>JASTWF010000416.1:0-417392 GCA_030390025.1 Squalus acanthias
TACTGAAGCTACTGCATAGTGTCCCCCTGGTATATTTCCTTTTCGGTTGGTACTAGGACTAACCAATCCCTGGTCACTTGGTGGAGGTAGGCAGTTTTCTTCCAGGGTTTAGGTACCTGGGTCGTGGGGTAGGGCTTTCGGGTGTGTGCCACGAGTCAGTGGCATTAAACTGGGTCCGAATGTGTGGGACCACGCACCCATGCAGTCTAGAATCCCACCCTATCCCCTCCCGCGGCATCTTGCCATTAGCTGGAGAAGATTATGGATACCCCTGTGGGCAGGCTTCCTCTGATCCTCACATACAAACATAGACTCCCTGTTCGACTCCCACCACTTACCCCAACACATTACCACTCCTCCTTGGGTCCCTGTGATTGTCCGGTAGGTGTCGTTCCCTAATCTTTCCCAGTCGGCTGTATGGTCCACTGCGTCCCTGCTCAGCTTCCTGAGCCACCACCACCTATTCAGGGGAATTCGTCCCTTACAGGTAAGGCACACACGCTTCCCCTCGGTGACACTGACCCTTGTGGCAACGACCTGTATTCTGAGGCATGAAGGGAGGCCTCCCCGTACGTGAACCCGGGCTGGTTGGAGTATTACTAGAGTTGGACCCCAGCCACCCTGGCCACCTTCCTCGTGGGGGGTAGATGGCGAGCTCCTCCACTCCCCGCTCGCCACCCCCTGCGTTGACGACTGGTGCTCCCTCTCCTGAGCACCCATAGTTGTGGGAGTCCTCTACGTCACCTCGGTCACCAATGCTCACCCCTACCATGGCGAGCAGCAGCAGAAAACTTACCATTCCGAAGTCCTTTCTGTAGCGGCACACACAAAACATATATCCATGTCCCAGAAAGGTTCTCTGGCTGCTCTCAGTCTATCTATATCCCTTTGCAGACTTTTGTGTTCTCCTCACAGCTTACTTTCCCACCTGGCTTTGGATCATCAGCAAACTTGGATACATTACACTCGGTCCCTTCATCTAGGAAATTAATATAGATTGTATTAAGCTAAGGCACCAACACTGAGCCTTGCGACCCCCCAATACTTACAGCCTGCCAACCTGAAAAAGATCCGATTATCCCTATTCTCTGTTTCCTGTCCGTTCACCAATCTGCTATTCATGCTGCTATATTACCCCAACCACATGAGCCCTAACCTTGTGTAACAATCATTTATGTGGCACCTAATTGAATGCCTTTTGGAAATCCAATATACTACATCCACTGGTTCCCCTTTATCTACCCTGCAAGTTACATCCCCCAAAAATCTCAAATAAGTTTGTCAAACACGATTTCCCTTTCATAAAACCACTTTAAATCAGCCTAATCCTGGTATGATTTTCTAAGTGACTTGATACCACTTCTTTTCAATGGAGTCCAGCATTTTTCCGACTACTGATGTCAGGCTAACTGGTTTGTAGTTCCCTGTTTTTTCTCTTCCTCCTTTCTTGAATAGCGGTGCTATATTTGCGATCTTCCAATCCACTGGGACCATTCCAGAATCTAGAGCATTTTGGAAGATCAGCACCAATGCATCTCTTCAGCCACCTCTTTTAGAAACTAGGATGTAGTCCGTCAGGTCCAGGGGATTTGTTGGCTTTTAGTCCCATTTGTTTCTGTAGTGTTTTTTCTCTACTTATATAAATGACGTTATGTTCCTCACCCTCATTAGACTCTTGGTTCTCCATCATTTTTGGTATGCTTTTTGCGTCTTCTACTGTGAAGACAGATACAAAATATTTGTTTAACGTTTCTGCCATTTCCTTATTCCGCATAATAATTTCTCTTTTCTCAGCCTGAAAGGGACCAACGTTTACTTTTGCTACTCGTTTCCTTCTTAAATACTTGTAGAAATTCTTACAATCTACTTTTATATTTCTTGCCAGTTTTATCTCATAATCCATTTTTTGCCTTTTTATCAATTTTTTGGTCCATCTGTGCTGGTTTCTGAAACTCTCCAAATCCTCAGGCTTACCATTACTCTTAGCAACATTATAAGCTTCTTCTTTCAATCCAATGCTATCCTTAACTTGTTTAGGTAGCCACGGTTGGATCACTTTTCCTGTGGAGTTTCTGTTTTTCAATGGAATGTATTTTTGTTGTGAATTATGAAATGTTTCTTTTAATGCTAGCCACTGCTTTTCTACCGCCATAACTTTTAATCTATTTTTCCAATGTACGGTAGCCAACTAGCCGCTCATAACTGTGTAATCGGCTTTGTTTAAGTTTAAGACTCTAATTTCGGGCTTGGGCAAGTCACTCTCAAAATGAATGTGAAATTCTTTGATAGTATAATCACTCTGCTCCAGAGGATCCTTTACTATGAGACTGCTAATTAACCCTGTCTCATTACACAATACAAGATCTAAAATAGCCTGCTCCCTGGATCGTTCGATGACATATTGTTCGAGGAAACTGTCCCGAATGCATTCCATGAACTTGTCCTCCAGACTACCTTTGCCAATCTGATTTATACAGTCTAGATAAAGATTAATGTCCCCCAAGATTATTGCATTACCTTTGTTGCAAGCTCCTACTATTTCTTCATAAATATTCTGTCCAACGGTATAGATACTGCGAGGGGGCCTATATATTACTCCTACCAGTGTTTTTTGCCCCTTGTTATTCCTTATCTCCACCCATACTGATTCTACCTCCTGATATTCCGATCCGAGATCCTTTCCCGCTAGTGTCCTTCGGACATTCTTTATTATCAGGGCCACGCCCCTTCCTTTTCCATTCTGCATGTCTTTTCGATGAGTCAAGCACCCTCGTACATTTAGAACCCAACCTTGGCCACCTTGCCTCTGTAATGGCCATTAGATCAAACGCATTGATCC
This sequence comes from Squalus acanthias, assembly GCA_030390025.1. Classification (NCBI taxonomy): domain Eukaryota; kingdom Metazoa; phylum Chordata; class Chondrichthyes; order Squaliformes; family Squalidae; genus Squalus; species Squalus acanthias. The sequence goes on from JASTWF010000416.1 coordinate 2,840, forward strand.
CAATTTTGCCACTATTTTTTTCTATCTTTTTACGAATGCTTCGTGCATTCAGATAAAGAGCATTTAATTTAATTTTGTTGGCATTATTCCCTGCTTTGACCTTATTCTCTGCTGCACTGCTACCATTAAACTCTCTGTCCCTTCCTGTCACATTCTACTTATTTTTACCCAAATCGCTACCCCACTCTATTGCCTTGACCTTTCTCTTTAGATTACAAAATTTCCCTTCAACAGACCACTCCCCCTTTTTTTTGGTTTAAATCCCTATCTACAGCCATAGTTTTAATTTCGCCAGGACACAGGTCCCAGCCCAGATTAAGTAGAGCCCGTCCCGACGGAAAACCTCCCTCTTTCCTCAGTACAGGTGCCAGTGCGCCATGAATTGAAACCCCTTTTTCCCAGACCACTCTTTGAGCCACGCATTGAACTCTCTGATCTGCTTGACCCCATGCCAATTTGCACGTGGCTCAGATAGTAATCCAGGGATTATTACCATTGTGGTTCTGTTTATTAATTTGGACCCTAGCTCCTCAAACTCCCTCAGCTGAATATCATTGTTAGTTCTGCCGCTGTCGTTGGTTCCTACATGGACCACGGCAACTAGATCCCACCCCGCTCCCACTCCAAGTTCTTCTCCAGCCACGTGAAGTTATCCTTAACCCTGGCACCGGGCAGAAAACACAGCCGTCTGGACTATCTTTCACGAATGCAGAGAACAGTATCTCTCCCCCTGACTATACTGTTCCGTACTATTACCACGTTACTACCTTCCCCCTCCCCTCTTGGATGGCACCCTCTCCCACAGTGGATCAGTTTGACCATCCTCCCTGCAGTACATTTCCTTATCCATACAGGTAGAAATTACCTCATACCTGTTGGACAACGTCCATTGCTGAGGCTCCTCCATCACTACATACTGGGTCCCCATACCGTCCTGACTCGCAGTCACATCCTCCTGTCGCTGACCACTGACGAACTCTAATGTACTACTTAACCTAAAGGGTGTAACTGCCTCCTGGAACAAAGTGTCCAGGTAACTCGCCCCCTCCCTCATGCATCGCAATATCTGCAGCTCGTACTCCAACGCAACAATCCTAAGCCGAAGTTCCTCGAGTTGCAGACACTTACTGTAGATGTGGTTACTCGGTATCGCGATACTCTCCACAGACTTCCACATGCTGCAGTTACGACTCACACCCTGTCCTGGCATCTCCAACCTTGTTTTATTTATTAACTAATTAGTAAAAGATTTTATTCAATCGATATTTTAGGTTTATTGTTTGATTATTTTATTTAGTTTAAGTTACTACTTTAATAAGTACTAGCAAGTTATCTTTTCTCTGCTCTTAATTTAACCCTCTTCACTAACGTCGAGAGCAGAAAGAACTGTAATACTGACCAACAAATCACCTGCATGCTCTCCTGTGACGTCACGCTTTGTTGTTGTTGATTGGGAGACTCGCGCTGCCGCTGCTTTAATTCAGGTCCGCTCTCGGGCCGCTCTTTATCCCCTAGTTTAGATACTGGATGGGATACAAAATGACAAAGAGGAGGTACGAGAAAGGCTGGCTGTACGTGAAGTAGATAAGTCACAAGTACGGTTGGGATGCATCCTAGGATGCTTCAGGAGGGAAGGGTGGAAAATGCGGAGGTACTGTCCATAATCTTCCAATCATCCTTGGATTTGCACGTGGTGCCAGAGGACTGGAGAATTTAAAATGTTTCACCACTGTTCAAAAAAGATGGAAAGATAAACCCAGCAACTACAGGCCAGTCAGTTTAATGTCAATACTGGGGAAGATTTTAGAAACGATAATCCGAGACAAAATCAACAGTCACTTGGACAAGTGTGGATTAATTAAGGTAAAACAGCACGGATTTGTCAAAGGCATAGCGTGTTTAACTAACTTTATTGTGTGTTTTGATGAGGTAACAGAGAGGGTTGTGTGGGCAATGCGGTTGATGTGGTGTACATGGACTTCCAAAAGACGTTTGATAAAGTGCTACATAATTGGCTTGCCAGCAAAGTTGAAGCCAATGCAATAAAAGGGTCAGTGGCAGCATCGATACCAATTTGGCTAAGTGACAGGAAACAGAGATCAGTGGTGAACGATTGTTTACCGGACTGGAGGAAGGTACACAGTGGTGTTCCCCAGGGGTTGGTACTGGGATCACTGCCTTTCTTGATATATATTAATGACTTGGACATGGGTGTACTGGGCACAATTTCAAAATTTGCAGATGGCACAAAACATGGAAGTATAGTGAACAGTGAGGAGGATAGTGATAGACTTCAATAGGAGATAGATCGGCTGGTGGAATGGGCGGACACTTGGCAGATGAAATTTAACGCAGAAATGTGGGAAGTGATTCATTTTGTTAGGAAGAACAAGGGGAGGAAATATCAACGAAAGTGTACAATTATAAAGGGGTTGCATGAAGAGAGAAACCTGGGGGAATATGTGCACAAATCATTGAAATAGACAGAACAGGTTGATAAATCGGTTAAAAAAGCATACGGGATCATGGGCTTCATAAATAGAGGCATAGAATACAAAAGCAAGGAGGTAATCTTGAAGCATTATTAAACACTTGTCCGGCCGCAACTGGAGTATTGTTTCCAATTCTGGACACCTCACTTTAGGAAGAATGTGAAGGCCTCAGTAAAGATTTTCAAGAATGGTTCCAGGGAGAAGGGTTCCATGGATGAGGGACTTCAGTTACGTGGATAGGCTGTAGAAACTGGAGGTTTTCTCCTTAGACAAGAGAAGGTTGAGAGGGGAATTGATCGAGGTGTTCAAATTCATGAGGGGTCCAGACAGAGCAAGATAGCTTTCTAAATCAGTATGTTGAGTTCGCAAGAACATGGCAAATGGGATATAGTGCGGAGAAATGTGAAGTTATCCACTTTGGTAGGAAAAATAGAAAGGCAGAGTATTTTTTAAATAGTGAGAGATTGGGAAATGTTGTTGTTCAGAGGGACCTGGTTATCCTTGTAAACGAATCAGAGGGAGCAAACATGCTGGTACAGCAAGGAATTAGGAAAGCAAATGGTATGTTGGCCTTTAATACAAGAAGATTTGAGTATAAGAGTAAAGACGTCTTACTGCAATTATATAGGGCCCTGGTGAGACGACACCTGGAGTATTGTGTACAGTTTTGATCTCCTTACCTAAGGAAGGATATACTTGCCATAGAGGGAGTGCAACGAAGGTTCACCAGATTGGTTCCTTGGATGGGGGATTGTCGTATGAGGAGTGTTTGAGTAGACTAGGCCTATATTTTCTAAAGTTTAGAAGAATGAGAGGAGATCTCGTTGAAACATACAAAATTCTTTCAGTGCTTGGTCCAGTACAGCTATAACAATGGCATCTATCCGACAATGTGAAAAACTGCCCAGGTATTTCCTGTCGACAAAGTGCAGGACAAATCCATCCAGACCAATTAGGCTACATCAGTCAACTCTCAATCATCAGCAAAGTGATGGCAGGTGTAATCGATAGTGCTGTCAAGAGCACTTACTCACCAATAACCTGCACACTGATGACCTGTTTGGGTTCCGTCAAGACCACTCGGCTCCCGACATTGATCCAAACATGGACAAAGGAGCTGAATTCAAGAGGTGAGGTGAGAGTGACTGTCCTTGACATCAAGGCAGCTTTTGACCGAGCGTGACATCAAGGAGCCTGATTAAAACTGAATTCAATAGGAATCGGTGGGATGGGGGACGTTCCACTGGCTGGAGTCATACCTAGCAAAAAAGAATGGTTGTGGTGTTTGAAGGTCAATCATCACAGCCTCAGGACATCGCTGTTGTAGTTCCTCAGGGCACTGTCCTAGATCCAACCATCTTCAGCTGCTTCATCAATAACCTTCCCTCCAACATAAGGTCAGAAATGGGGATCTTCTCTGATGACTGCACAGTGTTCAGTGCCATTCACAATTCCTCAGAAATGAAGCAGTCCATGACCGCATGCAACAAGACCTGGACGAAGTTCAGGCTTGGGCTTATAAGTGGCAGGTAGTATTCGCGCCACAGAAGTGCCATGCAATGTCTATCTCCAACATGCCCGTTGACATTCAACACATTACCATCGCCTAATCCCGCACCATCAAATTCCTGGGGGTCACCATTGACCAGAAACTTAACTGGACCAGCCACATAAATACTGTGGCAACAAGAGCAGGTCATAGGCTAGGTATTCTGCTGCGAGTATATAACCTCCTGACTCCGCAAAGCCTTTCCACCATCTACAAGGCACAAGTAAGGAGTGTGATGGAATAATCTCCACTTGCCTGGATGAGTGCAGCTCCAACAACACTCAAGAAGCTCGACACCATACAGGACAAACCAGCCCGCTTGATTGGCACCCCATCCAACACCTTAAAAGTTCACTCCCTCCAACACCGGCGTACCGTGGCTGCAGTGTGTACCATCTACATGATGCACTGCAGCAACTCGCCAACGCTTCTTCGGCATCACCTCCCAAACCCGCGTCCTCTTCCACCTAGAAGGACAAGGGCAAGAAGCGCATGGGAACACCACCACCTCCAAGTTCCCCTTATGTCACACACCATCCTGAATTGGAAATATATCCCCGATCCTTCATCGTTACTTGGTCAAAAACCTGTAACTCCCTACCGAACAACACTGTAGGAGAACCTTCACCACATGGACTGCAGCTATTCAAGGAGGCGTCTCACCACCACCTTCTCAAGGGCAATTAGTGATGAGTAATAAATGCTGGCCTTGCCAACGACGCCCAGATTCCATAAACGAATTTTAAAATATAATGCAGTGAGGATGTTTCCCCTGGCTGGGAACTCTAGAAGCAGTGGTCACAATCTCTCAATAAGCGGTTGCCCATTTAGGACTGAGATGAGGAGAAATTTCTTCACTCAGATGGTGCTTAACCTTTGGAATTCTGTGCCCCAGATGGCTATGGCGGCTCAGTGATTGAGTATATTCAAGACACAGCTCGATAAATTTCTGAAAAATAAGGGAATGAAGGGATATGGGGATAGTTCACGAAAGTGGAGATGAGGCAGAAGATCAGCCATGTTCTTATTGAATGCAGAGCAGGCTCGAAGGGCCAAATTGCCTAGTCCAGCTCGTATTTCTTATTTTCTTATGTCATGTAAATAGATGGATAGAAACTGTTCCTATTGGCGGAAGGGTCGAGAATCAAATGACACAGATTTAAGGTGATTAGCAGAAGAACCAAAGTGGACATGAGGAAAAACTTTCTTTATGCAGCGAATGGTTAGGATCTGGAATTCACTGCCTGAAAGGGTCTGGAGGCAATTTTAACTGTGGCTTTCTGAAGGGTATTGGATAAACACCTGAAGGGAAGAAAATGCGGGGCTACGGGGAAAGGGCGGGCGTGGGAGTGGGACTATCTGAACTGGTCTTGTAGAGAGCCCGCACGGGCTCGACGGGCCGAATGACCTCCTTCTTTGTATTAACCATTCTATGATGCTATGATTCTATGATTTATATCATTGGTTAATATTTTAAGCGTTTTCATTTGATTCCTTGGTATTCATCCATTGGTCCTTTCATTTATTCTTGCCCTCGGAAAAGCACCGTGACATGTTTGGCTGGGTAAGGCAATTCTTTAGAAACAACTTGTTCATGTTCTTGTTCTAGATTCAGGCAGCAGAGAATGCAATGGGAATGAGATTCCTGGACTGAGGCCGGAGCAGTGTAAACTGGGCGGCCCAGGGATTGAGATCCATGTATTGACGCCGGAGCAGTGTAAACTAGGCGGCCCAGGGATTGAAATTCCTGTACTGAGGCCGGAGCAGCGTAAACTAGGGGGGCCAGGGATTGAAATTCCTGGACTGAGGCGGGAGCAGTGTCATCAGGACGGCCCAGTGACTGAAATTCCTGGACTGAGTCCGGAGGCAGTGTAATCTAGGCGGCCCAGGGATAGAAATTCCTGGACTGAGGCAGGAGCAGTGTAATCTAGGCGGCCCAGGGATTGAAATTCCTGGAATGAGGCCGGAGCAGTGTAATCCAGGCGGCCCAGGGATTGAAATTCCTGGACTGAGGCAGGAGCAGTGTAGTCTTGGCGGCCCAGGGATTGAAATTCCTGGACTGAGGCAGGAGCTGTGTAATGCAGACGGCCCAGGGATTAAATTCTTGGACTGAGGATGGAGTAGTGTAATCTAGGCGGCCCAGGGACTGAAATTCCTGAAATGAGGCCGGAGCAGTTTAATTTAGGCATCCCAGGGATTGAAATTCTTGAACTGATGCAGGAGCAGTGCCGTGTAGGCGCGTCCCATCGTTTCATCACTAGAATCATTTCTAAGATCCTGCAGTTTAGGAATATTTATTTTTGTTGAATGATTTTACCATGACGGCCTGGGATGGAGAAAATCAGAGAATAAGTTTGGGGCAATCAAGCTTTGTTCTTCTTTCATTCATTCCTATTTTCTGACACTTCCTCGTTTTCTGTTCTTAGTTTTAGTTCAATGCAGGAAGAGAAACTCCGTTCTCCCTATTCTGTCCTCGGCATTTGATGGGCGGTTGAAATATTTCACATTCGCTCACCTTTAATTTAAAACTGTGAACAATAAGATGTGCTAGAGTGTGATGCAGTAAAGTGTTGTTGTGGCAGTGTTTCAATGAGTCTGTTTGTTCAATGACTGTAATTAAGGCCAGTTACATTGATGCCTAATGATGTCAATCGGGGATTTCTCCCAGCTCGAGAGAAGGTGCTCCCTTCACTGTGTCACCTCACACCATCAGCGCGTTGCATCCGGCACAAATACCACCAGTCACTCACAGAAGTGAAATCATGGTTCTGCCCCCCGCCCCACTTCTTCCAGATAATTATCATGAAGAAGTGAGGATAATTGAAATATTTTGCGATATACAAAGTATTTACTATCCCCTCCTCGCTGTTGTTGGTGTTCCGAGTAAGTATCTATATCCAGTGATTAATTCTATAAGCCATGTTACACTGCGATGTTAGCTTTGCTATTTAACGTCGTAATCTCAAATGTTAATAGTATTCTGTGTTCCAAGTTGTTGCACGATTGTTAACGCTTGTTTTTTTATATAAAAATACTGGCACATGCTCTGGGCAGTTGGTGTTCCTGGTAATCCCTATATCCAACAATTAATTTTGTAAACTGTTTCTATCTGTATTACTGTTCTTGTCATTTACTCCCTCCTCCTCCGCCCTCGCTGCTATTGGTGTCCCTGGTAAGTGTCTGTATCCTGTCATTTATTCTGTAAATGATGCTTAACTGTATTTTTCTGCTTGCTATTCGCTATCCCATCCGCGCTGCTGTCGGCTATTGATTCTGTGCATGATACAGTGTCAACAAGCTTCAAAAACTCTACATTCAACTCAAGCAATGTTACTGGACGAGACTCTTTATTTAACGAATTTTGGTCTGCTATTGACACTGAACATTTGTAACAAATCCGAACAATGTTTCTTGCTTTAGGAGATTTTCACCTAATGGCAAAATGTAATCGACTTAACACGATAGCTCTGATTCTCTCTCCACACATGCTGCCTGGCCTTCTGATTATTTCTAACATTTTCCTTTTTCATTTCAGATTTTCAACATCCGCAGTATTTTGCTTTAGTTTTCAGCTAATGCTCGGTGTTGTTCCTTACACAGAGTCACAGGAACAAATCCTGGCAGATCACATACACTTTTCAAATGTCTGAAATATCCAGAAATCATTCAGTTGCAGTCAGTGTTTCCTTTCCCACCATCTCCAGTTCTGCATTACTAGCACTGCTTCTGATGGTTAGAATAGATTTACGAGGATAATTCACATTCTCACAAAATTTTCATTCAGCCAGATTTCAATAATTTTATTTCCAATCTTTGTTTTGAATTGACAATTGGATACCATGCCCATCTGTCATACTTCAGTGGATCTCTCAGTGAGACCCAGAGTGATTATCTATTGCCTCCTGCTGTACTTCAGGATAACCATTCCCAGCTGATTGTAACTGAAGTACTGACGGTAAGAAATCCTCTGTTATTCCTCTTTTAATATTCTCTACAGAAGTTGGGAACCAACAGGTGAAAAAGTACAAGGATAATTTTCTTCTATTTGTCTTCAGATATTTAACAAAGCAATCAGCGACACCTGCCTTTAGGATAAGTCTTCTGATTTTGCTGCTACGAAATGCTTTTAATGGGACATTACCTGGTCAATGATAACTGTTTATTTTAATCCAGTGTCCATTCGTTGTAATGTTAATTGTAAAATCTTCCTTTTAGTAAGCTACAATTAATGTATTTCAAAAATGCAGGAAACTATCGATTCAAAACACATCGTACAGCCATATCTCTTCATTGCTGCATTGCACTTGTAAATATTATCTTGGCGTTTACATATTACATCCATTCATTTCAAATATAATTGTCTGTAATTATTACATGTCAAGGGTCGCAGTGCCGTATTTTGCTGTAGAATTCATTTTCAGTTCCAAATATAATAGATATTCTAACCAGGAACAGGAATCCAAGCGGGATTTCAACTCTCGCTAAAACAGTGGCACAGGAGCGAATTTTACTGCTCCAAATGCTGACTGATCCTAGGACACAAAGGCTTCCTGAGAGGCTCTGGTCCTTTGTATCTCTGATATCTCGGGCGGTGCTTTTGTCTGCTGGGCTAAAGGTAGATCCAGCATTTAAACTCTCATTGATCAAACATCTGTAATTTTCATGTTGTATTTATTTCCATTTCAATTATTGATGAATTATTCGTACAATAATCCCTGTCTTCAACTATACATGCTGATAGAATTAGATTATATATTTGAATATCTCTAATGAGTTACAGATTTCACACTGAATTCCTCCAAACTGCTGCTTTTGCTCCCAGCCTGAATATAATTTCCCTGTTTATTTCCCTTCCTCACAGTTAACTTAGTGACGATTGTGATCCTGTCTCGAGGAAAGTGCGGTCTCTCCAAATGTGTCACTCGCTACCTGGTGGCCATGGCAGCGGCGGATCTACTGGTCGTTAACCTCGATCTGATATTGAGGCACATTCAGATTGTTTATGCGACACTGTTTCATTATTTTGTGCGGCCTATCTCCGTGTGTAATATACACGCCGTCCTGCTTTATTCAGCCACAGACTGTTCTGTCCGGTTTACCGTCACTTTCACCTTTGATCGATTTGTGGCCATTTGTTGCCAGAAGCTGAAATCTAAATATTGCAACGAGAAAACGGCGGCTGTGGTTCTGGGAACAGTGACTGTGCTGAGCTGTTTAAAGAACATCACCTGGTATTTTATGTTGACTGGTAATTATAGGCTTACGAACACTCCCTGGTTTTGTGATGTAACAGTAGATATTATGATTTCACGGAACTGGGCAACAATCGAACTCTTTCATTATATTCTCACCCCGTGTGTCCATTTGTTCTGATTGTGCTGCTCAATGCTCTAACCGTCAGACACATTTTAGTGGCCAGCAGAGCCTGCAGGAGACTCCGGGGTCACAGCAGTGGGGAGAGTCCCAATGACCCAGAGATGGAGAGCCGAAGGAAATCCATAATTTTACTGTTTGTTATCTCAGGGAATTTTATACTCTTATGGGCAATCTTCATGGTGTATTCTGTATGGAGCCGGATAAGGCATTTGTGGTATCTGTCTGTATCTCTACCTATTTATGTTAAAGAAATAGGATTCATGCTCCAGCTCCTGAGTTGCTGCACAAACACTTGTATTTATGCCGTGACCCAGACTAGGTTCAGAGAGCAGTTGAAGAATGTGGTGAAATATCCCTTTAATCTAATTGTAAAATTCATTAAATGATGTGAATCACTTTCCAGAATCAAAACTAAATCACACCTCATATTCTGTCCAATCTACGGGGCCAGTGATATATGTTAATATCAACACACTCATGGAGAGACTGTGTGCAACATAACCAACCGCCAGAGACACCCTGTGAACTGTAAACCTTCCCACTGACCTCGGAAATATTTACACTCTGACAGAGACCACAGGGTAATATTAATACAGTTCTCTGAGACACTCTGCCGGTGCTATTATATTGCAATTGTCTGACGGTAATCAATAAAACCCTCCCACAGATCCTTGGCTCATATTTACAATTAGAGGGAGAGATACCCGCTCTAAATCTAAACCCAGTCCCCATGTATATATTTGTGGAATCACTGATAACCCTGCACACATTAAAACATTACCAGAGACAGTCAATGTGCAATAGAATTCTCCCACAAATCTAACATAAATATTAACACACGTGTAGAAACACATTGTTCAAAGTAACGCTGTAGGAATATATTCACTTCCACCTGGCCTGCCACATCTCTCATTCTTTCCCACTGACCCATTTTCTCGCCTGTCCTCTCTCGCTCACCTGGCCAGCATCTTTCTCTCTCTGTCTCTCTCCCTCACTTACTCACATACACTCGCGCCTGGCCTACCTCACCTCCCTCACACTCTCTCTCACGGCTGGCCTACCTCACCTCCCTCACACTCTCTCTCACGGCTGTCCTACATTACCTTTCTCTTTCCCTATCACCGGGTGTACTTCACCTCACCTCTCTCTCTCTCTCTCTCTCTCTCTCTTTCTCGCCTGGGCTACCCAGCCTCTATCTCCCTCACCTGACCAGACTCCCTCTTTCTCTCACTCACTCACATATTCTCTCGCCTGGCCTATTACACCTCTCTCTCGCTCTCTCTAGCCTGGTCTACCTCACCTCTCTGTCTCTCACTCATGCTCTCGGCTAGTCTGCAACTCTCTCACTCACTCTATCTTTTATCTGATGTTCATAGTATAGACAGGAGTTGATACTGATAAATACACGGGCCATACTTTAGCAGACGGGTGTGAATCGTTCCCTATTACCAGCTGTGTGTTGTACATGTACAGGAGCTTTTACTGACATGCACGATCCATACAGTACCATGCGGCAGTGAATCGTACCATTTTACCCGCTGTGTGCTGTACATGTTCAGGAGGTGACACTGAGACACACACGGGCGGTAGAGTACCAGACGCAAAGAGAGAGAGAAAGAGTGTTGTGAATATTTGGAATTTCCTGCCACAGAGGTATGTGAATGCATAGTCTTTGAGTATATTCAAGGCTGAGATAGATAGCTTTTTGGAATCTAGTGGAATCAAGGGAAACGGAGATCGGGCGGGAAAGTGCATTTGAGGTGGATGATCAGCCATGATCTTATTGAATGGCGGCGCAGGCTCGAGGGTTCGCATGGCCTATTCCTGCTCCTATTTCTTATTGTATTATGTTCTTCTGAGAGAGAGAGACAGAATGAGAGAAAGGGAGAGAGAAAGAAGAAAACAGCAGACAATAGAGCGATAGATTGTGAGAGATAAGGAGAAGGGACGAAAGAGAGAGATAGCAGGGTGATACAGAGGGTGAGAGAGAAAGAGACAGGCTGAGTGAGCGATAGGGGGATTGAGAGATAGGGAGAGTGAAAGATAGGGAGAGAGAAAGATAGAAACAGATGGGACTGAGATAAACAGAGTGTGAGAGATAGGGAGAGAGAACAAGAGAGCGGAACAGAAAGGAAGAGAATGAGAGACATGGGAGGGACCTAGAGTGAGAAATGCAGGACAGAGTAAGACAGCGGATGTTTGAGAGAGGCTTCGGAGACAGCGGGGACAGATAGATATTCAAACAACGCAACAGCTTTTAAACTTAATGACGAAACCTGTATCTGTATTTCATTTTGTATTCCGGGTTTCTGTGTACAATATGCTTCTCTCCCAGTGAGGAGTCGGACACTGTCATAAATCACCCAGTACTGTGTTAACAACAAATAGCCTTGTCCCATTGAAAAATCGCAGAGCAAGTACAGCACAGGTTATATACAGATTAAAGTTCCTCTACACTGTTCCACTAAACACTCACAGGGCAGGTGCAGCCGGGTAAGATATAAAATAAAACTCTCTCTACACTGTCCCATCAAACTCTCCCAGGGCAGCTACAGAAAAAGTTAGATAGAGAGTAATGCTCTCCCTACACTGTATCGCCAACACTCCCAAAGCAGGTACAGCACGGAGATAGATACATAATAACGCTCCTTCTGCACTGAAAGAAGCAGCGGCGTGGCGGGATATAAAGGAGAGCGCGGAGGAACAGCGCGGACCTAATCGGAGGCAGCGGCGATGGCGGAACCTTCCACGATTTCCCCCACAGAAACAAGATGTGACGTCACAGGGCAGCAGGTAGGTGATTGATTGAACAGTATTAAGGTTTTTTTCCTGTCTAAACTAAGACAGTGGTTAAAAGTAGGAGCGGGAAACTATAACATATTGTTTAAAATATATAGCCTAACTCGTTAAACTAATTAATATAACTCTCAATAATCTTTGAATAAAGACTTTAACTAATTAAATAAATAAAATAAGGCTATACTAAGAAATGGCAGGGCATGTTATGTGCCTGGACTGTAGAATGTGGGACTTTGTGGACAGCGGGACTGTGCCGAGCAAACACGTCTGCAGGAGATGTCTCCATGACGAATCTCTCCCGCTCACTGACACATGAAGGAGGGGGAGGAATTTCTGGGCAGTTTTATCCACAATACAATCACACCCCAGAGGAAAGCACAGGTTCAGGAAATGGAGGGTGTGACTGTTAGGGAGACGGGTAGTGGGGATTTAGAAAGGTTGAGACACTGGTCCTGTCCAACAGGTACGATGTACTCGCTACCTGTGAGTACAATGAGAAGGACTGCAAGGAGGCAAGCCACAATGCAGACCAAGGAAGCGTGATTCAGATGGCTGTCCAAGGTGGGGAAAAGGGGAGGTGGAGTAGCTGCACATATTAGGGATAACATAATGGCAGTAGAAAAAGGTGATGCAAGACAAAAATAGAATTCATATGGACACAGAAAAAAGAAAAAAAAGGATCAGTCACACTAATAGGCGTAGTCTGCAGACCACTAATAGTTGAAGGGATGTGGAGGAAGAAATATGCAGACACATTAGGGAAATGATTAAAACACAAAGTATCATAATCACAGGGGATTTCAGCTATACCGATATTAACTGGACAGAAGAGGTAGATAAAGGGGACAAGGGTATGGAGTTCCTGCAATGTATACAGAACTCCTTTCGAACCCAATATAGAGTCATAGGGGTAAAAATTCAGTTGGTTGCGCCTCCCGTTAGCGCCTTAAGAGGGCGCTAATGGGGCGCAAAGCCGCTAACGCCCGGGCGCAGCGATGTTTGCGCCGCTCGGGAACTTAACTAGAGATTGTGCGGCGGCGCTAAACTTTACCGCTGCGACCACCTGCGCGCGCAGATTGTGACGTCATTACATGGTGCAACGCCCTTGTGGCGCCCCGGAGCGGAAATTGAGTGGGGCCCCCTGCCTTACCGCCTGGCGCATCCAACGACCAGAAGACTGGAACGCTATCAATCGCTGTGGGGCTGGGGGGGGGGGGGGGGGGGGGGCGCTATTTAAAGGGGGCCTCTTCCTGTCTTTTATTGTTGGTGGCATTTTTGAACTACGCATTCTGAGAGAGAGAGGGAGAGACTTCTGGAGAGATTCAACGTTGTGTGAAGGAGTTTTGGGTACTGAGCAGCACTTTGCAGGTTCATTTTGATTTGCCATTCCTTGTATCGATTTAGCAGAGACTATGGGAGCTGCACTCTGAGCTCTTTGCCTGGTACTCTCCATTGTTCTTTTCAGCACATTTGATGTGCAAGTCTCTCCAGGCCGAGATTCAAGGCTGCAATGAACCATCCCCTTTAAGAACTGGCCCGTGCCATTGTGTTTGTGTTCCATTGCTGACTGACATTACATGAGCTTCGCCAGCGCTCTGAGTTAGCGCCTCACTCCTTGGCCTTTGCGCCTTAAGACAAGTGTGCAGCGCCTGATTTAGCGCTCCACTCACCTCCCAGGGCGGTAAAAGTGAAGTTTCCAGTCAGTGCCGATAATTAGCGCCAGGCGCTAATATTTGCGTCCAGACGATATTTGCGCCCCAAATGGGGCGCGACCTAATTTTTCCCCCATAGAGTCATAACGGCACAGAAGGAGGCCATTCGGCCCATCGAGTCTGGTCCGGCTCTCTGTTGAGCAATGCAGTCAGTCCCATTCCGCCGCTCTATCCCCGTAGCCCTGCAAGTATATTTCCCTCAAGTACCTATCCAGTCTCACCTTGAAAACATTGAATGTTTCCGCTTCCACCACTTGCGTCCTCAGCGAATTCGAGGTCATCAACACTCGCTGACTAAAAAAGTTTTTTCTCACATCCGCCCTGTATCTCTTGCCCAAAACCTTAAATCTGTGTCCCCCTAGTCCTTGTATCATAAACTAGTGGGAACAGCCTTTCCCCGTCTACCCTATCCAAACTTGTCATAATCTTGTACGGTTCTATCAAATCACCCCGCACCCTCCTTTGCTCCAATGAGTACAAATCGAGCTTCTCCAAACTGTACTTTTAGCTAGCATCCCCCATCCCCGGAACCATTCTGGTAAATCTCCTCTAAACCCTCTCAAGGGCCTTGACATCCTTACTAAAGTGTTGCGACCAGAACTGGACGCAATACTCCAGTTGTGGCCTAACCAGCGCTTTATAAAGGTTCAGCATAACTTCTCTACCTTTCTCCTTATGTTCTTATGCTCTTTTTTACTCAATACCTCCATTTAAGAAGCCCAACATCCCATATTCTTTGTTAACCACTCTCTCAATATGTCCTGCCACCTGCAGGGACCTATCCACATTAACTCCCAGGTCCTTCTGTCCCTGCACACTCTTTGAAACTGTGCCATTAAGTGTATATTGCCGCTCCCTGTTCCTTCTGCTAAAATGCATCACCTCACACTTCTCTGTATTATATTCCATCTGCCACTTGTCTGCCCATTCTGCAAGCCTTTCTATGACGTGTTGTCGTCGATTGGTATCATCCTCACTGTTTGCCACATCCCCAAGTTTGGTGTCATCGGCAAATGTAGAAATTCTACTCTGCATTCCAATAACCTGGTCATTTATATATATCTAAAATGCAGTGGCCCCAGCACTGACCCTAGGGGAACACCACTGTCTACTATCCTCCAGTCTGAAAAACAACCATTTATCACAGCTCGCTGTTTTCTGTCCGTAAGCCAATTCCTTATCCAAGCTGCCACAGATCAATCTATTCCATGAGCCTCAATTTTGATTACCAGCCTTCTCTGTGGTACTTTGTTCAACGCCTTCCGAAAATCCATGTAGACAACATTCATTGTATTCCCTTCAACAATCCTCTCTGTTA
This sequence comes from Squalus acanthias, assembly GCA_030390025.1. Taxonomy (NCBI): domain Eukaryota; kingdom Metazoa; phylum Chordata; class Chondrichthyes; order Squaliformes; family Squalidae; genus Squalus; species Squalus acanthias. The sequence continues at coordinate 18,086 of JASTWF010000416.1, forward strand.
ATTCATCAAAAAATTCAATTAGATTTGTCAAACACGATCTGCCTTTTACAAATCCGTGTTGGCTCTCTTTAATTAGCTTAAAGCTCTCCAAGTGCCCCTTAATTTTTTTCTGGATTATTGTTTCTAAAACTTTACCCACCACTGATGTTAAACTGACCGGACTTTTATTGCATGATTATCATTTCACCCTTTCTTGAACAATGGTGTCACATTTGCCATTTTCCATTCCTCGGGCACCTCCCCCGCATCTTGGGAAGATTGGACAATTATGACAAGTCCTTAAGCTATCTCTTCCTGCAATTCCCTTAGCAACCTGGGATGCAAGCCATCTGGACCAGGGGCCTTGTCCCCTCTATGTACTCTCAACATTTCCAGTACAACCTGGCAATCAATTGTCACCCATTCCATTGCCTCTACCTTTTCCACTTCTCCGTTATTTTGTCAGCATCCAGCTCCATAGTAAAAAACGAGACCATGAGCTCATTGAGTATTCTAGCCTTGCCCTGCGCCACAAAGCATATATCACCTTCCTTGCCTCTAATAGGCCCCACCCCGGCTCTTACTACCCGCTTACTGTTTACATGCCGGTCGAATATGTTTGGGTTCCCTTTTATTTTAACCGCCTTCTTCTTTCATGTTCTCTCTTTGACAATCTTATTTTCATCTTCACATTACAAATCTTCACAAATTTGGATTAGGAACAAAAAGGGAGGCAATTGGCAGATACAAAGGACTGAAAATAATGGAAGCCCTAGAGGAGTAAAGAAAGTACAGGGGGTACTTAAACAAGAAATTAGGAGAGCGAAGAGCGGGCATGAAAAAACACTGGCGGGAAAATAAAGGAAAATCCAAGGTGCTTTATAAGTATATTAAGGGCAAGAGGTTAACCAGGGAAAGAGTAGGGCCCATTAGCGACCAAAGTGGCAATCTGTGTGTGGAGCCAGAAGATGTAGTTGAGGTTTTAAGTGAATATTTTGCATCTGTGTTCACGATGGAGAAGGCCGATGCAAGCATAAAAATCAGGCAGTGGGATTGTGATATTCTTGAAATAATTAGTATTGAGAGGGAGGAGGTACTAGCGGTTTTAGCGGGCTTAAAAGTGGATAAATCCCCAGGCCCAGACGAGATGTATCCAAGGCTGGTGTGTGAGGCAAAGGAGGAGATTTCAGGGGCTCTGACACAAATTTTCAGAACCTCTCTGGCCACAGGGGAGGTGCCAGAGGACTGGTGGACAGCTAACGTAGTATCATTATTCAAGAAGTGTAGTAGGGATAAACCAGGGAATTATAGGCCAGTGAGCCTAACATCAGTGGCAGGAAAATCATTGGAAAAAATTCTGAGGTACAGAATTCGTATCCACTTGGAGAGGCAAGGTTTAATCAAGGATAGTCAGCATGGCTTTGTCAGGGGGAGATCATGTCCAACCAATTTGATTGAATTTTTCGAGGGGGTGACTAGATGTGTGGATGAGGCTAGTGCAGTTGATGTAGTCTACATGGACTTCATTAAGGCTTTTGACAAAGTCCCGCAAGGGAGACTGGTCAAGAAGGTAAGAGCCCATGGGATCCAGGGAAATTTGCTTCATTGGATCCAAAATTGTCTTAGTGGCAGGAGGCAGAGGGTGGTGGTCGAAGGTTGTTTTTGTGACTGGCAGCCTGTGTCCTGTGGTGTACCGCAAGGATCGGTGCTGGGTCATTTGCTGTTTGTAGTGTACATTAATGATTTAGCTATGAATGTAGGAGGTATGATCGTTAAGTTCGCAGATAACACGAAAATTGATGGAGTGGTAAATAGCGAGGATGCAAGCCTCAGGCTACAGGACGATATAGACGGGTTGGTCAGATGGGCAGAAAAGTGGCAAATGGAATTTAACCCTGAAAAGCGTGAGGTGATACATTTTGGGAGGATTAGCAAGGCAAGGGAATAATAAATGTAAGGTAGGATCCTAGGGAGGCGAGAGGATCAGAGGGACCTTGGTGTGCATGTACATAGATCCCTGAACGCAGCAGGAAAGGTAGATAAGGTGCTTAAAAAGGTATATGGGATACTTGCCTTCATTACGAGAGGCATAGAATGTAAGAGCAGGGAGGTTATGATGGAACTGTACAAAACACTAGTTAGGCCACAGCTGGGTTACTGTGTGCAGTTCTGGTCGCCTCACTATTTGGAAGGATGTGATTCCATTGGAGAGGGTGCAGAGGAGATTCACCAGGATGTTACCTGGGGAGGAGCGCTTCAGCATTGAAGAGAGACTGGACAGGCTGGGGTTGTTTTCATAAGAGCAGAGAAGGCTGAGGGGGGAACTTATTGTGGAGTTTAAAATGATGAGTGGCAGAGATAGGGTAGACAGAAAGGAACTTTTCCCCTTAGCAGAGGGGTCAATAACCAGGGGTCATAGATACAAGGTAAGGGGCAGGAGGGTTGGAGGGGATTTGAGGGGAAACGTTTTCACCCAGATGGTGGTTGGAATCGGGAACTCACTGCCTGAAAGGGTGGTAGAGGCAGAACCCTCACAACATTCAAGAATCACTTTGATGAGCACTTGAAACGCCATAGCCTACAAGGCTACGGACCAAGTGCTGGAAAATGGGAGTAGTATCGATAGGGCTTGATGGCCGGCGCGAACACGATGGGCCGAAGGTCCTCTTTCTGTGCTGTATAAATCTATGACTCTATGTCTCTATGACCTGAACCGTTAAAGTTTTGTCTCTCGCCACAGATGTTGGTTGACCTGCAGAATATTTAAAGAATTTTTTGTTTTTATTTCAGATTTCCAGCAACCGCAATATTTTGCTTTCGTATTTACAAAATTACCCGAAATTGCTAGTGTGCGCCTCTGGAGGTTGCATGTGCACGGTGCATGTTCGCAGGTCAGCAGTACAAGTAACGGCAAGAGTGCGCGTCCCCTGCTGGTCTAAGGTGCACGGTGCATGTTAACAGGACTGCAGTTTAAGTAACGGCGAGTGTGCGGCTCCTGCTGGTCTAATGCGCACGCTGCACGTTAGTTCGTCTGCTGTCCAAGTAACGGCAGCGTCCGCCTCCTGCTGGTCGAAAGTGCACGGTGCGTGTTAGCAGGTCTGCAGTACAAGTAACGATGATGTGGAGATGCCGGTGTTGGACTGGGGTGGACAAATGTGAGAAGTCGCACAACACGAGGTTATAGTCCAACAGTTTTATTTGAAATCACAAGCTTTCGGAGCGCTGCTCCTTCGTCACCTGACGAAGGAGCAGCGCTCCGAAAGCTTGTGATTTCAAATAAATCTGTTGGACTATAACCTGGTATAAGTAACGGCAAGAGTGCGCCTCCTGCTGATCTAAGGTGCACGGTGCATGTTAACCGGACTGCATTTTAAGTAACAGCAAGTGTGCGCCCCCTGCTAGTCTAATGCGCATGGTGCACGTTAGCCGGTCTGCAGTGTAAGTAACGGCTAGTTTGCGCCCCCTGCTGGTCTGATGCTCACGGTGCACGTTAAAAGGTCTGCAGTATAAGTAACGGCGAATGTGCGCCCCCTGCTGGTCTAAGGTGCACAGTGCATGATAGCCGGTCTGCAGTCCAAGTAACAGCGAATTTGCGCCCCCTGCTGCCCTAAGGTGCAAAGTGCATGTCAGCCGGTCTGCAGTATAAGTAATAGCGTGTTTGCGCCCCCTGCTGGTTTAATATGCACGGTGCACGTTAGCCGGTCTGCAGTATATGTCATAATGCAAGAGCTCCTCTGGTTGTTTAATGCAGAAAGTGCGATGCCTTCAACCGTTAACGTGCTTGTGTTCGATAGTATTTATTTATTTTTTAATAAAATGTTTATGAAGACATTAAGTTCCTGACACTGAAGTAATTCAACTCAGAGGGAAAAAATGGGCAATTCTTACAGCAGATCTTTATTCTATGGGTGGAAGGAATGTCTAAGGAGGTTACTGAGTGATGGTGAAAACGTTATTAACTTTTCTGCCATTCAGCCGAATTGTGATGAACTTTGAGGTTTTTCTCAATTTATAGACTGTATTTTAAGGGGTTCGGTAAAAATGCTCAGTGTTTATGACACCAGGGTTCTGTGTGAGCAGCTGGTGAGTTTAACAGGGGGAGCCTGAATGCTGGAAGTTCTCTGACAGTCTCTGTCTTTCTGAATGGTGCGGGTGGACTGGGCGGTAGAGGGTTGATTGACAGCTGAAGGCTGTTTCTGGTTCATTAAATGTAGAATGTTACTTCCAAATGTGTTTTGATTGACAGCTGCATTAAGTGAATCATTCTTTTATCATTCCGTGTCTGCTTTGAAGGAGTTTGCTGTCATTTACGGAACATTCTGAATCTGTTTGACACGGGTTTACTGTCATTCTCGATCATTCTCTGTCTTCTTAAAATGGGTTAGCTCTCAGTCCCGGATCATCCCGTGCCTGTTTTGAAAAGTGGTCTGCTATAAAAATTGTCCGTGTGGTTGATAGTGAGGAAGAAAGCTGTAGACTGCAGGAAGATATCAATGAACTGGTCAAATGGGCAAAAAAGTGGCAAATGGAATTCAATTCATAGGAGGGAGAGGTAATGCACTTGGAGAGGGCTAACAGGGCAAAGGAATATAAAATAAATGGCAGGATATTGAGAAGCGTACAAGAACAGAGGGACATTGGAGTGCATGTCCACAGATCCATGAATATCGCAGCGCAGGTAGATAAGGTGCTTAAGAAGACAAACAGCAAAAGACTGCGGATGCTGAAATCTGAAATCAAAGCAAAAAATGCTGGAAATATTCAGCAGGTCATTATTTCAGATTGCCTGCAGAATATATCCGGCATTTTCTATTTTTATTTCAGATGAGCTGCTGAATATTTCCAGCATTTACTGTTTCTATTATTGGTTAAGAAGTCCTAGGGGATACTTTCCTTTATTAGCCAAGGCATAGAATACAACAACAGGGAGGTTATGCTTGAACTGTATAAAAAACGAGTTGGGCTACAGCTAAAGTACTGCGTACAGTTTTGGACACCACACTACAGGAAAGACGTGATTGCACTAGAGAGGGTACAGAGGAGATTTACTAGGATGTTGCCAGGACTGGAAAATTTTAGCTATAAGGAAAGATTGGACAGGGTGGGGTTGTTTTCATTGGAGCAGAGCAGGCTGAGGGGAGACAGAATTGAGGCGCATAAAATTATGAGGGGCCTAGATAGAGTGGATAGAAAGGACCTATTTCCCTTAGCAGAGATGTCAATGATCAGGGGGCGTAGAATTAAAGTAACTGGTAAAAGGATTAAAGAGGAGTTGAGAAGAACCATTTTCACCCACAGAGTGGAGCGGGTCTGGAAGTCACAATCCATCACATTAATAGAAAGCACTCTGCATATGTACTTGAAGTGCTGTAGCCTACAGGGCTACGGACCCAGAGTTGGAAAGTGGGATTTGGCAAAATAGCTCTTTTTCGTCCGGCAAAGACACGATGGGCCGAATGGCCTCCTTCTCTGTCGTAAATTTCTGTACGGTGGAAAGGGAGGAGGTTAAAGGGCAGGTGTTGCATCTCCTGTGCTTGCATGGGAAGGTGCCGGGCGATGGGAAATGGGTGTTGGGGGTGATAGAGGAATGGACCAGGGTGTCGCGGAGGGAGCGGTCCCTTCGAAATGCTGAAAGGGTGGGAGAGGAAGATGTGTTTGGTGGTGGGATCATGCTGGAGGTGGCGGAAATGGCGCAGGATGATCCGCTGAATGTGGAGGCGGGTGTGGTGAAAGGTGAGGACAAGGGGGGAACCCTATCATGTTTCTGGGAGTGAGGGGAAGGGGTGAGAGCAGTAGTGCGGGAATTGGAACGGACACTGTCGAGGGTCGTGTCAACCATGGTAGGGGGGATCCTCAGCTGAGGAAAATGGAAGACATACCCGAAGCACTAGTATGTAAGGTGGCATCGTCAGAACAGATGCGACGGAGACGGAGAAACTGGGAGAATGGAATAGAGTCCTTACAGCAAGCGGGGTGGGAGGAAGTGTAGTTCAGGTAGCTGTGGGAGTCAGTGGGCTTAGAATGGATGGTGCTCGATAGCCTATCCCCAGAAATGGAGACAGTGAAGTCGAGGAAGGGAAGCGAAGAGTCGGAGATGGAACATGTGAAGGTGAGGGAAGGGCGGAAATTGGTAGCAAAGTGAAAGAAATTATCTTGTTCAGGGCAAGAGCAGGAAACGGCACCAATACAGTCATCGATGTACCGGAAAAAGAGGTGAGGGAGGGGACCTGAGTAGGACTAGAACAAAGCATGTCCCACATATCCCACGAAAAGGCAGGCATAGCTAGGGCCCATGTGGGTACCCATAGCAACACCTTTAATTTGGAGGAAGTGAGTGGAATCAAAGGAGAAGTTGTACAATGTGAGAACAAGTTCAGCAAGGAGAAAGAGGCGATGGTGGATGGCGACTGGTGGGGCCTCTGTTCAAGGAAGAAGTGGAGCGGCTTAAGGCCATCCTGGTGGTGGATGGAGGTGTAGAGGGATTGGATGTCCATCGTGAAAAGGAGACGTTTGGGGCCTGGAAACTGTTAAAGTGGCAGAGGGTGTCGGAAGAAATCAGTTCTGTGGGGCAAGAACAGGCTGCAACAATTGCTCGACCAGGGCAGTCCTGTTTTTGGATCTTGGGACGGAGGTAGAAGTGGGCAGTGCGGTGTTCAGGAACTGAGAGGTTGGCGGCCATGGAGGGAAGATCTCCAGAGAAGATGAGGTCAGTGACAGTCTTGGAAACGATTGCTTAATGTTTGGTAGTGGGGTCATGGTCCAGGGCGAGGTGCGATTAGGTGTCAGAGAGTTGCCGTTCAACCTCCACACGGTAGAGGACGGTTCGCCAAACAACAACAGCACCACATTTGTCAGTAGGTTTAATGACAATGTTAGGGTTGGATCGGAGAGAACGGAGTGCTGCAAGGTCAGAGAGAGGTAGGTTGGAGTGGGTGAGGGGAGCAGGGAACTGGAGGTGGCTGATGTCATTCAGTCCCATTATTTGCACTCCAAAACCAACAGAGAGAGTAGACAATGCTAATGCAGTGATACAATTTATCAGGATTTTCAAAAAGCCTTCTATAATGTATCCCATAATAGACTGATGAACAAGTTCAGAGAATGCGGAGTAAGGGGATGGATTGCTGGCTGGCTTCAGGACAGAAAGCAGAGAGTCGGAGTAAAGAGTAGCTTATTCACAGTGGCAGACGGTGGGCAGTGGTGTTCCACAAGAATCAGTGCTGGAACCACTGCTGTTCGCAATTTACATTGACGATTTAGACTGAGGAATCAAAAACACAATTTCTAAATTTGCGGATGACTCCAAATTGGGCGGGATAGTCAATACTGAGGAGGACTGCAACAAGTTACAGGAGGACATTAATAAACTTGCAGAATGGGCATATAATTGGCAAATGAAGTTCAACACAGATAAATGTGACGTATTACATTATGGTAGGAACAATAGGGAGGTCACTTATCACTTGGAGGGTGCGAGTCTAGGTGGAGTAGAGGAACAAAGGGATCTCGGAGTACAAATACACAAATCACTAATAGTTGTTACACAGGTTAGCAAGGCCATAAAAAAAGAAAACCAAGCACTGGGGTTTATTTGTAGAGGGATAGAATTGAAAAGTAGCAAGTTATGCTAAACCAGTAACAAAGGTTAGACCAAAGGTACAGAGAAGATTTACAAGGATGATACCAGAAATGCGAGTGTATACATATCAGGAAAGGATTAACAGGCACGGTCTCTTTTCTCTTGAAAAAAGAAGGCTGAGGAGCGATCTAATAGAGACCTTTAAAATTATGAAAAGTTTTTACTGAGTGAATACAGAGAGAATGTTTCCACTTGTGGGGAAGAGCATAACTAGAGGACATCAATATAAGATTGTCACCAAGAAATCCAATCGGGAATTCAGGAGAAACTTCTTTACCCAGAGAGTGGTGAGAATGTGGAGCTCGCTACCACAGGGAATGGTTGAAGCGAATAGTATAGATGCATTTAAGGGGAGGCTAGATAAGCACATGAGGGAGAAGGGAATAGAGGGTTCTGCTGATAGATTTAGATGAGGAAAGACAGGAGGAGGCTCGGGTGGAGCATAAACGCCGGCATGGACTGGTTGGGCCGAATTGTTTGTTTCTGTGCCGTATGGTAATAATGAGTGATTAAACCCCGGGATTGTATTTATTTCAGGTCTATTCTTTGCACTCCAAACCGTTCACTGATTGAAATACGAGAAGTCCCGATGGATCTGGAATTGTTCATTTAATGTTGGAAACGCTCCGCAGGTCAGAACTCAGGATTTCCAGCTTTGCTTCAAAGTATTGCCGGTCCCGTGTGACTTTCCATCCAAACATTTTAACAAATAACAAAATTAAGAAACTACCCTCCCTACCAAAAACCAAATGGTCCGTACGGGGATCGAACCCGCGACTTTGGTGTTATTAGCACCACGCTTCAACCAACTGAGCTAACCGGCCTTACTGGACATGCAGCACTTGTTAAGTTCAATTTATGTTTGATTTCTGTTTTTTGTCAGCTCAATCACTTTTTTCTCAGAAGACTCGAAAAGAAAGACTTGTATTTATAGAGTCTTTCATAGAATCATAGAAAGGTTACCGCACAGAAGGAGGCCATTCGGGCCGTCGAGTCCGTGCCGGCTCTCGACAAGATCACTTCAGCTTGTCCCATCCTCCCGCCCTTTCCCTGCAGCACCACAATGTTTTTCCATTTTGAAAGCCACTATTGAATCTGCCTCCACCACACTTTCAGGCAGTGCACTCCAGATCCTAACCACAAGATTTATATTTCTTAATACAAACTGGGCACTGCAGTAAAATAAAAAGCAAATTGCAGCAGATGCTGGATCTGGAATTGTTCATTAAATGCTGGAAACACTCCGCAGGTCCGGGAACATCTGTGGACAGAGATACACAGGGTTAACCTTTGAGCTCCATGAGCTCTCGGCAGAACTAACGCGGCAGCTTTGCATCAAAATATTGCAGGTCCCGTGTGAGTTTCCTTCCACACTTTTTAAGTTGCTCAAAAATAACAAGAAACTAACCTCACAACAAAAATGTTAATGGCCCGTACGGGGATCGAACCCACGACCTTGGCGTTATTAACACCACGCTCCAACCAACTGAACTAACCGGCTTTCATTTTTGATTTTGTGTCCCAAGCTTATAATTTCGAGACACTATCTGACAATTTCCTGCATTAATCTCTCAGCATACAACCTGCAGTTGTCAATCATACACTATCCGATCGGCAAACGCTGTACATGTGTAACTGTGTGCCACACATGACCACAGCCAGCACAAGTGCCAGGCAATGGCCAGCTCCAACAAGCGAAAGTCTAACCACCGCCCCTTGACATTCAACAGCATGACCATCACCGAATCCCCCACCACCATCATCAACAACAACAAATTGCATTTATATAGCGCCTTTAACGTAGTAAAACGTCCCAAGGCGCTGCACAGGAGTATTTTCAGAGAAAACATTGACACCAATCCACATAACGAAAAATTAGGGCAGGTGACCAAAAGCTTGATCAAAGAGGTAGGTTTTAAGGAGCGTCTTAAAGGAGGAAAGAGAGGTGGACAGGTTTAGGCAGGGAATTCCAGAGCTTAGGGCTACAGAAGGCACGGCCACGAAAGGTTGAGCGATTATAATCAGGGATGCTCAAGAGGGCAGAATTAGAGGAGCGCAGATATCTCAGGGGGGGTTGTGGGGCTGAAGGAGATTCGGAGGGGCGAGGCCATGGAGGGATTTGAAAACAAGGATGAGAATTTTGAAATCGAGGCACTGCTTAACCGGGAGCCAATGTAGGTCAGCGAGCACAGGGGTGATGTGTGAACGGGACTTGGTGCGAGTTAGGACACGGGCAGCCGAGTTTTTGATCTCCTCCAGTTTACGTAAGGTGGAATGTGGGAGGCCAGGCAGGAGTGTGTTGGAATAGTCAAGTCTAGAGGTAACAAAGGCATGGATGAGGGTTTCAGCAGCGGATGAGCTGAGGCAAGGGTGGAGACGGGTGATGTTACGAAGGTGGAAGTAGGCGGTCTTTGTTATGCTGTGGATATGTGCTCGAAAGCTAATTTCAGGGTCAAATATGACACCAAGGTTGCGAACAGTGTGGTTCAGCCTCAGACAGATGACAGTGAGAGGGATGGGGTCAGTGGCTAGGGAACGGAGTTTGTGGTGGGGAACAAAAGCAATGGCCGAATACAATCGAAAACATCAACATCCTGGGGGTTACCATTGACCAGAATCTTAATAGGAGCAGTCACATGAATAGTGTGGTTACAAGAGCAGGTCAGAGGCTGGGTATACTGCGCCGAGTGTCTTGTCTCCTGACTCCCCAAATCCTTTCCACTTTCTACAAGGGACAAGTCAGGAGTTTGGTAGAATAATCTCCACTTGCCTGGATGAGTGCAGCACCAACAACACTCAACAAGCTCGACAACATCCAGGACAAAGCTGCCAGCTTGATTGGCACCCCATCCACCACCATAAACATTCACTCCCTCGACCACCAACACACCGTGTCTGCAGTGTGTACCATCTACAAGATGCACTGCAGCAACTCTCCAAGGCTCCTTCGATAGCACCTCCCAAACCCGCGCCCTCTTCCACAGCCAAAACTGCTGATGATACAAAGATAGGTGGGAAAGGAATTTGTGAGGAGGACACAAATGTCTTCAAAGGGATACAGATAGATTAAGTGAGTGGTGAAAAATTTGGCAGATGGAGTATAAGGTGGGAAAATGTGAGGTTATCCACTTTGGTAGGAAGAATAGAAAAGCAAAATATTATTAAAATGGAGAGAGGCTACAGAATGCTGCAGTAAACAGGGATCTGGGTGTCCTCGTACATGAAACACAAAAAGTTAGCATGATGTAATTAAGAAAGCAAATGGAATGTTGGCCTTTATTGCAAGGGGGATGGAGTATAAAAGTAGGGAAGCCTTGCTACAACTGTACAGGTGAGACCACACCTAGAGTACTGCGTACATTTTTGTTCTCCTTATTTAAGGAGGTATATACTAGCATTGGAGACAGTTCAGAGAAGGTTCTCTAGGTTGATTCCTGGGATGACGGGATTGTCTTATGAGGAAAGGTTGAGAAGATTGGGCCTATACTCATTGGAGGTTAGAAGAATGAGAGGTGATCTTATTGAAATATTTAAGATCTGAGGGGGCTAGACAGGGTAGATGCTGAGAGGGTGTTTTCCCTCATGGGGGAATCTAGAATCAGATGGCATAGTTTCAGAATAAGAGGTCGTCCATTTATGATGGAGATGAGAAGGAATTTTTTCTCTCAGCGGTTCATGAAGTTTTGGAATTATCTACCCCAGAGAGCTGTGGAGGCTGAATCATTGAATATATTCAAGGCTGAGATAGACAGATTCTTGAACTACAGGAGAGTCAAGGGTTATGAGGGAACAGGCAGAAAAGTGGAGTTGAGGTCAAGATCAGATCAGCCATGATGTTTTTGAATGACGGAGCAGGCCCGAGGGGCCGAATGGCCTAGTCCTGCTCCTATTTCTTATGTTCTTATGTTCTTATAAGGGCAGCAGGTGCATGGGAACACCATCACCTCCACATTCCCTTCCAAGTTACACACCATCCCGACGTGAAAATATATCGCCGTACCTTCATCGTCGCTAGGTCAAGATCCTGGAAGTCCCTCCCTAACAGTACTATTGGAGTACCTTCACCACATGGACTGCAGTGGATCAAGAATGTGGCTCACCACCACAATCTCAAGGACAATTAGGGATGGCCAATTAATGCTGGCCTTGCCAGCGATGCCCAAATCCTACGAACAAATTCAATTACATTAAAATAGTCACGACTGGATGTGGCAGGATTGCAGAGCTTTGATCTGACTCGTTGGTTGTTGGATCGCTTAGCTCTGTCTACACATGCTGCTTCCATGGATTAATATGTATGTAGTCCTGTGTTGTAGCTTCATGAGGTTGGATCCTCATTTTTAGGTACGCCTGGTGCTACTCCTGACATGTTCTTCTACACTCCTCATTGAACCAGAATTGGTCCTCTGTCTTGATGCTAATGGTAGGGTGAGGGATATGCTGGTCCATAAGGTTACAGATTGTGGTGGAATACAATTCCAAAACTCTGCCCTCTCAGGTGGACATAAAAGATCCCATGGCACTATTGGAAGAAGAGCAGGGGGGAGTTCTCCCCGGTGTCCTGTAGCCAATATTTATCCTTCAATCAACATTACTAAAACAGATTGTTTGGTGATTATCACATTGCTAGTTGTGGGAGCTTGCTGTGCACAAATTGGCTGCTGCAGTTTTCCCTACATTACAACAGTGACTACACTTCAAAAGAACTTCATTGGCTGTAAAGCGCTTTGGGACGTGCTCAGGTGAAAGGCGCTGTAGAAATGCGAGTCTTTCTTTTACACACTTCGAAGAAAAAAAGTCAACTGACAAAGACCGGAAATCAACATAAATGGAATTTAAGAGCCAAACAAGCGCAGCAAGGCCGGTTAGCTCAATTGTTAAGAGCGTGGTGTTAATACCGCCAAGTTCGCGGGTTCGATCCCCGTACGGGCCATTTATTTTTTAGTAGTGGGGGTAGTTTCTTAATTTTGTTATTTGCTGGAAAGTTTGGATCTGCAATACTTTGAAGCAAAGCTGCAAAACCTTCGTGCTGCCGAGAGCTCAAGGACCTGGGAGGTTAACCCTGCGTTTCTTTGTCCAGAGATGTCCCCTGATGTGTCAACTGTTTTGTGTGGCCTAATGGATAAGGCGTCTGACTTCGATGTAAATCCTGATGTTATCAGAAGATTGCAGGTTCGAGTCCTGACGCGGTCGTTTTACACACTTTTTAATTCTTGTTCAACTTTATGAAACCAAACCGCGTTCCCACTCATTAAGATGATTTCCTTCCAAACACTGCAGGCCTCTTTATTAAATAGTATTCCTGACGCTGTTCTGTGTGTATATTGCCCACTGATCTTTGCAATAGTTTCCACAATATCTAATTGATACCGATAAATTATGAGTGTTTCCAAATGGAACAACAGCTTTGCGTTAATCAGTGTAATAAAATGCAGTGGCGAGAATTCTGACCAGTTTTGTGGCCAGTGATCTCCACAGGGAGCCGATGAAATAAAATAAAGATTTTGCAGCAAAACCGCTGTGAGCAGGGTTCGAACCTGCGCGGGGAAACCCCGTTGAATTTCGAATCCAACGCCTTAACGACTCGGCCATCGAAGCTGCACAGCAACAACCCAAAAATAATTCCTACTGTGAGTGAGTCAAGAACTACAGGTCACAAATACTCACTGATAAATCCAGCAGGGAATTCAGGAGCAACTGCTTTGCCCAAAGAGTGCTGAGAATGTGGGAGGAGCTCCCAGGAGCAGTAGTTGAGGCGAATACCACAGATGCATTTAAGAGGAAGGGAGAAAGGAATAGAAGGATATGCTGATAGGATTATTTTAAATTCGTTTATGGGATATGGGCGACGCTGGCAAGTCCAGCATTTATTGCCCATCCCTAATTGCCCTTGAGAAGGTGAGCCGCCTTCTTGCACCGCTGCAGTCCGTGTGGTGAAGGTACTCCCACAGTGCTGTTAGGGAGGGAGTTCCAGGATTTTGACACAGTGACGATGAAGATTCGGCGATATACTTCTAAGTCAGGATGGTGTGTGACTTGGAGGGGACCTTGGACGTGGGTGTGTTACCATGCGCCTGCTGCCCTAGTCCTTCTAGGTGGAAGAGTTCGCGGGTTTGCGAGTTGCTGCTGAAGAACCCTTCGTCAATTGCTGCAGTGCATCTTGTAGATGGTACACACTGCAGCCAAGGTACACCGCTGGTTGAGGGGGTGGATGTTTAAAGTGGTAGATGGGGTGCCAATCAAGCGGGCTGCTTTGTCCTGGATGGTGTCGAGCTTCTTGAGTGTTATTGGAGCTGCACTCATCCAGGCAAGTGAAGAGTATTCCATCACACTCCTTATTTGTGCCTTGTAGATGGTAGAAAGGCTTTGGTGAGTCAGGAGGTGAGACACTCGCCGCAGAATACCGAGCCACTGACCTTCTCTTGTTGTCACAGTATTTATGTGGCTGGTCCAGTTCAGGTTCTGGTCAATGGTAACCCCAGGATGTTGATGGTGGGGGATTTGGCTATGGTAATGCCATTGTATGTCAAGGGGCGGTGGTTCGACTCTCGCTTGTTGGAGATAGTCATTGCCTGGCACTTCTGTGGCGCGAATGTTACCTGCCACTTATCAGCCCAAGCCTGAACGTCATCCAGGTCTTGTTGTATGCGGGCATGGACTGCTTCATTATCTTGAGGAGTTGTGAATGGCACTGAACACGGTGCAGTCATCAGCAAACATCCCCATTTCTGACCTTATGTTGGAGAGAAGTTCATTGATGAAGCAGCTGAAGATGGTTGGGCCTAGGGCACTGCCCTGAGGAACTCCTGCAGCGTTGTCCTGGGGCTGTGATGATTGACTTTCAATCACCACAACCATCTTCCTTTGTGCTAGGTATGACTCCAACCAGTGGAGAGTTTCCCCCCCGATTCCCATTGACTTCAATTTTAGTAGGGTTCCTTGAGGCCACACTCAGTCAATGCTGCCTTGATGTCAAGGGCAATCACTCTCACTTCTCCTCTGGAATTCAGCTCCTTTGTCCATGTTTGCACCAAGGCTTTAATGAAGTCGGGAGCTGAGTGGTCTTGGCAGAACCCACACTGGGTATCAGTGAGCAGGTTATTGGTGAGTAAGTGCCGCTTTACAGCACTGTTGATGACACCATCCATCACTTTGCTGATGATTGATACTAGACTGATGGGGCGGTAATTGGCCGGATTGGATTTGTCCTGCTTTTTGTGGACAGGACATACCTGGGCAGTCTTCCACATTGTTGGATAGATGCCAGTGTTGTAGCTGTACTAGAACAGATTGGCTGGAGGTGTGGCTAGTTCTGGAGTCCATGTCTTCAGCATGATAGCTGGGATGTTGTCAGGGCCCATAGTCTGTGCTGTATCCAGTGCGCTCAACTGTTTCTTGATAACACGTGGTGTGAATCGAATTGTCTGAAGACTGGCATCTGTGATTGTGGTGACCACAGGAGGAGGCTGATATGGATCTAGCTGGGTGGTCCGTCCAGTCTCATTTTTGTATTTTGTTTCGCATAAGTATGTTACAACTGAGTGGCTTGCTAGGCCATTTCAGAGAGCAGTTAAGAGTCAACCACATTGCTATTGGTCTGGAGTCACACAATGGCCAGACCAGGTAAGGACGGCAGATTTCCTTCCCTAAAGGACAGTAGTGAGCCTGATGTGTTTTTACGACAATCCGATACTTTCATGGTTACCATTACTGATACTTGCTTTTTTTTGGTGAGGGGAAGGAGAGAGGGAGGAGCCTCATGTGGAGACCAGTTCGGGCAAATGTACAGTTTCTGTGGTGCAGACTCTACAATATTATGTAACACCGGTTTTAAACAGACACAGAATGATCCAGGACTGACAGAACATCCCTTTTAAACAGACACAGAATGATCCGGGACTGACAGCACATCCCTTTTAAACAGACACGGTATGATCCGGGACTGACAGCACACCTGTTTTAAACAGACACAGAATGATCCGGGACTGACAGCACATCCCTTTTAAACAGACACAGAATGATCCGCGACTGACAGCACATCTCTTTCAAACAGACACAGAATGATCCGGGACTGACAGCACTTCCCTTTGAAACATGATGCGGAGATGCCGGCGTTGGACTGGGGTGGACAAAAATAAGAAATCGCACAACACCAGGTTATAGTCCAACAAATTTATTTAAAATTATAAGCTTTCGGAGCTTTCGATCGCCCCTTCTTCAGGTAAAGTTACTATGAGAGAATCTACAAAAATTCACAGAATATAAACACAGAGAAAATGCAGAGATACAATCTTTCCTTACATTAAAGACACACCAAGAGCACAGCCAAGACAATGAGATGTGTCCCAGGGCGTCCATGTCAAAACCTGCTGTCTGCATATCCTCTCCATTTGGGTTTGTTTTTTGTGCTTGTTTTTTGTGTTTGTTTTTTTTTTAAACTGGAAAGTCAGACAACGATGTCAAGTCACGTTCTGTAGCGTGACATGAACGCGATATCCCTATTGAGGCCGTCCTCATGATTGCGGAACTTGGCTATCAGTTTCTGCTCGATGATTTTGCGTTGTCGTGTATCTCGAAGGCCGCCTTGGAGAACGCTAACCTGCAGATCCGAGGCTGAATGCCCTTGACTGCTGAAGTGTTCCCCGACTGGGAGGCAACCATCCTGCCTGGCGATTGTTGCGCGGTGTCCGTTCATACGTTGTCTCAGTGTCTGCATGGTCTCGCCGATGTATCATGCTCTGGGGCATCCTTTACTGCAACGTATCAGGTAGGCAACGTTGGCCGAGTCACATGAGTATGTACCGTGTACCTGGTGGGTAGTGTCCTCACGTGTGATGACGGTATCTGTGTTCATGATCTGGCATGTCTTGCAGAGGTTGCTGTGGCAGCCGACTAACCTCAAATTCTCCCTCATCTCAGTCTTAAATGGCCTACCCCTTATCCTGAGACTATGCCCCCTAGTTCTGGACACACCAGCCAGGGGAAACATCCTCTCAGCATCTACCCTGTCAATCCCCTTCAGAATCTTGTATGTTTCAATGAGATCACCTCTCATTTTTCTAATCTCCAGAGAGTATAGGCCCATTCTACACAATCTCTCATCATCGGACAGCCATCTCAACCCAGGAATCAATCTAGTGAACCTTCGTTGCACCACCTCCAAGGCAAATATATCCTTCCTTAGATAAGGAGACCAAAACTGTGCACAGTACTCTTGGTGTGGTCTCACCAAGGCCCTGTACAATTGTAATAAGACTTCCTTACTACTGTACTCCAACCCCCTTGCAATAAAGGCCAACATGCCATTTGCCTTCCTTATTGCTTGCTGTACCTGCATGCTAGCTTTCTGTGTTTCTTGCCCCAGGACACCCAAATATTTCTGAACACCAACATTTGAAAGTTTCTCACCAATTAAAAATTATTCTGTTTTTCTATTCTTCCTACCAAAGTGAATAACCACATATTTCCCTACATTATACTCCATCTGCCACCTTACTGCCCACTCACTTAGACAATCTATATCCCTTTGCAGACTCTTTGTGTTCTCCTCTCAGCTTACTGTCCCACCTGGCTTTGTATTATCAGCAAACTTGGATACATTACACTCGGTCCCTTCATCTAGGTCATTAATATAAACTGTAAATAGCTGTGGCCCCAACACTGATCCTTGCGGCACCCCGCTAGTTTCAGGCTGCCAACCTGAAAAAGATCCGTTTATCCCTATTCTCTGTTTTCTGTCCGTTAACCAATCCTCTATCTATGCTACTATATTACTCCCAACCCCATGAGCCCTGATCTTGTGTAATAATCTTTTATGTGGCACCTTATCGAATGCCTTTTGGAAATCCAAATATACTACATCCACTGATTCCCCTTTATCTACCCTGCTAGTTACATCCTCAAAAACTCTAATAAATTTTTCAAACACGATTTCCCTTTCATAAAACCATGTTGACTCTGCCTAATCATGTTATGATTTTCCAAGTGACTTGATAGCACTTCCTTAACAATGGATTCCAGCATTTTCCTGTTGACTGATGTCAGGCTAACTGGCCTGGAGTTCCCTCTTTTTTCTCTCCCTCCTTTCTTGAATAACGGTGATACATTTGCGACCATCCAATCCGCTGGGACCATTCCAGAATCTAGGGAATGTTGGAAGATCAAAACCAATGCATCCACTGTCTCTTCAGCCACCTCTTTTAGAACCCTAGGATGTAGGCCGTCAGGTCCAGGGAATTTGTCGGCTTTTAGTCCCATTAGTTTCTGTAGTACTTTTTCTCTACTCATATTAATTACGTTAAGTTCCTCACCCTCATTAGACCCTTTGTTCCCCACCATTTTTGGTACTCTTTTTGTGTCTTCTACTGTGAAGACCGATACAAAATATTTATTTAATGTTTCTGCCATTTCCTTATTCCCCATAATAATTCCTCCTGTCTCAGCCTCTAAGATACCAACGTTTACTTTTGCTACTCTTTTCCTTTTTACATACTTGTAGAAACTCTTACCATCTGCTTTTATATTTCTTGCTAGTTTTCTCTCATATTCTATTTTTTTCCCTTTTTATCAATTTTTTGGTCAACCTCTGCTGGTTTATGAAACTCTCCCAATCCTCAGGCCTACTATTATTCTGTGCAACATTATAAGCTTCTTCTTTCAATCTAATGCTATCCTTAACTTCTTCAGTTAGTCACGGTTGGATCACTTTTCCTGTGGAGTTGCTGAACCAGTAATCCAGAGACATGAGTTCACACCTGATTTAGAATATCAAGCCTGTTTGTGTGGAACAGAAGGCGACCATTCAGCCCCTCGAGCCTGTTGCTGAGGAACAAGAGGAGGACATTCAGCCTCTCGAGCCTGTCACAAAGGGGCAAGAGGAGGCTGTTCAGCCTCTTGAGCCAGTTACACAGCAATAGGAGGAGACCATTCAGCCCCTCGAGCCTGTTACATTGGAACAGGAGTAGGACATTCTGCCCTCAAGCCTGTTAATCAAGAACAGAAGGAGGCCATTCAGCCCTTCGAGCATGTTACGCAAGAAAAGAAGGAGGCCATTCAGCCCCTCTAGCCTTTAACACAGGACAGGTGAAGGCCATTCAGACCCTCGAGACTGTTGCATAGGACAGGAGGTAGTCATTCAGTCCACCGAGTTTGTTACATAGGAACAGGAGGAGCCAAGTTAGACCACTCAAGACTGTTAAAAAGGAATAAGTAGAGGCCATTCAGCCCCTCGAACATGTTAAATAGGACACATGTGAGAAGTCGCACAACACCAGGTTATAGTACAACAGTTTTATTTGAAATCACAAGCTTTCTGTGCGCTGCTCCTTCGTCACTTGAGCATTGCTCCGAAAGCTTGTGATTTCAAATAAAACTGTTGGACTATAACCTGGTGTTGTGCGACTTCTCACATTTGTCCCCCCCAGTCCAACACCGGCATCTCCACATCATGTTAAATAGGAATAGGAGGAGTCCATTCAGCCCTTCAAGCCTGTTACAGAGGAACAGGAGGTGGGTATACAGTCCCACCAGCAGGACAGATGCACCAGGCAGTGCAGTGTTTACAGTCGGGAGGGAGAGGCCCTGAGAGTCCTCAACATTGACTCCACACCCCATGAAGTCTCAGGACATCAGGTCAAACATGGGCAAGGAAACCTCCTGCTGATTACCAGCTACGACCCACCCTCAGCTGATGAATCAGTACTCCTCCATGTTGAACACCACTTGGAAGAAGCACTAAAGGCAGCAAGGGCACAGAATGTACTCTGGGTGGGGGACCTCAATGTCCATCACCAAGTGTGGCTCGGTAGCAGCACTACTGACCGAGCTGGCCGAGTCCTGAAGGACATGGCTGCCAGTCTGTGCCTGCGGCAAGTAGTGAGTGAACCAACACGAGGGGGAAAACCTACTTGACGTCCTCCTGACCAATCTACCTGTCACAGATGCAAAACAGTTCAACAAGTATTCATTGGCTGCAAAGCACTTTGGGACGTCCTGAGTTCTTGAAAGGCGCTGCAGAAATGCAAGCCATTCTTGTACAGCCTTCTAAGAGAAAGTGACTTAGCAGGCAAAGACCAGAAACAGGGAGGCTGCTTTGGGAGGGGCGGTTAGCTCAGTTGGGTAGAGTGTGATGCTAATAATGCCAAGGTCGCGAGTTCGATCCCCGTATGGGCCATTTTTTTTTGGGGGGGGGTGGTTAGTTTCTTAATTTTGTAATTTTTGAGCAGCTTAAAAAGTTTGGAAGGAAATTCACACGGGACCTACAATACTTTGAAGCAAAGCTGCAAAATCTTAGTTCTGCCGAGAGCTCATGGACCTGAAGGTTAACCCTGTGTTTCTCTGTCCACAGTTGTTCCCGGACCTGCGGAGTGTTTCCAGCATTTAATGAACAATTCCAGATCCAGCATCTGCTGCATTTTGCTTTTTATTTTACCGCAGTGTCCCCGCTTGTATTACCAAAAGGCAAAGATAAATTGTAGCTACCAGAAATTCAATTTGCTGTTATCGTGAGCATTGGTGGTTAAGGGGCAGAATTCTCGCCTGCCACCCGGGAGACTCCGGGTTCGATTCCCAGCTCCATGCAAGTTGTTGTGATCTGAAAATGCGGTGGGGGCAAATTCAATCTTTAACTTTCAAAAGGCAGTTGAATAAATACTTGAAGGAAAAAAAGTACAGCGCGATGGGGAAAGGGCAGGTGAGTGGAACGAATTGCAGAGCTCTTTCAAAGTGCCGGCACAGGACTTTGGGGAGAGAGGGAGCAGTGGGATTAATTTGTGATTGATACAGGGCTATGGGGAGAGAGCGGGGCTGTGGGATTAGTTTGTGATTGATACAGGGCTATGGGGAGAGAGCGGCGCATTGGAATTAGTTTGGGATTGATACAGGGCGATGATGAGATAGCGGGTCAATGGTTTTAGTTTAGTATTGCTGTGGCAAAGACCCAGAATTAATACAGTGGGCCGAATGGTCTCCTCTGCTCTGTAAATGTCTATTGTTGTGGACTCCTCGACAGCTTTTAACACGCCATTTGGTGTACTTTTCCTCTCCATATTTTTCTCTAAATGTTCACTGACGGTTTCTTCACAGCTACCCAGGCTCCGTGTTTTTCGTGTTAGCAGCAAATGTAGGTACGTCTGCCTCCTTTACCCAAGTCCAGATTGTTGAAATCGTAAGAAGGGCAACGATCGCAGCAGTGTCGCAGGGGGCCCCATTCTTTTCATCGTCCAGTCCAAAAATAAAACCATAACCAGCGCACCCTGCTTCTGTCTTTTAACCAGCTTTCTGGTTTCTAGAACGGTTTCTAGTTGAGTATTAATTTTATCCCATATAAGGTCAGCTGTGGCTCAGTGGGAAACACCCTTGCCCTGAGTTACCCTCGCTCTCCCCACTCCAGTGACTTGAGCACAAAAATCCAGGCTGACACTCCAATGCAGTACTCAGAGTGAGCTGCACTGTCGGAGGCGCCGTCTTTCGGATGAGATGTTAAACCGAGGCCGCGTCTGTCCTCTCAGGTGGGCGTAAATGATCCTATGGCACTACTTCGAAGAAGAGCAGGAGAGTTCTCCCCTGGGTCATAGGCCAATATTTATACCTCAATCAACATCACTAAAGCAGATTATCTGGTTATTATCACACTGCTGTTTTTGGGAGCTTGCTGTGTGCAAATTAGCTACCGCGTTTCCTGCATTACAGCAGTGACAGCACTTCAAAAGTACTTCATTGTTGGTAAAGTGCTTTGTGACGTCCTGAGGTCGTGAAAGGCGCTGTAGAAATGCAAGACTTTCTTTTTTGTTTCTCTAGTAGCTCACCTTCTACCAATGTTAGGCTGATTGGTCTGTAGTTATCTGATTTATCCCTTTCACTCTGATTGAACAGAGTTGTTATATTGGCAACTGCAGGCATGTGGCACAACTTCCATACCCAAGGCTTCCATAGAATTTCACAGCACAGACACAGGCCATTCGGCCCAACTGGTCCATGCCGGCGTGTCTGCTCCACACGAGACGCCTCCCCCACTACTTCATCTCACACTATCAACATATCCTTCTATTCCTTTCTCCCTCATGTACTTACCTAGCTTACAACAGAATCAAGGATTTACCTTCCTGTTACAAGAACGGGAAGGCAGCCACGGTGTTTCCCAAGCTGTCGCTACTAACCTTTCGCTACATCAGGATTTTCACCATTTATAGTCACGCCTTCTCTTATGCCCCCCATCTCCGGAACCGAATGCTGAACATTAACAACATTGCTGTCATCAACAAGGCAGCCTTTTCTAATCTCACCAACCTGCAGTAGCTCCGACTCGACAACAACCTTATAACTGACATCTATGAAGATACCTTCAGTGACCTTGGGAGTCTCAGGAATCTCAATCTCAAAAACAACAGGATATCAATTGTTTTCAGCAAGGTGTTTGCTAATCTCAATAACCTGAACACCTTGGACCTGGGAGGGAACACAATTCGAAGCTTCACCAGCCAGTCTTTCTGTGGATTACACAACCTGTCCAAGCTTTATCTCGATAGGAACTGTATAACTCGTATCAGCAGGGAGATCTTCGGCATCGTCCCATCATTAGGAGTGTTGGACTTGAACAGTAACCGGATCAGATACAACACTGGACTGATTGCAGCATCTCCCTTTGTTAACCTCACGAAGCTTTACATTCTTAAACCAGAAGCCCAGCAACCCTACGGCATCAACATTATTCCTCCAAAGTTTTTCAACGGCCTCATCTCTTTAAGAGACTTGTATATAGGAGAGAATAAAATGTCGCTGTCCAAAGACGGATTTGAAGATCTGATCAATTTGAGAACCCTCTCCATGCCCGATGCTTGCAACGGGATCCACAGTCTGAATCCAGGGATCTTCAAGAACCTCCAGAGTATAGAGAGATTCAACCTTGAAAATGTCGGCCTCCAATCCATGTCTCTTGACATCTTTGGAACCATTTCCAACCTCAGGACATTGTTCTTGGGGAAGAACGCCATTCAGATCGTCAATAGCATGGTTCTGGAACACCTGCCCTCCCTGACCTACCTGGATCTACGGAAGAACCCGTTCCCCTGCACCTGTGATATCCGTTGGTTCCAAAGCTGGTCCCTGTCCAACCCCAGGGTGCAGGTTGTCTATTTTTACAACCACACCTGTGCAGATCGGCCAAGCAAATACTTGTACAAGTTCGATGCTCGCGTTTGTTACTTGGACATTGGGCAGATCATGTTCCATATAACTGTGCCGGTCTTGATCTTGTGCATTTTCATCCCTATAATCTACAGCAAAGTGTACTGGCACATCAATTATGGGTTTTATATTTTCCGATCGTGATTGAATGACCACAGGGGGAGAGGAGAGAGTCAGCAGTCCTACAGGTAAGCTGCATTTATCTCCTATAATTCTCAGGACGAAGACTGGGTTCTGCAAGAGTCGGTGCCAAACCTGGAAACGAAAGGACCTCAATGCTTCAAACTCTGCCTCCACCACAGAGATTTTGAGCTGGTCAAATATATCATCGACAACATCGTGGACAGCATCTACCAGAGCAGGAAGACCACCTGTGTGATGAGGCACAACTACCTGTACAGCGAGTGGTGCTCCATGGAACTGCAGCTAGCGAGCTATAGGCTCTTCCACGAGCTGAAAGATATCATCATCCTGATCTTCTTGGAGAAAATTCCAGAAGTTGAACTCTCAACCTACCACAAGATGAGAAAGGTAATGAAAAAGAAAACCTACATCCAGTGGCCATCAGACATAGATGCTCAAAAATTGTTTTGGGTCACAGTGAGAGAAGCGATTAAAGGCTCCAGCTGGGACAAGGAGGGGAATCCCGCTGCTGAAATTTAAGCTTCAAGGCCTAGAAATCCGCAGCCTTACCGCAGGCCCTTGAGGCCCGATTCGGGGAAACATGGTGGCCGCCGCACTTCCCATGGCGTTTTGGAGCGCGCCGCTCAACTTACCGGCCTATGTTAATTGTGAACAGTTCCCCCAGTGGCTGCAGAAGGGCTGGTGGAATGCTGCTTACTTTCAGTGTGCGAGATTGCAAATGGCCTTGCAGGACGACCTCGAGCATTTCTGGCCCTCGAAGGCCCGGCTGCAGACTGCACCACCTAGGCTTTGGCGGCAGCAGTCTGGGCTGGCTGACAGGCAGCATCACGTGCAATGGTGGAGTGGCAGTGATGCGAGTAGGAATGCTTTCATTCTCAGAGAGGGCAGCAGACTCCTGCCCCGCAGACACACTGCCACTCCCCTGGGGCGGCGCCTCAGCATTCCTAGCAATCTGTTGCAGGCTAGATTGCTGGGCTGCTGCGACACCCTGCAGGCCACGTACAGATAGTTTCTGCTGCTTGGATACAAAAATATGGGCCCTGAAAATGCACACTCCCTCACGGTGTATTATCAGTGTACGTCGTAGTAATACGTTTGAATGGCCCCGCAACTTCTGGGCTTCTGCTGTTCGATATCCGGAACTTGCGATCTATCAAGGTACGCCGAGACAGATCATCCGAATCGAATGGAAGCTCAGTATTACTGGCGCAGAGTTGGGCTACTTGCCCACGAAACTCTTACGGCTTGTAAAAGCAGGAATAGGGCCTGCTTTCATCAGCATAACGGTAGATATGAACCTTAAATTAAACAATTAAGAAACAAAAATTATGCACATACACTTTAAATGAGTTCCCGGATTAAGATGTCTAAAATTATTTATCAAAAATAGAATTTTATTGAAGTTGGTGCAATGAAGAAGTTATGCATAAAATTGAAATTCAGTAACTTTATAATCATTAGAATTCTCTAAATTGTATAATTATTTAGGGATTCCATTGCATATTATTGGGGGAGTCCCTTCGTTAATGATTGCAATGGAATCCACCTTTCCCATAGGAGGACCGGGGCCACGTGATCCAAGGTTGGCTTCCGAACCCCCTGCGTTCCTGGGATCCGTGTTCCTTTCCGCAGCCGTATGGCTGGAGACCCGGTACCGCAACTCTCCGCAGCCTGGGCTCATGGATGCAGGTTTGGATTCGTTTCGCTGGTCGGAGGCTTATTCCGGAGGTATGCCACCAACCGCAATTTCTAGCCCAATGAAATGAATGGCTTTTTGGATGAAAGCTTTGGGCAATGAAGGTAGTGCGAGGTGGCTGAGAGATTAAGGCGATGGCCTGCTAATCCATTCGGCTGACAAGTAGTCTGAAAATCTTGTAGTCTCCGAGTTCGGCAGCCGTTTCTCTCCCTAGTTGGTAACATTCTTCCACTTTGATAAACTAATATTTTACTCAGCTCCAATGGAGAGAAGATCGAATAAAGAGCTCGGCTTGGCCTTAGATTTTGCCCTTCCTTGCTGTATCATTCTATGATTCATGGAGATAATTAAGTCTTGCATTCTGTAGCGCATGAAGGACGTGAGAAGCGGACATGTGAATTGATTCCACGAATACAAACAGTTAAAGATTCTCTACTGGCTGGGAATCGAAATTGCGTTGCAGGCGTGACTATGTCTGTTTAAAAGGGATGTGCTGTCAGTCCCGGATCATTCTGCGTCTGTTTAAAGGGATTTGCTGTCAGTCCCGGATCATTCTGTGTCTGTTTAAAAGGGATATGCTGTCAGTCCCGGAGCATTCTGTATCTGTTTAAAAGGGATGTGCTGTCAGTCCCGGAACAATCTGTGACTCTTTAAAAGGGATCTGCTGTCAGTCCCGGAACAATCTGTGTCTCTTTAAAAGGGATGTGCTGTCGGTCCCGGATCATTCTGTATCTGTTTAAAAGGGATGTGCTGTCAGTCCCGGATCATTCTGTGTCTGTTGAAAAGGGATATGCTGTCATTCCCGGATCATTCTGTATCTGTTTAAAAAGAATGTGCTGTCAGTCCCGGAACAACCTTTGTCTCTTTAAAAGGGATGTGCTGTCAGTCCCGGATCATTCTATGTCTGTTTAAAAGGGATGTGCTGTCAGTCCTGGATCATTCTGGCGCGTAATTTCTGATAGGAGGCTTCCTGCGTCGGGATGACTTCAATCGGAAAAAAAATCTACGTACTTACATTTGCTGTCAATCCTGCATTATTCGCTATCCCTTCGAATGGGATGTTTCATAGTGGGGCGAATTCGCTATCGACCATCTTGGGGCACTAACGTCGCCTATGCGCTAACTTAAGCGCCGGCGTCGGCGAGCACGAAATTGAGTTTTAGCGCCGCAAGATGTCTGTGGAGCGCTAAATCAATCGCTAAACACTTCTCATCGGGCGCTAACGTCGGAGAGCGGGGCTCTACCTTCAGAGCGCTAATCAAGTTCCGGCGCTGTCAATTAGAAAGTCGTCAGACAGATTGTCGCCTTCCAGTTCTTAAAGTGGTTGCTTAATGATGCTGCACAGCCTCATTCTGAACATTGCTGATTGAGAACTGGGCCTGCAAGGAGCTGTAAGACTTATTTGAGAGAAGTCATGGATTATCAGAGCCCCAGAGCGAGAAATCGCTGGTGCAGCGACCACGCTTTCGAGCCTCCAACATTGCACTCAGATCTGCTCACACCATCGAGCCCATCCTTGGCAGCTTGCAAAGGATGGACGTATCGGAGAAAGACCGTGGGAGGCAGACCTCATGCAGCGTGTCTTGGGCCAGGCGCGGGTGGGGGGTGGGGGGGTGGCAGTGTGTAGGTCGAGCAGGAACGTGCTGTCCTCTCTCAGGGTGACAGCATTCCTGCTGCCACTCTGCCATTGCACTTGCCACAGCCTGTAACACATCCATCCCAGACTGCTGCCGCCCATGCTGAGTTGCTGCAGGCTGCAGACGAGCCTTCCAGGCCCAGAGCTGGTTGAGGGCGTCCTGCAGGGCCATCTGCAGTCTCTGGCTCCCACACTCAGCAGCCGTCCACCAGTGTTGCTGCAGCCACTGGCACCACATTATGGAGGAGCAGCAGGTTTGGGAGGGGTGAACTCAAAAGGGGAGGGAAATCATTGAAGAAGGGGAG
The DNA here is from genome assembly GCA_030390025.1 of Squalus acanthias. Classification (NCBI taxonomy): domain Eukaryota; kingdom Metazoa; phylum Chordata; class Chondrichthyes; order Squaliformes; family Squalidae; genus Squalus; species Squalus acanthias. The sequence continues at coordinate 44,668 of JASTWF010000416.1, forward strand.
TAAAGAATAATTTAGTCGCAAATGGTGATAGTGTGTTTTAATAAATTAATGTGTTTTAAATATATTGTTGTGCTTGTGAACAAATAGTTATGCTTGTAAATAAATATCTGTGTTTGGTGAAAAATACTTCAGTTTGATAATAAAGAGTTGTGTTTGTTGATAAATTGCTGTATTATTTACGAATAGCTGTGTTTCATAAGAGAGAGTTGTGTTCGATAATAAATTGTTAATTTGACGTTGCACATTTTGTGGTGTTTCTCATTTGCCCTTTGCCCAGTGAAAGGTGCTGCGAGCTGGATGTAATGATGTGGATGTGCTGCGCAAACGCCATGTGCTATATCATTGATCGCAAGCGCTGTCTAATGAGGCATTCGTGCAAGGCCCTTACAGAAGCAAGATTGAGTGCTTCCCTCCTACGTTGCTGCTCCTCCTCTTCATCCGCATCCTCCGCCTCCTCCTCTACCTCATCCTCCTCCTGAGGTGAACCTCCAATACCTGGTGGCAATGGCTGGACGCTCAGAATGGCCGGGTTGAGCAGCAGGCAACACACAACGATGAAAAGGGAGACTCGATCAGTGGAGTACTGCAGGGCTCCTCCAGAGCGATCAGGACAGCGGAACCGTTGCAAATTCACTTGCGCTGTCCCGGGCAATCGATTTGAGCGGTAGCTCGACTGACAAGATGGATATGGCTTGCGGCGCAGGAACCATCATCAGATGTCGTTAGAGCTCTCAGCGGCATTTTATCGGCATCTCCGGGCGCTAAGTGTGGCGCTAAACACACAAACTTCCCTCCAATTATCTTGCAAATAAACCGTTAAACAAAAACTGAATTTATGCAAAAACTATTTAAATAGAGTGTTCTGAAGTAACCTAGAGTTAGTGAGCTGTATGAACAATAATTGGATTGGTCTGTCCTACGCCAAATTCACTGGAAAATAGCCCCCGTTTAATATAGAAATCATGACGTAAATAGGAATCCGATTGCCACTTTGGGCTAAAACTGATTGGAGCCTACGCTATGTTATTTCCAACCAGTTCCACCACCGATTGAACCGAGGAGGCCCATCACATTTGAGCGTTGAATTATTTTATAGGCTCCAGAGGAGCAGGAGTGTTACTCCAGGGCATGAATATAATCTGGACCGCTGCCCTCGCAAGATCCCCCTCTCCCTCTGCGATCACAATTCCTCTCTCCAATAATTTGACTTGCTACCAGCCACTGCGGCCTGATCCTGAAGACTGAATCTGATGAGCTGCATCGGTACGCCTGTTTGACGCCAAATTTTAATGCGAATTGGGCCTGAAAATCGCGCGAGGCTCTTCGCAGCTGGAATGGGCGGCTGGTTAGTCTGCTCTACCAGTCGGCCGGCCAACAATCAATATCTATTTCAGTCAGTTCAAAATATTCCCATTTTTAACCTAACCTGCCACGTTGTTGCTGGGCAGGTAAGGTTAACATCGGGGCAATGTTGCAAAAGGAATGCTTGAAAATGTTTCGAGCCACATTTACTTCATCAGCACGTCTCAGCTCCGTAACCTTTGTCAGTGATAAGGACACCAGCAGCAATCTTACAGGAGCAGAACTGCCTCTGGGCACTTTCCCAACAAGGTGTGACATCTCACTGAATAGATGCTGTATTTGGTAGATTTTCAGCTTCAGTTTGTGCCGTAAACTGGTGGAGCAGAAATGAAAATCGAGTTAGTTTTTTAAGGGGCGGTTGAACCACTCTACCAGTTTAGATCACAGCGATGGTGACAATATCCCTCCATGAGATTGGGAACGGATGCAGTTTGAGATATGGCCCAACATGTGGCCTTTCAAGGTTGATGCCAGGGTGTAGGTCAGCAAAGCTGCGGCCGCCTCGCATAAATAGGTTGGTAGCGGATTGAAGGTTATGTCAGGTCTCTAACCGCCCTGTATTCCTGGCATTCCGGCTGCTGCCATCTAGGGTAGGGTCTGAGAAGAGCGGCCAGAACCACGACCACCTGTTTCCTGTCAGGTGACAAGTAATGCACAACTCGGAGTATTGTGACCCATGAGAGTGATCGGCACAGAATGGTCTTAAACGGAGTGCACTTAAACAGAGTGCTAAAGTTTGGAATTTGGAGCGAGTGGAAGTCATTGCTAAGTATTTGGTAAGTATTAGCTGTAAAAAGTGAAATTTTGAATTTAACCTAGAACTTTAAACACTGTAGTTAACAGAAACTGCCTGTCAGTGGCAGTGAGCTTTCAGTCAGCTGTAAGCGTTTGTCTTGAATAGCTGCTAGTTACTGTAAGCAGGGAGCTGAGTCAGCTCTGATAAATTGGGTGTGGCTCAAAGGTGTATAAAAGTAAACAGGATCTGCTGGCACACAGAGTAACCTGCACAGAGTGGTCTTAAATGGAGTGCACTTAAACAGAGTGTTAAAGTAGGGAATTAGGAGAAAGTGATCATTCAGAGTAGATGAGAACCAGGCCTACAATACTGGTAGTGGTTTGTGTAATACCTAAATATATAATTGAATGTACCGATAACTTAAACTATAAATTCTCACACCACTCCTTGAACCACGCATTTAACTCTCTGATCTGCTTGTCCCTATTCCAATTTGCGCGTGTACGATAGCAAAATACTGCAGATGCTGGAAATCCGAAATAACAACAGAAAACGCTGGAAAAACTCAGCAGGCCAGGCAGCATCCGTAGAGAGAGAAAGAGAGTTGACGTTTCAGGTCGATGACCTTTGCTCAGGTCACAATCCAGAGATTATTATCTTTGAGGTTCTGTGTTTTAACTTGGCCCCTAGATCCTCAAACTCTGTCAGCAGAGCCTAATTCCTAGTTCTACCTATGTTTTTCGTTCCTTCGTGGAACAAAACAACAGTATCTTCCCCCTTCAACTCCAAATACTTCTCCAGACTCGAGGAAACATCTTTAACCCTGGCGCCGGGACTGCAACACAACCATCGTAACTGCTAGTTGCAGCTGCATAGAACAGTATTTATCACACTGACTGTACTGTTCCCTAGCATCCAACAGTCCTGTTCACTGATCCACTTGAATGGCCTTCTATATCAAGGTGCCGTGATCAGTTTGCTCCTGCAGCCTGCAGACTTTGCCCTCCTCTACACAGGCAGCAAGAACCTGGTACCTGTTGGATAAGGGTAAAGGCAGAAACAAATTCAGCAATGCACCTCTGGTAACCTTCACTGTCTGAGTGGCAGTAACTCCCTTCTGTCCCTGACAACTATGTTCTTAAATGAGACTCTTCATCCACCTCACTATCGGCACATGTTCAAACACACAGCTCAACACCGGGATCGTAGCAAAACAATTTGCAATTTACCTTCGGTTTAAATTTCAAAGAAACATAAAATTATTTTGCCAATCCTCTAATGAAAATATCACATTACACACAAATCCTTGGAGCAAAAGCGGTTCATTAAATCTGTTTGTTTGATGGAATGTAACCTGATCACTCTCCCTAGATGGCTGTGTCCGTGGAGGTTTCTATATGGTATATCTAAGGGCTCCTCTGAATTAGCCTTTACATTCAAATAGTCAGAGCTCTGTGTCTGGCAGAACAGACATTGGTTCTTCACGTAAGAAATGGGATACCCAGTAATTTTCCAGATAGGGCTCATTTACTACCCGGTTCTTGCAGCACTCGGTATTCCTGGTAAGACAGTAAAACGAGACAGTAAAAGCTGAATATGAATGTGTGACTGTTCAGGTTATCCGTTCCCTGTTTGTTGTTATCAGTTAATTATTTGATTGTATTGTTTTCTTGGTGTGATTTCTTAATTGAAATGATAACTTTTTTAAATTTTCTACAAAGACAAGGTTGAGACAATGATCCCTTTACTGTTTTCAGCAGAAACTCCTCCCTAGATTTGAAACTGACTTCCGGACAGACATTAATTAGCAACTCTTTTAATGTCTTGATGTTGTTAAGTGAGATTCACTTGTAATGTGGGGATTTTAATAATTATTTCTTCATAACATTATTTCATGTTTATAATGGGTTACACTGTGGAAGTCTCGCATGTTTTCTTGGCCGTCAGTCCAGCTCCGACTGTGTTTGTGGCTCCTTGAAATTGAAGCGACAATCCGGTGATTTCTGATAGCGGCGTGCAATCCACCCCGCCAGATTTTCCTTTCTGCGCTTTGCCCAGGGGACAATTAATACACAGGCGGTAAGAAGAAAACCTACCCCGTTATTAACCAGACAGGAATAAGAACATTAGATAAGAAGTTAAGAAGTAGAAGCAGGAGTAGGACATTCGGCCCCGGGAGCCTGCTCCGCCATTCGATAAGATTCTGACTGATCTTCGACGTCAACTCCACATTCCCGACCTATCCCAATATCCTTTGTTTCCCTTAGTGTCCAAAAATCTATCGATTTCTCTCTTAAATATATACAACGACTGAGCATCCAAAGCTCTCTGGGTAGAGAATTCCACAGATTCACAACCCTTTTGAGTGAAGAAATTCCTCTGCATATCAGTCCTACATGGCCAACATCTTATTCTGAGAGTGTGACCCCCAGCTCTGGACTCCGCAGCTAGGGGAAACATCCTCCCCGCACCCAACCTTTCAAGCCCTGTAAGAATTTTGCATGTTTCAATGTGTTCACCTCTCATTCTTCTAAATTCTTGAGAATATAGGCCTAGTCTACTCAATTTCTTCTCTTAGGGCCATCCCGTCATCCCAGGAATCAGTCTGGTAAACCTACTCTCTCTCTAAAGCAAGTATATCCATCTTCGGGTAAGTAGACCAAATTAGTACATCACACTCCGGGCGTGGTATCGGCAAAGCCTTATATAATTGCAGTAAGACATCGTTGCTCTTATACTGCAATCCTTTATTAATAAATGCTAACATGCAATTTGCTTTCCTAATTGCTTGCTTTACGTGCCTCACCACATAATTTCCCACCGAACACTGTATTGTCTGCAAACTTGGATATATTACAATCGGTTCCCTCATCTACGTCATTGAAATATATCGTAAATAGCTGAGGCCCAAGCACTGGTCCTTGCCGTACCCCACTAGTTACAGCCAGACAACCCGAAAATTACCCGTTTATTCCTACTCTCTGTTTTCTGTCCGTTACCCAATCCTCAATTCATGCGAAAATATTATCCCTAATCCCACTAGCCCTAATGTTGTGCGGCAACTGATGGAATGTTTTTTTGAAAATCCAAATACATTGCATCTACTGGTTCCGCCTTACCTACCCTGCCAGTTACACCCTCAAAAACCCTAACAGATTTGTTAAACACGATTTCCCTTTCAAAATTCTGCCTTGACTCTGCCCAATCACAACATGAATTTTAACTGCCCTGTTACCACATCCCTAATAATAGATTCTAGCATTGTCCTTGTTTCCAATTATCACTTTTACGGAAAAGTTCGATATGATTTGACTATATGAATAACTTAATTGCGGAAATCTTCAGGTGTCATTGCATTAAATGGTCTCTTGCAGATAAACTGCAGATCTATGGAAAGCGAAAGGGGGTAGATTTTGACTTTGGTGCAAAAGGGGCGGTGTCGGAGCGGCCGCCCATTAATCGTAGCGCCTGATATTCAGTTTCAGTGCAGTCAATGGATCTGATTATCAGGCGCTGCAAATAATACGCGGCCGATCCGATACCGCCCAATGTGCTCAACCACCCTGGACGATTTTCTACCCAACATGTGTCGCAACGGGGAAGAATGCTCACTCCATTCTGAACAGACCATAACCCAACAATGTGAGAGAGTGATCTCCATGCTGTAAAGACCATAACCCAACAATGTTAGAGAGCGCACTCCATTCTGTATAGACCATAACCCAACAATGTGAGAGAGTGATCTCCATGCTGGAAAGACCATAACCCAATATTGTGAGAGAGCGCACTCCATGCTGTATAGACCATAACCCAACAATGTAAGAGAGTGATCTCCATGCTGGACTGACTATAAGCCAACAATGTGAGAGAGCGATCTGAATGCTGGACAGAACTTAACCAAAAACTGTGAGAGATTTATCTCCATGCTTTACAGACCATAACACAACAGAGCAGAGCTGATTCGCAGGTATTTTGATTTGCAGGCACTGTTACAAAATAAAAGGGCCCCTGTGTTTTCAGTCACCTGCTTTCTCCAGAAATACCGCAATAATATTTTACCTCACCACCATTGTCTCTATCTGATCTCAACCAAGTTTTTATTCATCCCTTACCTCCAGTTTCAACATTTGCCACAGATTCCCCTGCCCGGCAATAAACAGGTTTTAAATTAACAATTATATTTAATTCGGAACTAGAAAACTGATATTTCAATACTTTCTTGATGGAGTTTAGATGGTTCGTTTTCAAAAGAAAATATTTTGGGACATTCTGAAGGTATATTTGATGTGTCCTGTTTCTTACAGTGAACTTGGTGGCGATTGTGATCCTGTCCCGAGGAAAGTGCGGTCTCTCCAAGTGCATCACTCGGTACCTGGTGGCCATGGCAGCGGCGGATCTAATGGTGGTTATCATCGATGTGATATTACATCGGATTAATAGCATGCATTTGCCAATCAGTTTCCTCTCTCTGACTCCTGTCTGCACTGTGAATCTTGTCGCCTACATTGTAACTGTAGACTGTTCCGTTTGGTTTACTGTCGCCTTCACATTTGATCGCTTTTTAGCAATTTGCTGTCAGAAGCTGCAATCAAAATATTGCACTGAGAAAACAGCGACCGTGGTTATCGCTACCGTGTGTGTGGTAAGTTGTGTGAGGAGTGTTCCCTTTTACTATATAGTGGAACCTTCCTATATCATTGACAACGTGCCCTGGCTTTGTGTTCCGACAGCTGATTATGCGATTTCCCCCTTGTGGAAGGCATTCGAGTGGATCGACAGCCTCATCACCCCTTTATTACCAATTGGTTTAATGCTGTTGTTCAATGCTCTGACCGTCAGACATATTATAGCGGCAAATCGAGTCCGCAGGGGACTCCAGAGCAACAGGGAGAATCAGAATGATGCGGAGATGAAGAATCGGAGAAAATCCATGATCTTGCTTTTCAGTATTTCTGCCAATTTCATACTGTTGTGGATGACGTATGTTGTGCATTCGGTGAACTGGCCAGTGGTCAACGTTTTTTACACAGACAAATATATCAGTAATACGATATATATCACTCAGGAAGTTGGGTTTATGCTGCGTCTGCTCAGTTCCTGCACAAACACTTGTATCTATGGACTGACACAGAGGAAATTCAGAGAGGAGCTGAAGAAAGGGGTGAAATATTTGTTTACACTAAATGGGAAATTATAAGAAAGAAAGAAATTGCATTTCTATCGCGCCTTTCACCAGCTCAGGACGTCCCAAAGCGCTTTACAGCCAATGAAGTACGTTTTGGAATGTAGTCACTGTTGTAATGTAGGAAACACGGCAACCAACCTGCGCACAGCAAGCTCCCAAAGACAGCAATATGATAATGACCAGAAAATCGGCTTTATAGTGATATTGTTTGAAGGATAAATATTAGCCCGGACACCGGGAAGAACTCCCCTGCTCTTCTTCGAAATCGTGGCAGTGAAATCTTTGTCGTCCAGCTGAGAGAGCAGACCTGGCCTCGATTTAATGTCTCATCCGAAATACGGCACCACCGACAGTGCCGCACTCCGTACTATCCTGGAGTGTCAGCATAGATTTTTCTGCTCAAGTCTCTTGGAATGGGATTGTGAACCCACAGCATTCTGACTCGAGATGCGATTGTGCTGCCCACTGAGCCCCAGCTAATAGATCAACAAGAAGTGACTGACATCGACCTGGAACAGCGTTTACAGCTTCACACATCACTCTGTGGGCAGGTGAAGAGGAAATAGGAGATTCATTATCTTCATCCAGATTTTTTAGAATTCTGTCCAATGGCCACAATATTAAACATAAATTTAACTAACATCTCAACTTCTGTTCCTGGCCACCATATTGGTTGATATTTAGCACATGTTCCTCTTCTCAGCTTCTGCCCCCTTCTTTCAAAACCGCTATTGTTACCCCTTCCTAAAAATCCACCCTCTGTCCATACAAACTGCAGCCCCATCTCCAAACTCCCTTTTATCTCCTGAGCCCTTCAATATGTTGCTGCCTCCCAGCGGTGCGCATGCTTCCGACAATTCCTTATTGCAATCTCTTTAACCAGGTTCCTATCCCTGCCCCGGTAGTGAAACGGTGCTGAAAAAAGTAAAGATTCACACAATCTATCACTGTTACCGTGGTGCACAATCCCTCCTCGGCCTCCTCAGTCTCTCTGCAGCCTTTGAAACGATTGACCACAACAACCTCCTTCGATTCCTCTGCTCCGCTGTCCAGCTCAGTGCCACTGTCCTCGGTGGTACTACTCCTAATTGTCCAATAGTAGCCTCACTGTTTTCCTTGGAGTCTCCAAGGAACTCCCTTGACCTCTACCTCTTCTTTCTCATCTACATACTGCCCTTTGAAGATATCAGAACACATGGGGTCAGCTTGCACATGTACACTGACGACTCCAATCTCTCCCACTCCACCACCACTCTCAACCCTTTCACTGCCGCTGTGTTTTCCGACTGCTTGACTGACATCCAGTATTCGATGACTCGCAATTACCTCCAGTTAAACACTGGGACGATCGAAGGCTCCATCTTCAGCCCACGGCCCAAACTCTGTAAACTCGCCATGAATTTCAGTCCCCTCCCTAGCCTGTGTCTCAGTCTGACCCATAATATTTGCAACCTTGGCTTCCCGTTCGATCCCACGAAGAACTTCAGAAACTCATATTGTCTCGATCACAAAGACTGCTCAGTTCTGTAACATTAATGTCCCTCATTCGCGCCTCAGCCCACTTGCTGCTGAAACGCTCATTGATGCTCTTGTCCTCTCGAGACTCGATTATTCCAATGCGCTCCTGGTCGATCCCCTCAAAATACAACATTAACAAACTTCAGCTCCGCTAAAACTCTGCTGCCCGGTTCCTATCTCCGCCAACTTCCCTGATCCAGCAATCATGTAATTGTTGAACTACATCAGGTCCTAGGCCTCTAAATCCCCCAAAATAAAGTTCTCAACCTTGTCTTTAGATCCCTCCACAAGCTAATCTGACGGTGGAGTTTCAACCAACTGGGGTCCGTGCTCTGGAATGTCTTGATTAAGCCCTTCCGCCTCTCTGCCTCCAGCTCCTCCTCTAAAACCTCCATTCATGGCAATTTCTTAAACAAGAATCTTCCTTGTCTGAGCAAGAATTTATTTCTGATTGTGCCTCTACGATTCCATTTGAATCACGGAATTACAGAATCATAGAAATTTACAGCACAGAGGAGGCCAGTAGACCTGTGCCACCCGAAAACGAGCTATCCAGCCTAATCCCACTTTTCAGCTTTGGGCCGTAGCATTGCAGGTACGGCACTTCAAGTGCATATCCAAATATTTATAAATGAGATGAGGGTTTCCGCCTCTGTCACACTTTCAGGCAGTGAGTTCCAGAGCCCCAAAGTTCTCCTCTACGCCCCACTAATCTTTCTACCAATTACTTTAAATCTATGCCCTTTGGTTATTGACCTCGCTACTGAGGAAAATTGCTCCTTCCTATCCACTCTATCTGAGCCCCTCATAATTTTATACACATCAATCAAGTCTTTCTTCAGCCTCCACTGTTCCTATTAAAGCAACACCAGCCTATCCAATCTTTCCACATCGCTAAAATTCTCCAGTCCTGGCAACATTCTCGTAAATTTCCGCTGTACCCACTCTAGTGCAATCACACCTTTCCTGCAATGTGGTGACCAGAACTGAATTCTAGCTGTTTTATACTGTTCTGGCATAACCTGCCTGCTCTAATATTCTATGTCTCGGCTAAGAAAGGAAAATGTCCAGTATGTCTTCTTAACCAGCTTGTTTACCTCTCCTGCTACCTTCAGGGATCTGTGGGCCTGCACTTCAAGCTCTCTCTGCTCCTCCACACCTATCAGTGTCCGAACATTTTTTGCGTATGCCCATGCCTTGTTAGTCCACCCGAAATGCATTATCTCACACTTTGCCTGATCCAATTCCATTTGCCACTTTTCTTACCAACTGACCTTCCATTGATATCTTCCTGCAGTCTACAGCTTTCTTCCTCACTATAACCACACGGCCAATTTTTGGATCATCTGCAAACATCTTAATCATGCCCCCCACATTACAGTCTAAATCATCGATGTATTCCACAAAAAGCAAGGGACCGAGTACTGAGCCCTGTGGAACCCCACTTGCAACAGCCTTCCAGTCACAAGAACACCCGTCAAACATTACATTTTGCTTCCCACCATTGAGTCAATTTTGGATCCAACTTGCCAATTTGCCTTGGATGCCATGGGCTTTTACTTTTTTGACCAGTGTGCCATGTGCGATCTTGTCAAATGCCTTGTTAAAATCCATGTAGAATTCATCAAACGTACTACCCTCATCAACGCTCTTTGTTACGTCCTCATTAAAAATTCAATCAAGTTATTCAGACACAATCTTCCCTTTAAAAATTCATGCTGATTGTCCTTGATCAATCCGTGACTTTCTAAATGACGATTAATACTGTCCCACAGAAGTTTTTTCCAATAATGTTTCCACCACCGAGTTTAGGCTGACTGGCCTGTAATTACTCGGTCTATCCTTTTCTCCCTTTTTAAACAACAGTACCATGTTAGCAGTCCACCAGTCCTCCCGCACCACAACTGCTACCAGAGAGGGTTGGAAAATGATGGTCAGAGCCTCCGGTATTTCCTCCCTTGCTTTTCTGTGATACATTTTTTATACATGAAAGGCGGTATACAAATGCAAGTTGATGTTGTGCTTCTCGTTGTAACAGCTGTGTTCAAAAATGAAGGCCCGGGTTAATTAATCTAACTGCAGGCTACATCGGCAGTGTGCAAGCTCTTGAGGGCATAATACGGGATAACATGAATACTCGGCAGGCAATACATGTCTTGATTAACGTATATCACATGTGAAGTTGCTCAAATTAGACACCGTTCTTTGAAAAAATGAAAGAGTCTCTTGTTAAATAAATTACAGTTGATTTTTTCCTATTGATTGGCAAAACGTTTTTGATACGGAGCGACAGCGGGTCATTTAATCTGGTAATTTGAAAAGCAAGTTGGTTCATGACTGGTAACATACAATATTATTTCATAGCTAATTTTCAGGCTGGAGGGTCAGAGATCACAGCAGGTCACAGGGGTCACAACGAGGTCACAGTTATTAGTTTGGCAACAGTACTGTTCCTAAAACAAAATGAGCTTGAATATTGTATCGGTCAAATTGTCAACATTTATACTTCAAAGACAAGGCACGTCACTAACAGTTAGCGCTCACTCAGTCCTGACACACGGAGTGTCGGGCTGGATTTTGGGGCTCGAGACTCTGGACTGGGGTTCGATGCATCTACCTTCTGACTCAGAGGTGAGACTGACACGAACTGAATCACGCCTGTCATCCGCTCCTCCTAGACAGGACAGTGGACATGGTGAACCTGAGCAGTAATTCGATCGATGATCATCGCTTCCTCCAGCACAGAAGGAGGCCAATCGGCACAACTTGCCTTTGCTGGCTCTTTGAAAAACACGTCACTAACTGTGAGCCGGAATGTAAGATGTAAGCGTGTAAGAGACCTCAGGAGGATATGGACATTTTGGCTCAGAAATTCACCTCGGGCGGTGGAGGAAACGGGTGGTGTCGGATCGGCCGCCCTTTGTGCGCAGCGCCTGATATTCAGTTACTTTGACGGCACACGTTTTGCGCCACGGCCCGAAACAAATTTCTTGGCCTTCGGGAGGATACAGTCATTTCATTAGATTTGGCGGAGAGAAAAGAGAAAAAATTGATTGCATCAAAAAATGAAAGGAATTGGGCAGCTGAAAGAATGGAAGATTTATATTTAAATATATATATATGTGTGTGTATATGTGTGTGTACAAAGAGGAAGAAAGAAAGAGAGAAAGAAAGAGAGAAAGAAAGAGCAAGAAAGAGAGAGAGAAAGAAAGAGAGAAATAAAGAAAGAGAGAAAGAAAGAGAGAAAGAAAGAGCAAGAAAGAGAGAGAGAAAGAAAGAGAGAAATAAAGAAAGAGAGAAAGAACGAACGAAAGAAACAAAGAAAGAAAGAAAGAAAGAAAGAAAGAAAGAAAGAAAAAAGAAAAACTTCCATCCCTACAGCGCACTTCATATCTTCCGAAGCTGCCAGAACTCTTCACAGCCAATGAATTGCTTTTGAATTGCAGTCACTCTTGTTTTTGGAGTGAAATCTGAAAACCAATCCGCCCACAACAAGGTCTCACAAACATGATGTTATTTAACACAATCATTAACCACATTTCTTCTTGGGTAAATTCCACAACATTCACAGCTGAAGTTAATTTTCTTTAGGATTCTACTTGGCAATTCCCACATTAAAACAGTGACTACACTTCAACAAGTACTTCATTGGCTGTAATACGCGTTGGGACGTACTGAGGCGCTATAGAAATGCAAGTCTTGCTTTCTTTCCGACAATCTTTCGTTCTTTCGTTCGTTCTGATCACATTTACTCACACTGTTCCATTATCCCGTCAACTACCTGTGCGTCATCCACCTATCGGTTTAATCTTGATCGTTGACGTGGTTTCGGCCTCAAGCACTAACCCGGAAGTGAATTTCACAGCCCCACAACTATCTGTGTAATGAAGTTTCTGCAGCTCTCTTTTCAGAATCCCTGAAATTATATTATTGCATCCATAACCTCCCGCTCCTGTCACCTCAACTACTTAACCAGTCTGCTTCTATCTATCCGTCCCATCATTTAATACTTTAAAATCTTCATTTCAGAGAGGCCCGTAATATGTTGTTTAAATGAAAAGAGACCCATGTTATCCTTGCCTTCTGGTGTTCGAGAGAAAGTAGCAGTGCCGGCTATACATTTCCACATTAAAGGGCTGAGGGAAGACTCTAATCTTTAGATCTTGAACTTGCTTCTCCCCAGGAGCCACTTAAACAACAGTTAGTGAATCAGTTAGTCCCCGTTGTGACATGTGTAGGGGGTGGTAATGGGGTCAGTCTACTCCTTCTGACACAGTGAGCGGTTCGACTCGCACCCACATCCCTGGTTCCTAGCCTTTGGACTTATTTAGTGGTTGTGAACAAAAATGCAGTAGACAACAGGTTCTGATGAAAGAATTTTGACTTTATTAAAAGAAAAAGGTAACCAACTTAAAACACACTTAATACTTAAACACAGATTGGGGAGCACACGGTACAGACGAGGGAGAATGACAATATACCAATCAAAAACCTTATCCCTCCCAAAGATCCCACTATCTAGCTAGGTTTTTGGTTTCAGGAGATCAGAGATAATGCTCACCAACGAATCCTTGACAGGATTTTAGAGTCTTTTGATTAAAAGATTTCGTAAGGCCCTTGTTGCTGCGAGGTGTCCGATGGTCACTGAGGCTGTCGTTCTGGTTTCTTCTTGTGTGATGGTCTGTTTGTTGGCCTTCCTCCTCGTGGCTTGTAGTGGTTTTGCTGGAGCAGGGAGAGAGCTGTGCCAGCGTTGTCAGCGAGTCCAAAAGAGAAAGATTCTTTGGACAGGCTTCAATTATATTGTCTTTTTCGCGCCAAAAACCCTTACTAAAACGGTTTCCTTTAGGTTGCAAATGAGCCTTGTCTAGTCCATTGTCTAGTTTTGGCGGGCTTGCCAGAGCCGATGGCTTTAGCTCAGTGTTAAACATGTCCTGATCGTTTTCCGATTTAACACAGCCTTATCTACGCGCCAAAACGCAACCCTATTGTCCTCGGTCTATTGACGGGCTTTTAAATCTGTCCTGTGGATACCTGGTTGATTGGTATATTGATGAAGTACTAAATGTTTTATTGATTTCAAAAGAGGTCTTGGATTATTCATTTTTTGATGTGTTGTGAGGCTTTTGGTTTTGTCTTTTCCTCCTTGATAGGAAGGCAGTGCAAAAACACTGCAGACAGGTTACTACACTGCCTGGCGACGCCCCTCTGCAGCTTGTGTGTCTGTGAAAGGTGTCTTTCCCAACAGTAAGATTCGAAAAGTCATTTTCCTCAGTGTTTTCTTCTTGTGATCTTTAGAAATGTCCAAAACTGAGGGTTTTACCTCAAATCACTTCACTTAGGGTTCTGTTCGATTTTCTGGGGCATTTTGCGAAGTCTACATCCCCCACTTTGATAGTAAACCTGAATTAGTATCATTAACAGTTGAGCAAAATTTCTGATCCCCGAAAACCAACCTTCCCCTGTATTACCTAAACTAAAAACCCAAACATACATTCCTCTTTTAAAATGTGGTGTTTCAGGTACATACAGGTAAGAATCAATCTTTATTTCACATCCAAGCAGGGAGAGGGTCCGACAGCCCTGCACAGCTTGGAAAAACACATCATACACATCATAAAAATGACACAACACACGTACAAATTTGTTTATTAAAAGACAAAATTCAATGTTCGTTCCATCCCTGGCCATAGCCTTTATTTTGATGCACTTCCCAAGTCCCTTCGTGTCTGGAACGGAGCTCCCCGTCCCTTCCCCTGCACTTTGTACACAGCAGGTAGAGAACTATCCCGAGCTGGCAGACCACCAAAAGATGGGAAGCCATCCTGATCCAGGAAGGCACCACTATATTCTCGAAAATATCCCACCAGGATGGAACTACTATATCCAAAATCTCTGCCCCTATTTCAACTGTTTTCTGTTCCAATGTGTAGAAATGTTTTTGTGAAATCTCTACAGCTTTAAGTAGGATGTTAAGATGTTCGAGTAGAGGGGGAATTTTATATCCAAAGTAAGTCACATACTTTTGCAGGTTGGTGATGTTTTCTGTTACAGTGAGGTGAACAGTGGAGGGTTCAGGAATGGGGACAATCCGTTCCTGGGCCACTTGAACTTCTGCCTCGGGTTTAAAGCAGAAACTGCTGTCACTTACCGGACACCAGAAGTGTCCATGCTGGTAGTGGGACGCACCTGTGGTGACACAATATGTCCCATCCCCTATATATGCTACCTGTGGGGAAACATGGCCATGTGCCATTACCTCCATGGTACAGTTGATAGGACGTGCGCCAGCAGCTTCAAACCCGCACTGTGGTTTAGAATAGGCGTTCAAGTCCTGGGGACACAGCATTATGTGTGAACCCAGGCTCCTGCACCCAGAGAGGTCAGTACCTGTCATGGCGTGCTCCCACTTTATGACATAAGGTGGGACCGCTGTAAAACGGATGTGTGCACCCCCTTGAATGACTCCAATGTTCTCCACTCTTTATACCGGTACGGGTCGGGCTGTCCAGCTCATGACCGGCATTCTCACTACTATCCCCATGATAGTGTGATTAGAACGCCCACAATATATTGGGAAAGGGTCGGCTTCAGAGGCTAGACGAAATTGGCATGTGCTCAGCGAATTACTAAACGGGTGGAGGGCTGCGAGTTGCTTGTTGCTGATCCAGGAAGGGACTAAACCTTGCTTTAAATCCTCCAGGTTGCAACGGACCTCGCCCAGCAGCCATGCCCCGTACAGCACACACACCTCATTCTGTGCAGCCTGATCCGATGCATTCCTATCCTCCTGTGTGAGTGCATTTACTGTTTTGGCATGCCTTTCCAATTCTGCAATCATTTGCTTTAAATGAACCATCATAGCTTGGTCCTCATGTATCTCTGAGCCTACGACTTTGTTCCCATCCTTCAGGATCTTTCTTAACTGGGTTTTTAAACCATTTATCTGTGTCTGTAATTCCATGTCATCCAGGCTATTTATTACAGAGGACCCTGTAATATCGGCAGTGAAAACATCATTCCATGCTCCCCTTCTTTGTCTACCCGTGCCCATAGTGTTCTCAGGGTGTATTCAGTATAGCTCTACTTTGTCTATATTGGCAAAATCAAATTCGTAACATTTCCTAAACATTTCCTTTAGCAGGGTACAGCTAGTACAGCTGCTCCGCCTCCTTAGGACACCACTCAGGTACGTATAACTCGGTAAGGTTTAATATTACTGAAGCTACTGCATAGTGTCCACCCTGGTATATTTCCTTTTCGGTTGGTACTAGGACTAACCAATCCCTGGTCACTTGGTGGAGGTAGGGCAGTTTTCTTCCAGGGTTTTAGGTACCTGGGTCGTGGGTAGGGGCTTTCGGGTGTGTGCCACGAGTTCAGTGGCATTAACTGGGTCCGGAATGTGTGGGACCACGCACCCATGCAGTCTAGAATCCCACCCTATCCCCTCCCCGGCATCTTGCCATTGGCTGGAGAAGATGATGGATACCCCTGTGGGCAGGCTTCCTCTGATCCTCACATACAAACATAGACTCCCTGTTCCGACTCCCACCACTTACCCCAACACATTACCACTCCTCCTTGGGTCCCTGTGATTGTCCGGTAGGTGTCGTTCCCTAATCTTTCCCAGTCGGCTGTATGGTCCACTGCGTCCCTGCTCAGCTTCCTGAGCCACCACCACCTATTCAGGGGAATTCGTCCCTTACAGGTAAGGCACACACGCTTCCCCTCGGTGACACTGACCCTTGTGGCAACGACCTGTATTCTGAGGCATGAAGGGAGGCCTCCCCGTACGTGAACCCGGGCTGGTTGGAGTATTTACTAGAGTTGGACCCCAGCCACCCTGGCCACCTTCCCTCGTGGGGGTAGATGGCGAGCTCCTCCACTCCCCGCTCGCCACCCCCTGCGTTGACGACTGGTGCTCCCTCTCCTGAGCACCCATAGTTGTGGGAGTCCTCTACGTCACCTCGGTCACCAATGCTCACCCCTACCATGGCGAGCAGCAGCAGAAAACTTACCATTCCGAAGTCCTTTCTGTAGCGGCACACACAAAACATATATCCATGTCCCAGAAAGGTTCTCTGGCTGCTCTCAGTCTATCTATATCCCTTTGCAGACTTTTTGTGTTCTCCTCACAGCTTACTTTCCCACCTGGCTTTGGATCATCAGCAAACTTGGATACATTACACTCGGTCCCTTCATCTAGGAAATTAATATAGATTGTATTAAGCTAAGGCACCAACACTGAGCCTTGCGACCCCCCAATACTTACAGCCTGCCAACCTGAAAAAGATCCGATTATCCCTATTCTCTGTTTCCTGTCCGTTCACCAATCTGCTATTCATGCTGCTATATTACCCCAACCACATGAGCCCTAACCTTGTGTAACAATCATTTATGTGGCACCTAATTGAATGCCTTTTGGAAATCCAATATACTACATCCACTGGTTCCCCTTTATCTACCCTGCAAGTTACATCCCCCAAAAATCTCAAATAAGTTTGTCAAACACGATTTCCCTTTCATAAAACCACTTTAAATCAGCCTAATCCTGGTATGATTTTCTAAGTGACTTGATACCACTTCTTTTCAATGGAGTCCAGCATTTTTCCGACTACTGATGTCAGGCTAACTGGTTTGTAGTTCCCTGTTTTTTCTCTTCCTCCTTTCTTGAATAGCGGTGCTATATTTGCGATCTTCCAATCCACTGGGACCATTCCAGAATCTAGAGCATTTTGGAAGATCAGCACCAATGCATCTCTTCAGCCACCTCTTTTAGAAACTAGGATGTAGTCCGTCAGGTCCAGGGGATTTGTTGGCTTTTAGTCCCATTTGTTTCTGTAGTGTTTTTTCTCTACTTATATAAATGACGTTATGTTCCTCACCCTCATTAGACTCTTGGTTCTCCATCATTTTTGGTATGCTTTTTGCGTCTTCTACTGTGAAGACAGATACAAAATATTTGTTTAACGTTTCTGCCATTTCCTTATTCCGCATAATAATTTCTCTTGTCTCAGCCTGAAAGGGACCAACGTTTACTTTTGCTACTCGTTTCCTTCTTAAATACTTGTAGAAATTCTTACAATCTGCTTTTATATTTCTTGCCAGTTTTATCTCATAATCCATTTTTTGCCTTTTTATCAATTTTTTGGTCCATCTGTGCTGGTTTCTGAAACTCTCCAAATCCTCAGGCTTACCATTACTCTTAGCAACATTATAAGCTTCTTCTTTCAATCCAATGCTATCCTTAACTTGTTTAGGTAGCCACGGTTGGATCACTTTTCCTGTGGAGTTTCTGTTTTTCAATGGAATGTATTTTTGTTGTGAATTATGAAATGTTTCTTTTAATGCTAGCCACTGCTTTTCTACCGCCATAACTTTTAATCTATTTTTCCAATGTACGGTAGCCAACTAGCCGCTCATAACTGTGTAATCGGCTTTGTTTAAGTTTAAGACTCTAATTTCGGGCTTGGGCAAGTCACTCTCAAAATGAATGTGAAATTCTTTGATAGTATAATCACTCTGCTCCAGAGGATCCTTTACTATGAGACTGCTAATTAACCCTGTCTCATTACACAATACAAGATCTAAAATAGCCTGCTCCCTGGATCGTTCGATGACATATTGTTCGAGGAAACTGTCCCGAATGCATTCCATGAACTTGTCCTCCAGACTACCTTTGCCAATCTGATTTATACAGTCTAGATAAAGATTAATGTCCCCCAAGATTATTGCATTACCTTTGTTGCAAGCTCCTACTATTTCTTCATAAATATTCTGTCCAACGGTATAGATACTGCGAGGGGGCCTATATATTACTCCTACCAGTGTTTTTTGCCCCTTGTTATTCCTTATCTCCACCCATACTGATTCTACCTCCTGATATTCCGATCCGAGATCCTTTCCCGCTAGTGTCCTTCGGACATTCTTTATTATCAGGGCCACGCCCCTTCCTTTTCCATTCTGCATGTCTTTTCGATGAGTCAAGCACCCTCGTACATTTAGAACCCAACCTTGGCCACCTTGCCTCTGTAATGGCCATTAGATCAAACGCATTGATCCCAATTTTGCCACTATTTTTTTCTATCTTTTTACGAATGCTTCGTGCATTCAGATAAAGAGCATTTAATTTAATTTTGTTGGCATTATTCCCTGCTTTGACCTTATTCTCTGCTGCACTGCTACCATTAAACTCTCTGTCCCTTCCTGTCACATTCTACTTATTTTTACCCAAATCGCTACCCCACTCTATTGCCTTGACCTTTCTCTTTAGATTACAAAATTTCCCTTCAACAGACCACTCCCCCTTTTTTTTGGTTTAAATCCCTATCTACAGCCATAGTTTTAATTTCGCCAGGACACAGGTCCCAGCCCAGATTAAGTAGAGCCCGTCCCGACGGAAAACCTCCCTCTTTCCTCAGTACAGGTGCCAGTGCGCCATGAATTGAAACCCCTTTTTCCCAGACCACTCTTTGAGCCACGCATTGAACTCTCTGATCTGCTTGACCCCATGCCAATTTGCACGTGGCTCAGATAGTAATCCAGGGATTATTACCCTTGTGGTTCTGTTTATTAATTTGGACCCTAGCTCCTCAAACTCCCTCAGCTGAATATCATTGTTAGTTCTGCCGCTGTCGTTGGTTCCTACATGGACCACGGCAACTAGATCCCACCCCGCTCCCACTCCAAGTTCTTCTCCAGCCACGTGGAGTTATCCTTAACCCTGGCACCGGGCAGAAAACACAGCCGTCTGGACTATCTTTCACGAATGCAGAGAACAGTATCTCTCCCCCTGACTATACTGTTCCGTACTATTACCACGTTACTACCTTCCCCCTCCCCTCTTGGATGGCACCCTCTCCCACAGTGGATCAGTTTGACCATCCTCCCTGCAGTACATTTCCTTATCCATACAGGTAGAAATTACCTCATACCTGTTGGACAACGTCCATTGCTGAGGCTCCTCCATCACTACATACTGGGTCCCCATACCGTCCTGACTCGCAGTCACATCCTCCTGTCGCTGACCACTGACGAACTCTAATGTACTACTTAACCTAAAGGGTGTAACTGCCTCCTGGAACAAAGTGTCCAGGTAACTCGCCCCCTCCCTCATGCATCGCAATATCTGCAGCTCGTACTCCAACGCAACAATCCTAAGCCGAAGTTCCTCGAGTTGCAGACACTTACTGTAGATGTGGTTACTCGGTATCGCGATACTCTCCACAGACTTCCACATGCTGCAGTTACGACTCACACCCTGTCCTGGCATCTCCAACCTTGTTTTATTTATTAACTAATTAGTAAAAGATTTTATTCAATCGATATTTTAGGTTTATTGTTTGATTATTTTATTTAGTTTAAGTTACTACTTTAATAAGTACTAGCAAGTTATCTTTTCTCTGCTCTTAATTTAACCCTCTTCACTAACGTCGAGAGCAGAAAGAACTGTAATACTGACCAACAAATCACCTGCATGCTCTCCTGTGACGTCACGCTTTGTTGTTGTTGATTGGGAGACTCGCGCTGCCGCTGCTTTAATTCAGGTCCGCTCTCGGGCCGCTCTTTATCCCCTAGTTTAGATACTGGATGGGATACAAAATGACAAAGAGGAGGTACGAGAAAGGCTGGCTGTACGTGAAGTAGATAAGTCACAAGTACGGTTGGGATGCATCCTAGGATGCTTCAGGAGGGAAGGGTGGAAAATGCGGAGGTACTGTCCATAATCTTCCAATCATCCTTGGATTTGCACGTGGTGCCAGAGGACTGGAGAATTTAAAATGTTTCACCACTGTTCAAAAAAGGTGGAAAGATAAACCCAGCAACTACAGGCCAGTCAGTTTAATGTCAATACTGGGGAAGATTTTAGAAACGATAATCCGAGACAAAATCAACAGTCACTTGGACAAGTGTGGATTAATTAAGGTAAAACAGCACGGATTTGTCAAAGGCATAGCGTGTTTAACTAACTTTATTGTGTGTTTTGATGAGGTAACAGAGAGGGTTGTGTGGGCAATGCGGTTGATGTGGTGTACATGGACTTCCAAAAGACGTTTGATAAAGTGCTACATAATTGGCTTGCCAGCAAAGTTGAAGCCAATGCAATAAAAGGGTCAGTGGCAGCATCGATACCAATTTGGCTAAGTGACAGGAAACAGAGATCAGTGGTGAACGATTGTTTACCGGACTGGAGGAAGGTACACAGTGGTGTTCCCCAGGGGTTGGTACTGGGATCACTGCCTTTCTTGATATATATTAATGACTTGGACATGGGTGTACTGGGCACAATTTCAAAATTTGCAGATGGCACAAAACATGGAAGTATAGTGAACAGTGAGGAGGATAGTGATAGACTTCAATAGGAGATAGATCGGCTGGTGGAATGGGCGGACACTTGGCAGATGAAATTTAACGCAGAAATGTGGGAAGTGATTCATTTTGTTAGGAAGAACGAGGGGAGGAAATATCAACGAAAGTGTACAATTATAAAGGGGTTGCATGAAGAGAGAAACCTGGGGGAATATGTGCACAAATCATTGAAATTGACAGAACAGGTTGATAAATCGGTTAAAAAAGCATACGGGATCATGGGCTTCATAAATAGAGGCATAGAATACAAAAGCAAGGAGGTAATCTTGAAGCATTATTAAACACTTGTCCGGCCGCAACTGGAGTATTGTTTCCAATTCTGGACACCTCACTTTAGGAAGAATGTGAAGGCCTCAGTAAAGATTTTCAAGAATGGTTCCAGGGAGAAGGGTTCCATGGATGAGGGACTTCAGTTACGTGGATAGGCTGTAGAAACTGGAGGTTTTCTCCTTAGACAAGAGAAGGTTGAGAGGGGAATTGATCGAGGTGTTCAAATTCATGAGGGGTCCAGACAGAGCAAGATAGCTTTCTAAATCAGTATGTTGAGTTCGCAAGAACATGGCAAATGGGATATAGTGCGGAGAAATGTGAAGTTATCCACTTTGGTAGGAAAAATAGAAAGGCAGAGTATTTTTTAAATAGTGAGAGATTGGGAAATGTTGTTGTTCAGAGGGACCTGGTTATCCTTGTAAACGAATCAGAGGGAGCAAACATGCTGGTACAGCAAGGAATTAGGAAAGCAAATGGTATGTTGGCCTTTAATACAAGAAGATTTGAGTATAAGAGTAAAGACGTCTTACTGCAATTATATAGGGCCCTGGTGAGACGACACCTGGAGTATTGTGTACAGTTTTGATCTCCTTACCTAAGGAAGGATATACTTGCCATAGAGGGAGTGCAACGAAGGTTCACCAGATTGGTTCCTTGGATGGGGGATTGTCGTATGAGGAGTGTTTGAGTAGACTAGGCCTATATTTTCTAAAGTTTAGAAGAATGAGAGGAGATCTCATTGAAACATACAAAATTCTTTCAGGGCTTGGTCCAGTACAGCTACAACACTGGCATCTATCCGACAATGTGAAAAACTGCCCAGGTATTTCCTGTCGACAAAGTGCAGGACAAATCCATCCAGACCAATTAGGCTACATCAGTCAACTCTCAATCATCAGCAAAGTGATGGCAGGTGTAATCGATAGTGCTGTCAAGAGCACTTACTCACCAATAACCTGCACACTGATGACCTGTTTGGGTTCCGTCAAGACCACTCGGCTCCCGACATTGATCCAAACATGGACAAAGGAGCTGAATTCAAGAGGTGAGGTGAGAGTGACTGTCCTTGACATCAAGGCAGCTTTTGACCGAGCGTGACATCAAGGAGCCTGATTAAAACTGAATTCAATAGGAATCGGTGGGATGGGGGACGTTCCACTGGCTGGAGTCATACCTAGCAAAAAAGAATGGTTGTGGTGTTTGAAGGTCAATCATCACAGCCTCAGGACATCGCTGTTGTAGTTCCTCAGGGCACTGTCCTAGATCCAACCATCTTCAGCTGCTTCATCAATAACCTTCCCTCCAACATAAGGTCAGAAATGGGGATCTTCTCTGATGACTGCACAGTGTTCAGTGCCATTCACAATTCCTCAGAAATGAAGCAGTCCATGACCGCATGCAACAAGACCTGGACGAAGTTCAGGCTTGGGCTTATAAGTGGCAGGTAGTATTCGCGCCACAGAAGTGCCATGCAATGTCTATCTCCAACATGCCCGTTGACATTCAACACATTACCATCGCCTAATCCCGCACCATCAAATTCCTGGGGGTCACCATTGACCAGAAACTTAACTGGACCAGCCACATAAATACTGTGGCAACAAGAGCAGGTCATAGGCTAGGTATTCTGCTGCGAGTATATAACCTCCTGACTCCGCAAAGCCTTTCCACCATCTACAAGGCACAAGTAAGGAGTGTGATGGAATAATCTCCACTTGCCTGGATGAGTGCAGCTCCAACAACACTCAAGAAGCTCGACACCATACAGGACAAACCAGCCCGCTTGATTGGCACCCCATCCAACACCTTAAAAGTTCACTCCCTCCAACACCGGCGTACCGTGGCTGCAGTGTGTACCATCTACATGATGCACTGCAGCAACTCGCCAACGCTTCTTCGGCATCACCTCCCAAACCCGCGTCCTCTTCCACCTAGAAGGACAAGGGCAAGAAGCGCATGGGAACACCACCACCTCCAAGTTCCCCTTATGTCACACACCATCCTGAATTGGAAATATATCCCCGATCCTTCATCGTTACTTGGTCAAAAACCTTTAACTCCCTACCGAACAACACTGTAGGAGAACCTTCACCACATGGACTGCAGCTATTCAAGGAGGGCTCTCACCACCACCTTCTCAAGGGCAATTAGTGATGAGTAATAAATGCTGGCCTTGCCAACGACGCCCAGATTCCATAAACGAATTTTAAAATATAATGCAGTGAGGATGTTTCCCCTGGCTGGGAACTCTAGAAGCAGTGGTCACAATCTCTCAATAAGCGGTTGCCCATTTAGGACTGAGATGAGGAGAAATTTCTTCACTCAGATGGTGCTTAACCTTTGGAATTCTGTGCCCCAGATGGCTATGGCGGCTCAGTGATTGAGTATATTCAAGACACAGCTCGATAAATTTCTGAAAAATAAGGGAATGAAGGGATATGGGGATAGTTCACGAAAGTGGAGATGAGGCAGAAGATCAGCCATGTTCTTATTGAATGCAGAGCAGGCTCGAAGGGCCAAATTGCCTAGTCCAGCTCGTATTTCTTATTTTCTTATGTCATGTAAATAGATGGATAGAAACTGTTCCTATTGGCGGAAGGGTCGAGAATCAAATGACACAGATTTAAGGTGATTGGCAGAAGAACCAAAGTGGACATGAGGAAAAACTTTCTTTATGCAGCGAATGGTTAGGATCTGGAATTCACTGCCTGAAAGGGTCTGGAGGCAATTTTAATTGTGGCTTTCTGAAGGGTATTGGATAAACACCTGAAGGGAAGAAAATGCGGGGCTACGGGGAAAGGGCGGGCGTGGGAGTGGGACTATCTGAACTGGTCTTGTAGAGAGCCCGCACGGGCTCGACGGGCCGAATGACCTCCTTCTTTGTATTAACCATTCTATGATGCTATGATTCTATGATTTATATCATTGGTTAATATTTTAAGCGTTTTCATTTGATTCCTTGGTATTCATCCATTGGTCCTTTCATTTATTCTTGCCCTCGGAAAAGCACCGTGACATGTTTGGCTGGGTAAGGCAATTCTTTAGAAACAACTTGTTCATGTTCTTGTTCTAGATTCAGGCAGCAGAGAATGCAATGGGAATGAGATTCCTGGACTGAGGCCGGAGCAGTGTAAACTGGGCGGCCCAGGGATTGAGATCCATGTATTGACGCCGGAGCAGTGTAAACTAGGCGGCCCAGGGATTGAAATTCCTGTACTGAGGCCGGAGCAGCGTAAACTAGGGGGGCCAGGGATTGAAATTCCTGGACTGAGGCGGGAGCAGTGTCATCAGGACGGCCCAGTGACTGAAATTCCTGGACTGAGTCCGGAGCAGTGTAATCTAGGCGGCCCAGGGATAGAAATTCCTGGACTGAGGCAGGAGCAGTGTAATCTAGGCGGCCCAGGGATTGAAATTCCTGGAATGAGGCCGGAGCAGTGTAATCCAGGCGGCCCAGGGATTGAAATTCCTGGACTGAGGCAGGAGCAGTGTAGTCTTGGCGGCCCAGGGATTGAAATTCCTGGACTGAGGCAGGAGCTGTGTAATGCAGACGGCCCAGGGATTAAATTCTTGGACTGAGGATGGAGTAGTGTAATCTAGGCGGCCCAGGGACTGAAATTCCTGAAATGAGGCCGGAGCAGTTTAATTTAGGCGTCAAAGGAATTGAAATTCTTGAACTGATGCAGGAGCAGTGTCGTGTAGGCGCGTCCCATCGTTCCATCACTAGAATCATTTCTAAGATCCTGCAGTTTAGGAACATTTATTTTTGTTGAATGATTTTACCATGACGGCCTGGGATGGAAAAAATCAGAGAATAAGTTTGGGGCAATCAAGCTTTGTTCTTCTTTCATTCATTCCTATTTTCTGACACTTCCTCGTTTTCTGTTCTTAGTTTTAGTTCAATGCAGGAAGAGAAACTCCGTTCTCCCTATTCTGTCCTCGGCATTTGATGGGCGGTTGAAATATTTCACATTCGCTCACCTTTAATTTAAAACTGTGAACAATAAGATGTGCTAGAGTGTGATGCAGTAAAGTGTTGTTGTGGCAGTGTTTCAATGAGTCTGTTTGTTCAATGACTGTAATTAAGGCCAGTTACATTGATGCCTAATGATGTCAATCGGGGATTTCTCCCAGCTCGAGAGAAGGTGCTCCCTTCACTGTGTCACCTCACACCATCAGCGCGTTGCATCCGGCACAAATACCACCAGTCACTCACAGAAGTGAAATCATGGTTCTGCCCCCCGCCCCACTTCTTCCAGATAATTATCATGAAGAAGTGA
Organism: Squalus acanthias; assembly: GCA_030390025.1. Taxonomy (NCBI): domain Eukaryota; kingdom Metazoa; phylum Chordata; class Chondrichthyes; order Squaliformes; family Squalidae; genus Squalus; species Squalus acanthias. The sequence goes on from JASTWF010000416.1 coordinate 70,382, forward strand.
GGATAATTGAAATATTTTGCGATATACAAAGTATTTACTATCCCCTCCTCGCTGTTGTTGGTGTTCCGAGTAAGTATCTATATCCAGTGATTAATTCTATAAGCCATGTTACACTGCGATGTTAGCTTTGCTATTTAACGTCGTAATCTCAAATGTTAATAGTATTCTGTGTTCCAAGTTGTTGCACGATTGTTAACGCTTGTTTTTTTATATAAAAATACTGGCACATGCTCTGGGCAGTTGGTGTTCCTGGTAATCCCTATATCCAACAATTAATTTTGTAAACTGTTTCTATCTGTATTACTGTTCTTGTCATTTACTCCCTCCTCCTCCGCCCTCGCTGCTATTGGTGTCCCTGGTAAGTGTCTGTATCCTGTCATTTATTCTGTAAATGATGCTTAACTGTATTTTTCTGCTTGCTATTCGCTATCCCATCCGCGCTGCTGTCGGCTATTGATTCTGTGCATGATACAGTGTCAACAAGCTTCAAAAACTCTACATTCAACTCAAGCAATGTTACTGGACGAGACTCTTTATTTAACGAATTTTGGTCTGCTATTGACACTGAACATTTGTAACAAATCCGAACAATGTTTCTTGCTTTAGGAGATTTTCACCTAATGGCAAAATGTAATCGACTTAACACGATAGCTCTGATTCTCTCTCCACACATGCTGCCTGGCCTTCTGATTATTTCTAACATTTTCCTTTTTCATTTCAGATTTTCAACATCCGCAGTATTTTGCTTTAGTTTTCAGCTAATGCTCGGTGTTGTTCCTTACACAGAGTCACAGGAACAAATCCTGGCAGATCACATACACTTTTCAAATGTCTGAAATATCCAGAAATCATTCAGTTGCAGTCAGTGTTTCCTTTCCCACCATCTCCAGTTCTGCATTACTAGCACTGCTTCTGATGGTTAGAATAGATTTACGAGGATAATTCACATTCTCACAAAATTTTCATTCAGCCAGATTTCAATAATTTTATTTCCAATCTTTGTTTTGAATTGACAATTGGATACCATGCCCATCTGTCATACTTCAGTGGATCTCTCAGTGAGACCCAGAGTGATTATCTATTGCCTCCTGCTGTACTTCAGGATAACCATTCCCAGCTGATTGTAACTGAAGTACTGACGGTAAGAAATCCTCTGTTATTCCTCTTTTAATATTCTCTACAGAAGTTGGGAACCAACAGGTGAAAAAGTACAAGGATAATTTTCTTCTATTTGTCTTCAGATATTTAACAAAGCAATCAGCGACACCTGCCTTTAGGATAAGTCTTCTGATTTTGCTGCTACGAAATGCTTTTAATGGGACATTACCTGGTCAATGATAACTGTTTATTTTAATCCAGTGTCCATTCGTTGTAATGTTAATTGTAAAATCTTCCTTTTAGTAAGCTACAATTAATGTATTTCAAAAATGCAGGAAACTATCGATTCAAAACACATCGTACAGCCATATCTCTTCATTGCTGCATTGCACTTGTAAATATTATCTTGGCGTTTACATATTACATCCATTCATTTCAAATATAATTGTCTGTAATTATTACATGTCAAGGGTCGCAGTGCCGTATTTTGCTGTAGAATTCATTTTCAGTTCCAAATATAATAGATATTCTAACCAGGAACAGGAATCCAAGCGGGATTTCAACTCTCGCTAAAACAGTGGCACAGGAGCGAATTTTACTGCTCCAAATGCTGACTGATCCTAGGACACAAAGGCTTCCTGAGAGGCTCTGGTCCTTTGTATCTCTGATATCTCGGGCGGTGCTTTTGTCTGCTGGGCTAAAGGTAGATCCAGCATTTAAACTCTCATTGATCAAACATCTGTAATTTTCATGTTGTATTTATTTCCATTTCAATTATTGATGAATTATTCGTACAATAATCCCTGTCTTCAACTATACATGCTGATAGAATTAGATTATATATTTGAATATCTCTAATGAGTTACAGATTTCACACTGAATTCCTCCAAACTGCTGCTTTTGCTCCCAGCCTGAATATAATTTCCCTGTTTATTTCCCTTCCTCACAGTTAACTTAGTGACGATTGTGATCCTGTCTCGAGGAAAGTGCGGTCTCTCCAAATGTGTCACTCGCTACCTGGTGGCCATGGCAGCGGCGGATCTACTGGTCGTTAACCTCGATCTGATATTGAGGCACATTCAGATTGTTTATGCGACACTGTTTCATTATTTTGTGCGGCCTATCTCCGTGTGTAATATACACGCCGTCCTGCTTTATTCAGCCACAGACTGTTCTGTCCGGTTTACCGTCACTTTCACCTTTGATCGATTTGTGGCCATTTGTTGCCAGAAGCTGAAATCTAAATATTGCAACGAGAAAACGGCGGCTGTGGTTCTGGGAACAGTGACTGTGCTGAGCTGTTTAAAGAACATCACCTGGTATTTTATGTTGACTGGTAATTATAGGCTTACGAACACTCCCTGGTTTTGTGATGTAACAGTAGATATTATGATTTCACGGAACTGGGCAACAATCGAACTCTTTCATTATATTCTCACCCCGTGTGTCCATTTGTTCTGATTGTGCTGCTCAATGCTCTAACCGTCAGACACATTTTAGTGGCCAGCAGAGCCTGCAGGAGACTCCGGGGTCACAGCAGTGGGGAGAGTCCCAATGACCCAGAGATGGAGAGCCGAAGGAAATCCATAATTTTACTGTTTGTTATCTCAGGGAATTTTATACTCTTATGGGCAATCTTCATGGTGTATTCTGTATGGAGCCGGATAAGGCATTTGTGGTATCTGTCTGTATCTCTACCTATTTATGTTAAAGAAATAGGATTCATGCTCCAGCTCCTGAGTTGCTGCACAAACACTTGTATTTATGCCGTGACCCAGACTAGGTTCAGAGAGCAGTTGAAGAATGTGGTGAAATATCCCTTTAATCTAATTGTAAAATTCATTAAATGATGTGAATCACTTTCCAGAATCAAAACTAAATCACACCTCATATTCTGTCCAATCTACGGGGCCAGTGATATATGTTAATATCAACACACTCATGGAGAGACTGTGTGCAACATAACCAACCGCCAGAGACACCCTGTGAACTGTAAACCTTCCCACTGACCTCGGAAATATTTACACTCTGACAGAGACCACAGGGTAATATTAATACAGTTCTCTGAGACACTCTGCCGGTGCTATTATATTGCAATTGTCTGACGGTAATCAATAAAACCCTCCCACAGATCCTTGGCTCATATTTACAATTAGAGGGAGAGATACCCGCTCTAAATCTAAACCCAGTCCCCATGTATATATTTGTGGAATCACTGATAACCCTGCACACATTAAAACATTACCAGAGACAGTCAATGTGCAATAGAATTCTCCCACAAATCTAACATAAATATTAACACACGTGTAGAAACACATTGTTCAAAGTAACGCTGTAGGAATATATTCACTTCCACCTGGCCTGCCACATCTCTCATTCTTTCCCACTGACCCATTTTCTCGCCTGTCCTCTCTCGCTCACCTGGCCAGCATCTTTCTCTCTCTGTCTCTCTCCCTCACTTACTCACATACACTCGCGCCTGGCCTACCTCACCTCCCTCACACTCTCTCTCACGGCTGGCCTACCTCACCTCCCTCACACTCTCTCTCACGGCTGTCCTACATTACCTTTCTCTTTCCCTATCACCGGGTGTACTTCACCTCACCTCTCTCTCTCTCTCTCTCTCTCTCTTTCTCGCCTGGGCTACCCAGCCTCTATCTCCCTCACCTGACCAGACTCCCTCTTTCTCTCACTCACTCACATATTCTCTCGCCTGGCCTATTACACCTCTCTCTCGCTCTCTCTAGCCTGGTCTACCTCACCTCTCTGTCTCTCACTCATGCTCTCGGCTAGTCTGCAACTCTCTCACTCACTCTATCTTTTATCTGATGTTCATAGTATAGACAGGAGTTGATACTGATAAATACACGGGCCATACTTTAGCAGACGGGTGTGAATCGTTCCCTATTACCAGCTGTGTGTTGTACATGTACAGGAGCTTTTACTGACATGCACGATCCATACAGTACCATGCGGCAGTGAATCGTACCATTTTACCCGCTGTGTGCTGTACATGTTCAGGAGGTGACACTGAGACACACACGGGCGGTAGAGTACCAGACGCAAAGAGAGAGAGAAAGAGTGTTGTGAATATTTGGAATTTCCTGCCACAGAGGTATGTGAATGCATAGTCTTTGAGTATATTCAAGGCTGAGATAGATAGCTTTTTGGAATCTAGTGGAATCAAGGGAAACGGAGATCGGGCGGGAAAGTGCATTTGAGGTGGATGATCAGCCATGATCTTATTGAATGGCGGCGCAGGCTCGAGGGTTCGCATGGCCTATTCCTGCTCCTATTTCTTATTGTATTATGTTCTTCTGAGAGAGAGAGACAGAATGAGAGAAAGGGAGAGAGAAAGAAGAAAACAGCAGACAATAGAGCGATAGATTGTGAGAGATAAGGAGAAGGGACGAAAGAGAGAGATAGCAGGGTGATACAGAGGGTGAGAGAGAAAGAGACAGGCTGAGTGAGCGATAGGGGGATTGAGAGATAGGGAGAGTGAAAGATAGGGAGAGAGAAAGATAGAAACAGATGGGACTGAGATAAACAGAGTGTGAGAGATAGGGAGAGAGAACAAGAGAGCGGAACAGAAAGGAAGAGAATGAGAGACATGGGAGGGACCTAGAGTGAGAAATGCAGGACAGAGTAAGACAGCGGATGTTTGAGAGAGGCTTCGGAGACAGCGGGGACAGATAGATATTCAAACAACGCAACAGCTTTTAAACTTAATGACGAAACCTGTATCTGTATTTCATTTTGTATTCCGGGTTTCTGTGTACAATATGCTTCTCTCCCAGTGAGGAGTCGGACACTGTCATAAATCACCCAGTACTGTGTTAACAACAAATAGCCTTGTCCCATTGAAAAATCGCAGAGCAAGTACAGCACAGGTTATATACAGATTAAAGTTCCTCTACACTGTTCCACTAAACACTCACAGGGCAGGTGCAGCCGGGTAAGATATAAAATAAAACTCTCTCTACACTGTCCCATCAAACTCTCCCAGGGCAGCTACAGAAAAAGTTAGATAGAGAGTAATGCTCTCCCTACACTGTATCGCCAACACTCCCAAAGCAGGTACAGCACGGAGATAGATACATAATAACGCTCCTTCTGCACTGAAAGAAGCAGCGGCGTGGCGGGATATAAAGGAGAGCGCGGAGGAACAGCGCGGACCTAATCGGAGGCAGCGGCGATGGCGGAACCTTCCACGATTTCCCCCACAGAAACAAGATGTGACGTCACAGGGCAGCAGGTAGGTGATTGATTGAACAGTATTAAGGTTTTTTTCTGTCTAAACTAAGACAGTGGTTAAAAGTAGGAGCGGGAAACTATAACATATTGTTTAAAATATATAGCCTAACTCGTTAAACTAATTAATATAACTCTCAATAATCTTTGAATAAAGACTTTAACTAATTAAATAAATAAAATAAGGCTATACTAAGAAATGGCAGGGCATGTTATGTGCCTGGACTGTAGAATGTGGGACTTTGTGGACAGCGGGACTGTGCCGAGCAAACACGTCTGCAGGAGATGTCTCCATGACGAATCTCTCCCGCTCACTGACACATGAAGGAGGGGGAGGAATTTCTGGGCAGTTTTATCCACAATACAATCACACCCCAGAGGAAAGCACAGGTTCAGGAAATGGAGGGTGTGACTGTTAGGGAGACGGGTAGTGGGGATTTAGAAAGGTTGAGACACTGGTCCTGTCCAACAGGTACGATGTACTCGCTACCTGTGAGTACAATGAGAAGGACTGCAAGGAGGCAAGCCACAATGCAGACCAAGGAAGCGTGATTCAGATGGCTGTCCAAGGTGGGGAAAAGGGGAGGTGGAGTAGCTGCACATATTAGGGATAACATAATGGCAGTAGAAAAAGGTGATGCAAGACAAAAATAGAATTCATATGGACACAGAAAAAAGAAAAAAAAGGATCAGTCACACTAATAGGCGTAGTCTGCAGACCACTAATAGTTGAAGGGATGTGGAGGAAGAAATATGCAGACACATTAGGGAAATGATTAAAACACAAAGTATCATAATCACAGGGGATTTCAGCTATACCGATATTAACTGGACAGAAGAGGTAGATAAAGGGGACAAGGGTATGGAGTTCCTGCAATGTATACAGAACTCCTTTCGAACCCAATATAGAGTCATAGGGGTAAAAATTCAGTTGGTTGCGCCTCCCGTTAGCGCCTTAAGAGGGCGCTAATGGGGCGCAAAGCCGCTAACGCCCGGGCGCAGCGATGTTTGCGCCGCTCGGGAACTTAACTAGAGATTGTGCGGCGGCGCTAAACTTTACCGCTGCGACCACCTGCGCGCGCAGATTGTGACGTCATTACATGGTGCAACGCCCTTGTGGCGCCCCGGAGCGGAAATTGAGTGGGGCCCCCTGCCTTACCGCCTGGCGCATCCAACGACCAGAAGACTGGAACGCTATCAATCGCTGTGGGGCTGGGGGGGGGGGGGGGGGGGCGCTATTTAAAGGGGGCCTCTTCCTGTCTTTTATTGTTGGTGGCATTTTTGAACTACGCATTCTGAGAGAGAGAGGGAGAGACTTCTGGAGAGATTCAACGTTGTGTGAAGGAGTTTTGGGTACTGAGCAGCACTTTGCAGGTTCATTTTGATTTGCCATTCCTTGTATCGATTTAGCAGAGACTATGGGAGCTGCACTCTGAGCTCTTTGCCTGGTACTCTCCATTGTTCTTTTCAGCACATTTGATGTGCAAGTCTCTCCAGGCCGAGATTCAAGGCTGCAATGAACCATCCCCTTTAAGAACTGGCCCGTGCCATTGTGTTTGTGTTCCATTGCTGACTGACATTACATGAGCTTCGCCAGCGCTCTGAGTTAGCGCCTCACTCCTTGGCCTTTGCGCCTTAAGACAAGTGTGCAGCGCCTGATTTAGCGCTCCACTCACCTCCCAGGGCGGTAAAAGTGAAGTTTCCAGTCAGTGCCGATAATTAGCGCCAGGCGCTAATATTTGCGTCCAGACGATATTTGCGCCCCAAATGGGGCGCGACCTAATTTTTCCCCCATAGAGTCATAACGGCACAGAAGGAGGCCATTCGGCCCATCGAGTCTGGTCCGGCTCTCTGTTGAGCAATGCAGTCAGTCCCATTCCGCCGCTCTATCCCCGTAGCCCTGCAAGTATATTTCCCTCAAGTACCTATCCAGTCTCACCTTGAAAACATTGAATGTTTCCGCTTCCACCACTTGCGTCCTCAGCGAATTCGAGGTCATCAACACTCGCTGACTAAAAAAGTTTTTTCTCACATCCGCCCTGTATCTCTTGCCCAAAACCTTAAATCTGTGTCCCCCTAGTCCTTGTATCATAAACTAGTGGGAACAGCCTTTCCCCGTCTACCCTATCCAAACTTGTCATAATCTTGTACGGTTCTATCAAATCACCCCGCACCCTCCTTTGCTCCAATGAGTACAAATCGAGCTTCTCCAAACTGTACTTTTAGCTAGCATCCCCCATCCCCGGAACCATTCTGGTAAATCTCCTCTAAACCCTCTCAAGGGCCTTGACATCCTTACTAAAGTGTTGCGACCAGAACTGGACGCAATACTCCAGTTGTGGCCTAACCAGCGCTTTATAAAGGTTCAGCATAACTTCTCTACCTTTCTCCTTATGTTCTTATGCTCTTTTTTACTCAATACCTCCATTTAAGAAGCCCAACATCCCATATTCTTTGTTAACCACTCTCTCAATATGTCCTGCCACCTGCAGGGACCTATCCACATTAACTCCCAGGTCCTTCTGTCCCTGCACACTCTTTGAAACTGTGCCATTAAGTGTATATTGCCGCTCCCTGTTCCTTCTGCTAAAATGCATCACCTCACACTTCTCTGTATTATATTCCATCTGCCACTTGTCTGCCCATTCTGCAAGCCTTTCTATGACGTGTTGTCGTCGATTGGTATCATCCTCACTGTTTGCCACATCCCCAAGTTTGGTGTCATCGGCAAATGTAGAAATTCTACTCTGCATTCCAATAACCTGGTCATTTATATATATCTAAAATGCAGTGGCCCCAGCACTGACCCTAGGGGAACACCACTGTCTACTATCCTCCAGTCTGAAAAACAACCATTTATCACAGCTCGCTGTTTTCTGTCCGTAAGCCAATTCCTTATCCAAGCTGCCACAGATCAATCTATTCCATGAGCCTCAATTTTGATTACCAGCCTTCTCTGTGGTACTTTGTTCAACGCCTTCCGAAAATCCATGTAGACAACATTCATTGTATTCCCTTCAACAATCCTCTCTGTTAATTCATCAAAAAATTCAATTAGATTTGTCAAACACGATCTGCCTTTTACAAATCCGTGTTGGCTCTCTTTAATTAGCTTAAAGCTCTCCAAGTGCCCCTTAATTTTTTTCTGGATTATTGTTTCTAAAACTTTACCCACCACTGATGTTAAACTGACCGGACTTTTATTGCATGATTATCATTTCACCCTTTCTTGAACAATGGTGTCACATTTGCCATTTTCCATTCCTCGGGCACCTCCCCCGCATCTTGGGAAGATTGGACAATTATGACAAGTCCTTAAGCTATCTCTTCCTGCAATTCCCTTAGCAACCTGGGATGCAAGCCATCTGGACCAGGGGCCTTGTCCCCTCTATGTACTCTCAACATTTCCAGTACAACCTGGCAATCAATTGTCACCCATTCCATTGCCTCTACCTTTTCCACTTCTCCGTTATTTTGTCAGCATCCAGCTCCATAGTAAAAAACGAGACCATGAGCTCATTGAGTATTCTAGCCTTGCCCTGCGCCACAAAGCATATATCACCTTCCTTGCCTCTAATAGGCCCCACCCCGGCTCTTACTACCCGCTTACTGTTTACATGCCGGTCGAATATGTTTGGGTTCCCTTTTATTTTAACCGCCTTCTTCTTTCATGTTCTCTCTTTGACAATCTTATTTTCATCTTCACATTACAAATCTTCACAAATTTGGATTAGGAACAAAAAGGGAGGCAATTGGCAGATACAAAGGACTGAAAATAATGGAAGCCCTAGAGGAGTAAAGAAAGTACAGGGGGTACTTAAACAAGAAATTAGGAGAGCGAAGAGCGGGCATGAAAAAACACTGGCGGGAAAATAAAGGAAAATCCAAGGTGCTTTATAAGTATATTAAGGGCAAGAGGTTAACCAGGGAAAGAGTAGGGCCCATTAGCGACCAAAGTGGCAATCTGTGTGTGGAGCCAGAAGATGTAGTTGAGGTTTTAAGTGAATATTTTGCATCTGTGTTCACGATGGAGAAGGCCGATGCAAGCATAAAAATCAGGCAGTGGGATTGTGATATTCTTGAAATAATTAGTATTGAGAGGGAGGAGGTACTAGCGGTTTTAGCGGGCTTAAAAGTGGATAAATCCCCAGGCCCAGACGAGATGTATCCAAGGCTGGTGTGTGAGGCAAAGGAGGAGATTTCAGGGGCTCTGACACAAATTTTCAGAACCTCTCTGGCCACAGGGGAGGTGCCAGAGGACTGGTGGACAGCTAACGTAGTATCATTATTCAAGAAGTGTAGTAGGGATAAACCAGGGAATTATAGGCCAGTGAGCCTAACATCAGTGGCAGGAAAATCATTGGAAAAAATTCTGAGGTACAGAATTCGTATCCACTTGGAGAGGCAAGGTTTAATCAAGGATAGTCAGCATGGCTTTGTCAGGGGGAGATCATGTCCAACCAATTTGATTGAATTTTTCGAGGGGGTGACTAGATGTGTGGATGAGGCTAGTGCAGTTGATGTAGTCTACATGGACTTCATTAAGGCTTTTGACAAAGTCCCGCAAGGGAGACTGGTCAAGAAGGTAAGAGCCCATGGGATCCAGGGAAATTTGCTTCATTGGATCCAAAATTGTCTTAGTGGCAGGAGGCAGAGGGTGGTGGTCGAAGGTTGTTTTTGTGACTGGCAGCCTGTGTCCTGTGGTGTACCGCAAGGATCGGTGCTGGGTCATTTGCTGTTTGTAGTGTACATTAATGATTTAGCTATGAATGTAGGAGGTATGATCGTTAAGTTCGCAGATAACACGAAAATTGATGGAGTGGTAAATAGCGAGGATGCAAGCCTCAGGCTACAGGACGATATAGACGGGTTGGTCAGATGGGCAGAAAAGTGGCAAATGGAATTTAACCCTGAAAAGCGTGAGGTGATACATTTTGGGAGGATTAGCAAGGCAAGGGAATAATAAATGTAAGGTAGGATCCTAGGGAGGCGAGAGGATCAGAGGGACCTTGGTGTGCATGTACATAGATCCCTGAACGCAGCAGGAAAGGTAGATAAGGTGCTTAAAAAGGTATATGGGATACTTGCCTTCATTACGAGAGGCATAGAATATAAGAGCAGGGAGGTTATGATGGAACTGTACAAAACACTAGTTAGGCCACAGCTGGGTTACTGTGTGCAGTTCTGGTCGCCTCACTATTTGGAAGGATGTGATTCCATTGGAGAGGGTGCAGAGGAGATTCACCAGGATGTTACCTGGGGAGGAGCGCTTCAGCATTGAAGAGAGACTGGACAGGCTGGGGTTGTTTTCATAAGAGCAGAGAAGGCTGAGGGGGGAACTTATTGTGGAGTTTAAAATGATGAGTGGCAGAGATAGGGTAGATAGAAAGGAACTTTTCCCCTTAGCAGAGGGGTCAATAACCAGGGGTCATAGATACAAGGTAAGGGGCAGGAGGGTTGGAGGGGATTTGAGGGGAAACGTTTTCACCCAGATGGTGGTTGGAATCGGGAACTCACTGCCTGAAAGGGTGGTAGAGGCAGAACCCTCACAACATTCAAGAATCACTTTGATGAGCACTTGAAACGCCATAGCCTACAAGGCTACGGACCAAGTGCTGGAAAATGGGAGTAGTATCGATAGGGCTTGATGGCCGGCGCGAACACGATGGGCCGAAGGTCCTCTTTCTGTGCTGTATAAATCTATGACTCTATGTCTCTATGACCTGAACCGTTAAAGTTTTGTCTCTCGCCACAGATGTTGGTTGACCTGCAGAATATTTAAAGAATTTTTTGTTTTTATTTCAGATTTCCAGCAACCGCAATATTTTGCTTTCGTATTTACAAAATTACCCGAAATTGCTAGTGTGCGCCTCTGGAGGTTGCATGTGCACGGTGCATGTTCGCAGGTCAGCAGTACAAGTAACGGCAAGAGTGCGCGTCCCCTGCTGGTCTAAGGTGCACGGTGCATGTTAACAGGACTGCAGTTTAAGTAACGGCGAGTGTGCGGCTCCTGCTGGTCTAATGCGCACGCTGCACGTTAGTTCGTCTGCTGTCCAAGTAACGGCAGCGTCCGCCTCCTGCTGGTCGAAAGTGCACGGTGCGTGTTAGCAGGTCTGCAGTACAAGTAACGATGATGTGGAGATGCCGGTGTTGGACTGGGGTGGACAAATGTGAGAAGTCGCACAACACGAGGTTATAGTCCAACAGTTTTATTTGAAATCACAAGCTTTCGGAGCGCTGCTCCTTCGTCACCTGACGAAGGAGCAGCGCTCCGAAAGCTTGTGATTTCAAATAAATCTGTTGGACTATAACCTGGTATAAGTAACGGCAAGAGTGCGCCTCCTGCTGATCTAAGGTGCACGGTGCATGTTAACCGGACCGCATTTTAAGTAACAGCAAGTGTGCGCCCCCTGCTAGTCTAATGCGCATGGTGCACGTTAGCCGGTCTGCAGTGTAAGTAACGGCTAGTTTGCGCCCCCTGCTGGTCTGATGCTCACGGTGCACGTTAAAAGGTCTGCAGTATAAGTAACGGCGAATGTGCGCCCCCTGCTGGTCTAAGGTGCACAGTGCATGATAGCCGGTCTGCAGTCCAAGTAACAGCGAATTTGCGCCCCCTGCTGCCCTAAGGTGCAAAGTGCATGTCAGCCGGTCTGCAGTATAAGTAATAGCGTGTTTGCGCCCCCTGCTGGTTTAATATGCACGGTGCACGTTAGCCGGTCTGCAGTATATGTCAGAATGCAAGAGCTCCTCTGGTTGTTTAATGCAGAAAGTGCGATGCCTTCAACCGTTAACGTGCTTGTGTTCGATAGTATTTATTTATTTTTTAATAAAATGTTTATGAAGACATTAAGTTCCTGACACTGAAGTAATTCAACTCAGAGGGAAAAAATGGGCAATTCTTACAGCAGATCTTTATTCTATGGGTGGAAGGAATGTCTAAGGAGGTTACTGAGTGATGGTGAAAACGTTATTAACTTTTCTGCCATTCAGCCGAATTGTGATGAACTTTGAGGTTTTTCTCAATTTATAGACTGTATTTTAAGGGGTTCGGTAAAAATGCTCAGTGTTTATGACACCAGGGTTCTGTGTGAGCAGCTGGTGAGTTTAACAGGGGGAGCCTGAATGCTGGAAGTTCTCTGACAGTCTCTGTCTTTCTGAATGGTGCGGGTGGACTGGGCGGTAGAGGGTTGATTGACAGCTGAAGGCTGTTTCTGGTTCATTAAATGTAGAATGTTACTTCCAAATGTGTTTTGATTGACAGCTGCATTAAGTGAATCATTCTTTTATCATTCCGTGTCTGCTTTGAAGGAGTTTGCTGTCATTTACGGAACATTCTGAATCTGTTTGACACGGGTTTACTGTCATTCTCGATCATTCTCTGTCTTCTTAAAATGGGTTAGCTCTCAGTCCCGGATCATCCCGTGCCTGTTGAAAAGTGGTCTGCTATAAAAATTGTCCGTGTGGTTGATAGTGAGGAAGAAAGCTGTAGACTGCAGGAAGATATCAATGAACTGGTCAAATGGGCAAAAAAGTGGCAAATGGAATTAAATTCATAGGAGGGAGAGGTAATGCACTTGGAGAGGGCTAACAGGGCAAAGGAATATAAAATAAATGGCAGGATATTGAGAAGCGTACAAGAACAGAGGGACATTGGAGTGCATGTCCACAGATCCATGAATATCGCAGTGCAGGTAGATAAGGTGCTTAAGAAGACAAACAGCAAAAGACTGCGGATGCTGAAATCTGAAATCAAAGCAAATAATGCTGGAAATATTCAGCAGGTCATTATTTCAGATTGCCTGCAGAATATATCCGGCATTTTCTATTTTTATTTCAGATGAGCTGCTGAATATTTCCAGCATTTACTGTTTCTATTATTGGTTAAGAAGTCCTAGGGGATACTTTCCTTTATTAGCCAAGGCATAGAATACAACAACAGGGAGGTTATGCTTGAACTGTATAAAAAACGAGTTGGGCTACAGCTAAAGTACTGCGTACAGTTTTGGACACCACACTACAGGAAAGACGTGATTGCACTAGAGAGGGTACAGAGGAGATTTACTAGGATGTTGCCAGGACTGGAAAATTTTAGCTATAAGGAAAGATTGGACAGGGTGGGGTTGTTTTCATTGGAGCAGAGCAGGCTGAGGGGAGACAGAATTGAGGCGCATAAAACTTTGAGGGGCCTAGATAGAGTGGATAGAAAGGACCTATTTCCCTTAGCAGAGATGTCAATGATCAGGGGGCGTAGAATTAAAGTAACTGGTAAAAGGATTAAAGAGGAGTTGAGAAGAACCATTTTCACCCACAGAGTGGAGCGGGTCTGGAAATCACAATCCATCACATTAATAGAAAGCACTCTGCATATGTACTTGAAGTGCTGTAGCCTACAGGGCTACGGACCCAGAGTTGGAAAGTGGGATTTGGCAAAATAGCTCTTTTTCGTCCGGCAAAGACACGATGGGCCGAATGGCCTCCTTCTCTGTCGTAAATTTCTGTACGGTGGAAAGGGAGGAGGTTAAAGGGCAGGTGTTGCATCTCCTGTGCTTGCATGGGAAGGTGCCGGGCGATGGGAAATGGGTGTTGGGGGTGATAGAGGAATGGACCAGTGTGTCGCGGAGGGAGCGGTCCCTTCGAAATGCTGAAAGGGTGGGAGAGGAAGATGTGTTTGGTGGTGGGATCATGCTGGAGGTGGCGGAAATGGCGCAGGATGATCCGCTGAATGTGGAGGCGGGTGTGGTGAAAGGTGAGGACAAGGGGGGAACCCTATCATGTTTCTGGGAGTGAGGGGAAGGGGTGAGAGCAGTAGTGCGGGAAATGGAACGGACACTGTCGAGGGTCGTGTCAACCATGGTAGGGGGGATCCTCAGTTGAGGAAAATGGAAGACATACCCGAAGCACTAGTATGTAAGGTGGCATCGTCAGAACAGATGCGACGGAGACGGAGAAACTGGGAGAATGGAATAGAGTCCTTACAGCAAGCGGGGTGGGAGGAAGTGTAGTTCAGGTAGCTGTGGGAGTCAGTGGGCTTAGAATGGATGGTGCTCGATAGCCTATCCCCAGAAATGGAGACAGTGAAGTCGAGGAAGGGAAGCGAAGAGTCGGAGATGGAACATGTGAAGGTGAGGGAAGGGCGGAAATTGGTAGCAAAGTGAAAGAAATTATCTTGTTCAGGGCAAGAGCAGGAAACGGCACCAATACAGTCATCGATGTACCGGAAAAAGAGGTGAGGGAGGGGACCTGAGTAGGACTAGAACAAAGCATGTCCCACATAACCCACGAAAAGGCAGGCATAGCTAGGGCCCATGTGGGTACCCATAGCAACACCTTTAATTTGGAGGAAGTGAGTGGAATCAAAGGAGAAGTTGTACAATGTGAGAACAAGTTCAGCAAGGAGAAAGAGGCGATGGTGGATGGCGACTGGTGGGGCCTCTGTTCAAGGAAGAAGTGGAGCGGCTTAAGGCCATCCTGGTGGTGGATGGACTTGTAGAGGGATTGGATGTCCATCGTGAAAAGGAGACGTTTGGGGCCTGGAAACTGTTAAAGTGGCAGAGGGTGTCGGAAGAAATCAGTTCTGTGGGGCAAGAACAGGCTGCAACAATTGCTCGACCAGGGCAGTCCTGTTTTTGGATCTTGGGACGGAGGTAGAAGTGGGCAGTGCGGTGTTCAGGAACTGAGAGGTTGGCGGCCATGGAGGGAAGATCTCCAGAGAAGATGAGGTCAGTGACAGTCTTGGAAACGATTGCTTAATGTTTGGTAGTGGGGTCATGGTCCAGGGCGAGGTGCGATTAGGTGTCAGAGAGTTGCCGTTCAACCTCCACACGGTAGAGGACGGTTCGCCAAACAACAACAGCACCACATTTGTCAGTAGGTTTAATGACAATGTTAGGGTTGGATCGGAGAGAACGGAGTGCTGCAAGGTCAGAGAGAGGTAGGTTGGAGTGGGTGAGGGGAGCAGGGAACTGGAGGTGGCTGATGTCATTCAGTCCCATTATTTGCACTCCAAAACCAACAGAGAGAGTAGACAATGCTAATGCAATGATACAATTTATCAGGATTTTCAAAAAGCCTTCTATAATGTATCCCATAATAGACTGATGAACAAGTTCAGAGAATGCGGAGTAAGGGGATGGATTGCTGGCTGGCTTCAGGACAGAAAGCAGAGAGTCGGAGTAAAGAGTAGCTTATTCACAGTGGCAGACGGTGGGCAGTGGTGTTCCACAAGAATCAGTGCTGGAACCACTGCTGTTCGCAATTTACATTGACGATTTAGACTGAGGAATCAAAAACACAATTTCTAAATTTGCGGATGACTCCAAATTGGGCGGGATAGTCAATACTGAGGAGGACTGCAACAAGTTACAGGAGGACATTAATAAACTTGCAGAATGGGCATATAATTGGCAAATGAAGTTCAACACAGATAAATGTGACGTATTACATTATGGTAGGAACAATAGGGAGGTCACTTATCACTTGGAGGGTGCGAGTCTAGGTGGAGTAGAGGAACAAAGGGATCTCGGAGTACAAATACACAAATCACTAATAGTTGTTACACAGGTTAGCAAGGCCATAAAAAAAGAAAACCAAGCACTGGGGTTTATTTGTAGAGGGATAGAATTGAAAAGTAGCAAGTTATGCTAAACCAGTAACAAAGGTTAGACCAAAGGTACAGAGAAGATTTACAAGGATGATACCAGAAATGCGAGTGTATACATATCAGGAAAGGATTAACAGGCACGGTCTCTTTTCTCTTGAAAAAAGAAGGCTGAGGAGCGATCTAATAGAGACCTTTAAAATTATGAAAAGTTTTTACTGAGTGAATACAGAGAGAATGTTTCCACTTGTGGGGAAGAGCATAACTAGAGGACATCAATATAAGATTGTCACCAAGAAATCCAATCGGGAATTCAGGAGAAACTTCTTTACCCAGAGAGTGGTGAGAATGTGGAGCTCGCTACTACAGGGAATGGTTGAAGCGAATAGTATAGATGCATTTAAGGGGAGGCTAGATAAGCACATGAGGGAGAAGGGAATAGAGGGTTCTGCTGATAGATTTAGATGAGGAAAAACAGGAGGAGGCTCGGGTGGAGCATAAACGCCGGCATGGACTGGTTGGGCCGAATTGTTTGTTTCTGTGCCGTATGGTAATAATGAGTGATTAAACCCCGGGATTGTATTTATTTCAGGTCTATTCTTTGCACTCCAAACCGTTCACTGATTGAAATACGAGAAGTCCCGATGGATCTGGAATTGTTCATTTAATGTTGGAAACGCTCCGCAGGTCAGAACTCAGGATTTCCAGCTTTGCTTCAAAGTATTGCCGGTCCCGTGTGACTTTCCATCCAAACATTTTAACAAATAACAAAATTAAGAAACTACCCTCCCTACCAAAAACCAAATGGTCCGTACGGGGATCGAACCCGCGACTTTGGTGTTATTAGCACCACGCTTTAACCAACTGAGCTAACCGGCCTTGCTGGACATGCAGCACTTGTTAAGTTCAATTTATGTTTGATTTCTGTTTTTTGTCAGCTCAATCACTTTTTTCTCAGAAGACTCGAAAAGAAAGACTTGTATTTATAGAGTCTTTCATAGAATCATAGAAAGGTTACCGCACAGAAGGAGGCCATTCGGGCCGTCGAGTCCGTGCCGGCTCTCGACAAGATCACTTCAGCTTGTCCCATCCTCCCGCCCTTTCCCTGCAGCACCACACAGTTTTTCCATTTTGAAAGCCACTATTGAATCTGCCTCCACCACACTTTCAGGCAGTGCACTCCAGATCCTAACCACAACATTTATATTTCTTAATACAAACTGGGCACTGCAGTAAAATAAAATTAAAAGCAAATTGCAGCAGATGCTGGATCTGGAATTGTTCATTAAATGCTGGAAACACTCCGCAGGTCCGGGAACATCTGTGGACAGAGATACACAGGGTTAACCTTTGAGCTCCATGAGCTCTCGGCAGAACTAACGCGGCAGCTTTGCATCAAAATATTGCAGGTCCCGTGTGAGTTTCCTTCCACACTTTTTAAGTTGCTCAAAAATAACAAGAAAATAACCTCACAACAAAAATGTTAATGCCCCGTACGGGGATCGAACCCACAACCTTGGCGTTATTAACACCACGCTCCAACCAACTGAACTAACCGGCTTTCATTTTTGATTTTGTGTCCCAAGCTTATAATTTCGAGACACTATCTGACAATTTCCTGCATTAATCTCTCAGCATACAACCTGCAGTTGTCAATCATACACTATCCGATCGGCAAACGCTGTACATGTGTAACTGTGTGCCACACATGACCACAGCCAGCACAAGTGCCAGGCAATGGCCAGCTCCAACAAGCGAAAGTCTAACCACCGCCCCTTGACATTCAACAGCATGACCATCACCGAATCCCCCACCACCATCATCAACAACAACAAATTGCATTTATATAGCGCCTTTAACGTAGTAAAACGTCCCAAGGCGCTGCACAGGAGTATTTTCAGAGAAAACATTGACACCAATCCACATAACGAAAAATTAGGGCAGGTGACCAAAAGCTTGATCAAAGAGGTAGGTTTTAAGGAGCGTCTTAAAGGAGGAAAGAGAGGTGGACAGGTTTAGGCAGGGAATTCCAGAGCTTAGGGCTACAGAAGGCACGGCCACGAAAGGTTGAGCGATTATAATCAGGGATGCTCAAGAGGGCAGAATTAGAGGAGCGCAGATATCTCAGGGGGGGTTGTGGGGCTGAAGGAGATTCGGAGGGGCGAGGCCATGGAGGGATTTGAAAACAAGGATGAAAATTTTGAAATCGAGGCACTGCTTAACCGGGAGCCAATGTAGGTCAGCGAGCACAGGGGTGATGTGTGAACGGGACTTGGTGCGAGTTAGGACACGGGCAGCCGAGTTTTTGATCTCCTCCAGTTTACGTAAGGTGGAATGTGGGAGGCCAGGCAGGAGTGTGTTGGAATAGTCAAGTCTAGAGGTAACAAAGGCATGGATGAGGGTTTCAGCAGCGGATGAGCTGAGGCAAGGGTGGAGACGGGTGATGTTACGAAGGTGGAAGTAGGCGGTCTTTGTTATGCTGTGGATATGTGCTCGAAAGCTAATTTCAGGGTCAAATATGACACCAAGGTTGCGAACAGTGTGGTTCAGCCTCAGACAGATGACAGTGAGAGGGATGGGGTCAGTGGCTAGGGAACGGAGTTTGTGGTGGGGAACAAAAGCAATGGACGAATACAATCGAAAACATCAACATCCTGGGGGTTACCATTGACCAGAATCTTAATAGGAGCAGTCACATGAATAGTGTGGTTACAAGAGCAGGTCAGAGGCTGGGTATACTGCGCCGAGTGTCTTGTCTCCTGACTCCCCAAATGTCTTCAAAGGGATACAGATAGATTAAGTGAGTGGTGAAAAATTTGGCAGATGGAGTATAAGGTGGGAAAATGTGAGGTTATCCACTTTGGTAGGAAGAATAGAAAAGGAAAATATTATTAAAATGGAGAGAGGCTACAGAATGCTGCAGTAAACAGGGATCTGGGTGTCCTCGTACATGAAACACAAAAAGTTAGCATGATGTAATTAAGAAAGTAAATGGAATGTTGGCCTTTATTGCAAGGGGGATGGAGTATAAAAGTAGGGAAGCCTTGCTACAACTGTACAGGTGAGACCACACCTAGAGTACTGCGTACATTTTTGTTCTCCTTATTTAAGGAGGTATATACTAGCATTGGAGACAGTTCAGAGAAGGTTCTCTAGGTTGATTCCTGGGATGACGGGATTGTCTTATGAGGAAAGGTTGAGAAGATTGGGCCTATACTCATTGGAGGTTAGAAGAATGAGAGGTGATCTTATTGAAATATTTAAGATCTGAGGGGGCTAGACAGGGTAGATGCTGAGAGGGTGTTTTCCCTCATGGGGGAATCTAGAATCAGAAGGCATAGTTTCAGAATAAGAGGTCGTCCATTTATGATGGAGATGAGAAGGAATTTTTTCTCTCAGTGGTTCAATGAAATTTTGGAATTATCTACCCCAGAGAGCTGTGGAGGCTGAATCATTGAATATATTCAAGGCTGAGATAGACAGATTCTTGAACTACAGGAGAGTCAAGGGTTATGAGGGAACAGGCAGAAAAGTGGAGTTGAGGTCAAGATCAGATGAGCCATGATGTTTTTGAATGACGGAGCATGCCCGAGGGGCCGAATGGCCTAGTCCTGCTCCTATTTCTTATGTTCTTATGTTCTTATAAGGGCAGCAGGTGCATGGGAACACCATCACCTCCACATTCCGTTCCAAGTTACACACCATCCCGACGTGAAAATATATCGCCGTACCTTCATCGTCGCTAGGTCAAGATCCTGGAAGTCCCTCCCTAACAGTACTATTGGAGTACCTTCACCACATGGACTGCAGTGGATCAAGAAGGTGGCTCACCACCACAATCTCAAGGGCAATTAGGGATGGGCAATTAATGCTGGCCTTGCCAGCGATGCCCAAATCCTACGAACAAATTCAATTAAATTAAAATAGTCACGACTGGATGTGGCAGGATTGCAGAGTTTTGATCTGACTCATTGGTTGCTGGATCGCTTAGCTCTGTCTACAAATGCTGCTTCCATGGATTAATATGTATGTAGTCCTGTGTTGTAGCTTCATGAGGTTGGATCCTCATTTTTAGGTACGCCTGGTGCTACTCCTGACATGTTCTTCTACACTCCTCATTGAACCAGAATTGGTCCTCTGTCTTGATGCTAATGGTAGGGTGAGGGATATGCTGGTCCATAAGGTTACAGATTGTGGTGGAATACAATTCCAAAACTCTGCCCTCTCAGGTGGACATAAAAGATCCCATGGCACTATTGGAAGAAGAGCAGGGGGTAGTTCTCCCCGGTGTCCTGTAGCCAATATTTATCCTTCAATCAACATTACTAAAACAGATTGTTTGGTGATTATCACATTGCTAGTTGTGGGAGCTTGCTGTGCACAAATTGGCTGCTGCAGTTTTCCCTACATTACAACAGTGACTACACTTCAAAAGAACTTCATTGGCTGTAAAGCGCTTTGGGACGTGCTCAGGTGAAAGGCGCTGTAGAAATGCGAGTCTTTCTTTTACACACTTCGAAGAAAAAAAGTCAACTGACAAAGACCGGAAATCAACATAAATGGAATTTAAGAGCCAAACAAGCGCAGCAAGGCCGGTTAGCTCAATTGTTAAGAGCGTGGTGTTAATACCACCAAGTTCGCGGGTTCGATCCCCGTACGGGCCATTTATTTTTTAGTAGTGGGGGTAGTTTCTTAATTTTGTTATTTGCTGGAAAGTTTGGATCTGCAATACTTTGAAGCAAAGCTGCAAAACCTTCGTGCTGCCGAGAGCTCAAGGACCTGGGAGGTTAACCCTGCGTTTCTTTGTCCAGAGATGTCCCCTGATGTGTCAACTGTTTTGTGTGGCCTAATGGATAAGGCGTCTGACTTCGATGTAAATCCTGATGTTATCAGAAGATTGCAGGTTCGAGTCCTGACGCGGTCGTTTTACACACTTTTTAATTCTTGTTCAAATTTATGAAACCAAACCGCGTTCCCACTCATTAAGATGATTTCCTTCCAAACACTGCAGGCCTCTTTATTAAATAGTATTCCTGACGCTGTTCTGTGTGTATATTGCCCACTGATCTTTGCAATAGTTTCCACAATATCTAATTGATACCGATAAATTATGAGTGTTTCCAAATGGAACAACAGCTTTGCGTTAATCAGTGTAATAAAATGCAGTGGCGAGAATTCTGACCAGTTTTGTGGCCAGTGATCTCCACAGGGAGCCGATGAAATAAAATAAAGATTTTGCAGCAAAACCGCTGTGAGCAGGGTTCGAACCTGGGCGGGGAAACCCCGTTGAATTTCGAATCCAACGCCTTAACGACTCGGCCATCGAAGCTGCACAGCAACAGCCCAAAAATAATTCCTACTGTGAGTGAGTCAAGAACTACAGGTCACAAATACTCACTGATAAATCCAGCAGGGAATTCAGGAGCAACTGCTTTGCCCAAAGAGTGCTGAGAATGTGGGAGGAGCTCCCAGGAGCAGTAGTTGAGGCGAATACCACAGATGCATTTAAGAGGAAGGGAGAAAGGAATAGAAGGATATGCTGATAGGATTATTTTAAATTCGTTTATGGGATATGGGCGACGCTGGCAAGGCCAGCATTTATTGCCCATCCCTAATTGCCCTTGAGAAGGTGAGCCGCCTTCTTGCACCGCTGCAGTCCGTGTGGTGAAGGTACTCCCACAGTGCTGTTAGGGAGGGAGTTCCAGGATTTTGACACAGTGACGATGAAGATTCGGCGATATACTTCTAAATCAGGATGGTGTGTGACTTGGAGGGGACCTTGGACGTGGGTGTGTTACCATGCGCCTGCTGCCCTAGTCCTTCTAGGTGGAAGAGGTCGCGGGTTTGGGAGTTGCTGCTGAAGAACCCTTCGTCAATTGCTGCATTGCATCTTGTAGATGGTACACACTGCAGCCAAGGTACACCGCTGGTGGAGGGGGTGGATGTTTAAAGTGGTAGATGGGGTGCCAATCAAGCGGGCTGCTTTGTCCTGGATGGTGTCGAGCTTCTTGAGTGTTATTGGAGCTGCACTCATCCAGGCAAGTGAAGAGTATTCAATCACACTCCTTATTTGTGCCTTGTAGATGGTAGAAAGGCTTTGGTGAGTCAGGAGGTGAGACACTCGCCGCAGAATACCGAGCCACTGACCTTCTCTTGTTGTCACAGTATTTATGTGGCTGGTCCAGTTCAGGTTCTGGTCAATGGTAACCCCAGGATGTTGATGGTGGGGGATTTGGCTATGGTAATGCCATTGTATGTCAAGGGGCGGTGGTTCGACTCTCGCTTGTTGGAGATAGTCATTGCCTGGCACTTCTGTGGCGCGAATGTTACCTGCCACTTATCAGCCCAAGCCTGAACGTCATCCAGGTCTTGTTATATGCGGGCATGGACTGCTTCATTATCTTGAGGAGTTGTGAATGGCACTGAACACGGTGCAGTCATCAGCAAACATCCCCATTTCTGACCTTATGTTGGAGAGAAGTTCATTGATGAAGCAGCTGAAGATGGTTGGGCCTAGGGCACTGCCCTGAGGAACTCCTGCAGCGTTGTCCTGGGGCTGTGATGATTGACTTTCAATCACCACAACCATCTTCCTTTGTGCTAGGTATGACTCCAACCAGTGGAGAGTTTCCCCCGCGATTCACATTGACTTCAATGTTAGTAGGGTTCCTTGAGGCCACACTCAGTCAATGCTGCCTTGATGTCAAGGGCAATCACTCTCACTTCTCCTCTGGAATTCAGCTCCTTTGTCCATGTTTGCACCAAGGCTTTAATGAAGTCGGGAGCTGAGTGGTCTTGGCAGAACCCACACTGGGTATCAGTGAGCAGGTTATGGGTGAGTAAGTGCCGCTTTACAGCACTGTTGATGACACCATCCATCACTTTGCTGATGATTGATACTAGACTGATGGGGCGGTAATTGGCCGGATTGGATTTGTCCTTCTTTTTGTGGACAGGACATACCTGGGCAGTCTTCCACATTGTTGGATAGATGCCAGTGTTGTAGCTGTACTAGAACAGATTGGCTGGAGGTGTGGCTAGTTCTGGAGTCCATGTCTTCAGCATGATAGCTGGGATGTTGTCAGGGCCCATAGCCTGTGCTGTATCCAGTGCGCTCAACTGTTTCTTGATAACACGTGGTGTGAATCGAATTGTCTGAAGACTGGCATCTGTGATTGTGGTGACCACAGGAGGAGGCTGATATGGATCTAGCTGGGTGGTCCGTCCAGTCTCATTTTTGTATTTTGTTTCGCATAAGTATGTTACAACTGAGTGGCTTGCTAGGCCATTTCAGAGAGCAGTTAAGAGTCAACCACATTGCTATTGGTCTGGAGTCACACAATGGCCAGACCAGGTAAGGACGGCAGATTTCCTTCCCTAAAGGACAGTAGTGAGCCTGATGTGTTTTTACGACAATCCGATACTTTCATGGTTACCATTACTGATACTTGCTTTTTTTTGGTGAGGGGAAGGAGAGAGGGAGGAGCCTCATGTGGAGACCAGTTCGGGCAAATGTACAGTTTCTGTGGTGCAGACTCTAGAATATTATGTAACACCGGTTTTAAACAGACACAGAATGATCCAGGACTGACAGAACATCCCTTTTAAACAGACACAGAATGATCCGGGACTGACAGCACATCCCTTTTAAACAGACACGGTATGATCCGGGACTGACAGCACACCTGTTTTAAACAGACACAGAATGATCCGGGACTGACAGCACATCCCTTTTAAACAGACACAGAATGATCCGCGACTGACAGCACATCTCTTTCAAACAGACACAGAATGATCCGGGACTGACAGCACTTCCCTTTGAAACATGATGCGGAGATGCCGGCGTTGGACTGGGGTGGACAAAAATGAGAAATCGCACAAAACCAGGTTATAGTCCAACAAATTTATTTAAAATTATAAGCTTTCGGAGCTTTCGATCGCCCCTTCTTCAGGTAAAGTTACTATGAGAGAATCTACAAAAATTCACAGAATATAAACACAGAGAAAATGCAGAGATACAATCTTTCCTTACATTAAAGACACACCAAGAGCACAGCCAAGACAATGAGATTTGTCCCAGGGCGTCCAACGTGTCAAAACCTGCTGTCTGCATATCCTCTCCATTTGGGTTTGTTTTTCGTGTTTGTTTTTTGTGTTTGTTTTTTTTTTAAACTGGAAAGTCAGACAACGATGTCAAGTCACGTTCTGTAGCGTGACATGAACGCGATATCCCTATTGAGGCCGTCCTCATGATTGCAGAACTTGGCTATCAGTTTCTGCTCGATGATTTTGCGTTGTCGTGTATCTCGAAGGCCGCCTTGGAGAACGCTAACCTGCAGTCCGAGGCTGAATGCCCTTGACTGCTGAAGTGTTCCCCGACAGGGAGGCAACCATCCTGCCTGGCGATTGTTGCGCGGTGTCCGTTCATACGTTGTCTCAGTGTCTGCATGGTCTCGCCGATGTATCATGCTCTGGGGCATCCTTTACTGCAACGTATCAGGTAGGCAACGTTGGCCGAGTCACATGAGTACGTACCATGTACCTGGTGGGTAGTGTCCTCACGTGTGATGACGGTATCTGTGTTCATGATCTGGCATGTCTTGCAGAGGTTGCTGTGGCAGCCGACTAACCTCAAATTCTCCCTCATCTCAGTCTTAAATGGCCTACCCCTTATCCTGAGACTATGCCCCCTAGTTCTAGACACTCCAGCCAGGGGAAACATCCTCTCAGCATCTACCCTGTCAATCCCCTTCAGAATCTTGTATGTTTCAATGAGATCACCTCTCATTTTTCTAATCTCCAGAGAGTATAGGCCCATTCTACACAATCTCTCATCATCGGACAGCCATCTCAACCCAGAAATCAATCTAGTGAACCTTCGTTGCACCACCTCCAAGTCAAATATATCCTTCCTTAGATAAGGAGACCAAAACTGTGCACAGTACTCTTGGTGTGGTCTCACCAAGGCCCTGTACAATTGTAATAAGACTTCCTTACTACTGTACTCCAACCCCCTTGCAATAAAGGCCAACATGCCATTTGCCTTCCTTATTGCTTGCTGTACCTGCATGCTAGCTTTCTGTGTTTCTTGCCCCAGGACACCCAAATATTTCTGAACACCAACATTTGAAAGTTTCTCACCAATTAAAAATTATTCTGTTTTTCTATTCTTCCTACCAAAGTGAATAACCACATATTTCCCTACATTATACTCCATCTGCCACCTTACTGCCCACTCACTTAGACAATCTATATCCCTTTGCAGACTCTTTGTGTTCTCCTCTCAGCTTACTGTCCCACCTGGCTTTGTATTATCAGCAAACTTGGATACATTACACTCGGTCCCTTCATCTAGGTCATTAATATAAACTGTAAATAGCTGTGGCCCCAACACTGATCCTTGCGGCACCCCGCTAGTTTCAGGCTGCCAACCTGAAAAAGATCCGTTTATCCCTATTCTCTGTTTTCTGTCCGTTAACCAATCCTCTATCAATGCTACTATATTACTCCCAACCCCATGAGCCCTGATCTTGTGTAATAATCTTTTATGCGGCACCTTATCGAATGCCTTTTGGAAATCCAAATATACGACATCCACTGATTCCCCTTTATCTACCCTGCTAGTTACATCCTCAAAAACTCTAACAAATTTTTCAAACACGATTTCCCTTTCATAAAACCATGTTGACTCTGCCTAATCATGTTATGATTTTCTAAGTGACTTGATAGCACTTCCTTAACAATGGATTCCAGCATTTTCCTGATGACTGATGTCAGGCTAACTGGCCTGGAGTTCCCTCTTTTTTCTCTCCCTCCTTTCTTGAATAACGGTGATACATTTGCGACCATGCAATCCGCTGGGACCATTCCAGAATCTAGGGAATGTTGGAAGATCAAAACCAATGCATCCACTGTCTCTTCAGCCACCTCTTTTAGAACCCTAGGATGTAGGCCGTCAGGTCCAGGGAATTTGTCGGCTTTTAGTCCCATTAGTTTCTGTAGTACTTTTTCTCTACTCATATTAATTACGCTAAGTTCCTCACCCTCATTAGACCCTTGGTTCCCCACCATTTTGTGTACTCTTTTTGTGTCTTCTACTGTGAAGACCGATACAAAATATTTATTTAATGTTTCTGCCATTTCCTTATTCCCCATAATAATTCCTCCTGTCTCAGCCTCTAAGATACCAACGTTTACTTTTGCTACTCTTTTCCTTTTTACATACTTGTAGAAACTCTTACCATCTGCTTTTATATTTCTTGCTAGTTTTCTCTCATATTCTATTTTTTTCCCTTTTTATCAATTTTTTGGTCAACCTCTGCTGGTTTATGAAACTCTCCCAATCCTCAGGCCTACTATTATTCTGTGCAACATTATAAGCTTCTTCTTTCAATCTAATGCTATCCTTAACTTCTTCAGTTAGCCATGGTTGGATCACTTTTCCTGTGGAGTTACTGAACCAGTAATCCAGAGACATGAGTTCACACCTGATTTAGAATATCAAGCCTGTTTGTGTGGAACAGAAGGCGACCATTCAGCCCCTCGAGCCTGTTGCTGAGGAGCAAGAGGAGGACATTCAGCCTCTCGAGCCTGTCACAAAGGGGCAAGAGGAGGCTGTTCAGCCTCTTGAGCCAGTTACACAGCAATAGGAGGAGACCATTCAGCCCCTCGAGCCTGTTACATTGGAACAGCAGTAGGACATTCTGCCCTCAAGCCTGTTAATCAAGAACAGAAGGAGGCCATTCAGCCCTTCGAGCATGTTACGCAAGAAAAGAAGGAGGCCATTCAGCCCCTCTAGCCTTTAACAAAGGACAGGTGAAGGCCATTCAGACCCTCGAGACTGTTGCATAGGACAGGAGGTAGTCATTCAGTCCACCGAGTTTGTTACATAGGAACAGGAGGAGCCAAGTTAGATCACTCAAGACTGTTAAAAAGGAATAAGTAGAGGCCATTCAGCCCCTCGAACATGTTAAATAGGACACATGTGAGAAGTCGCACAACACCAGGTTATAGTACAACAGTTTTATTTGAAATCACAAGCTTTCGGAGCGCTGCTCCCTCGTCACTTAAGCATTGCTCCGAAAGCTTGTGATTTCAAATAAAACTGTTGGACTATAACCTGGTGTTGTGCGACTTCTCACATTTGTCCCCCCCAGTCCAACACCGGCATCTCCACATCATGTTAAATAGGAATAGGAGGAGTCCATTCAGCCCTTCAAGCCTGTTACAGAGGAACAGGAGGTGGGTATACAGTCCCACCAGCAGGACAGATGCACCAGGCAGTGCAGTGTTTACAGTCGGGAGGGAGAGGCCCTGAGAGTCCTCAACATTGACTCCACACCCCATGAAGTCTCAGGGCATCAGGTCAAACATGGGCAAGGAAACCTCCTGCTGATTACCAGCTACGACCCACCCTCAGCTGCTGAATCAGTACTCCTCCATGCTGAACACCACTTGGAAGAAGCACTGAAGGCTGCAAGGGCACAGAATGTACTCTGGGTGGGGGACCTCAATGTCCATCACCAAGTGTGGCTCGGTAGCAGCACTACTGACCGAGCTGGCCGAGTCCTGAAGGACATGGCTGCCAGTCTGTGCCTGCGGCAGGTGGTGAGTGAAGCAACACGAGTGGGAAAACCTACTTGACGTCCTCCTGACCAATCTACCTGTCACAGATGCAAAACAGTTCAACAAGTATTCATTGGCTGTAAAGCACTTTGGGACGTCCTGAGTTCTTGAAAGGCGCTGTAGAAATGCAAACCATTCTTGTACAGCCTTCTAAGAGAAAGTGACTTAGCAGGCAAAGACCAGAAAGAGGGAGGCTGCTTTGGGAGGGGCGGTTAGCTCAGTTGGGTAGAGTGTGATGCTAATAATGCCAAGGTCGCGGGTTCGATCCCCGTACGGGCCATTTTTTTTTGGGGGGGTGCTTAGTTTCTTAATTTTGTAATTTTTGAGCAGCTTAAAAGTTTGGAAGGAAATTCACACGGGACCTACAATACTTTGAAGCAAAGCTGCAAAATCTTAGTTCTGCCGAGAGCTCATGGACCTGAAGGTTAACCCTGTGTTTCTCTGTCCACAGTTCTTCCCGGACCTGCGGAGTGTTTCCAGCATTTAATGAACAATTCCAGATCCAGCATCTGCTGCATTTTGCTTTTTATTTTACCGCAGTGTCCCCGCTTGTATTAACAAAAGGCAAAAATAAATTGTAGCTACCAGAAATTCCATTTGCTGTTATCGTGAGCATTGGTGGTTAAGGGGCAGAATTCTCGCCTGCCACGCGGGAGACTCCGGGTTCGATTCCCGGCTCCATGCAAGTTGTTGTGATCTGGAAAGCGCTGCCTGAAAATCCGGTGGATGCAAATTCAATCTTTAACTTTCAAAAGGCAGTTGAATAAATACTTGAAGGAAAAAAAATACAGCGCGATGGGGAAAGGGCAAGTGAGTGGAACGAATTGCAGAGCTCTTTCAAAGTGCCGGCACAGGACTTTGGGGAGAGAGTGGAGCAGTGGGATTGATACAGGGCTATGGGGAGAGAGCGGGGCAGTGGGATTTGTTTGTGATTGATACATGGCTATGGGGAGAGAGCGGCGCAGTGGGATTAGTTTGTGATTGATACAGGGCTATGGGGAGAGAGCGGGGCAGTGGAATTAGTTTGGGATTGATACAGGGCGATGATGAGATAGCGGGTCAATGGTTTTAGTTTAGTATTGCTGTGGCAAAGACCCAGAATTAACACAGTGGGCCGAATGGTCTCCTCTGCTCTGTAAATGTCTATTGTTGTGGACTCCTCGACAGCTTTTAACACACCATTTGGTGTACTTTTCCTCTCCATATTCTTCTCTAAATGTTCACTGACGGTTTCTTCACAGCTACCCAGGCTCCGTGTTTTTCGTGTTAGCAGCAAATGTAGGTACGTCTGCCTCCTTTACCCAAGTCCAGATTGTTGAAATCGTAAGAAGGGCAACGGTCGCAGCAGTGACGCAGGGGGCCCCATTCTTTTCATCGTCCAGTCCAAAAATAAAACAATAACCAGCGCACCCTGCTTCTGTCTTTTAACCAGCTTTCTGGTTTCTAGAACGGTTTCTAGTTGAGTATTAATTTTATCCCATATAAGGTCAGCTGTGGCTCAGTGGGAAACACCCTTGCCCTGAGTTACCCTCGCTCTCCCCACTCCAGTGACTTGAGCACAAAAATCCAGGCTGACACTCCAATGCAGTACTCAGAGTGAGCTGCACTGTCGGAGGCGCCGTCTTTCGGATGAGATGTTAAACCGAGGCCGCGTCTGTCCTCTCAGGTGGGCGTAAATGATCCTATGGCACTACTTCGAAGAAGAGCAGGAGAGTTCTCCCCTGGGACATAGGCCAATACTTATACCTCAATCAACATCACTAAAGCAGATTATCTGGTTATTATCACACTGCTGTTTTTGGGAGCTTGCTGTGTGTAAATTAGCTACCGCGTTTCCTGCATTACAGCAGTGACAGCACTTCAAAAGTACTTCATTGTTGGTAAAGTGCTTTGTGACGTCCTGAGGTCGTGAAAGGCGCTGTAGAAATGCAAGACTTTCTTTTTTGTTTCTCTAGTAGCTCACCTTCTACCAATGTTAGGCTGATTGGTCTGTAGTTATCTGATTTATCCCTTTCACTCTGATTGAACAGAGTTGTTATATTGGCAACTGCAGGCATGTGGCACAACTTCCACACCCAAGGCTTCCATAGAATTTCACAGCACAGACACAGGCCATTCGGCCCAACTGGTCCATGCCGGCGTGTCTGCTCCACACGAGACGCCTCCCCCACTACTTCATCTCACACTATCAACATATCCTTCTATTCCTTTCTCCCTCATGTACTTACCTAGCTTACAACAGAATCAAGGATTTACCTTCCTGTTACAAGAACGGGAAGGCAGCCACGGTGTTTCCCAAGCTGTCGCTACGAACCTTTCGCTACATCAGGATTTTCACCATTTATAGTCACGCCTTCTCTTATGCCCCCCATCTCCGGAACCGAATGCTGAACATTAACAACATTGCTGTCATCAACAAGGCAGCCTTTTCTAATCTCACCAACCTGCAGTAGCTCCGACTCGACAACAATCTTATAACTGACATCTATGAAGATACCTTCAGTGACCTTGGGAGTCTCAGGAATCTCAATCTCAAAAACAACAGGATATCAATTGTTTTCAGCAAGGTGTTTGCTAATCTCAATAACCTGAACACCTTGGACCTGGGAGGGAACACAATTCGAAGCCTCACCAGCCAGTCTTTCTGTGGATTACACAACCTGTCCAAGCTTTATCTCGATAGGAACTGTATAACTCGTATCAGCAGGGAGATCTTCGGCATCTTCCCATCATTAGGAGTGTTGGACTTGAACAGTAACCGGATCAGATACAACACTGGACTGATTGCAGCATCTCCCTTTGTTAACCTCACAAAGCTTTACATTCTTAAACCAGAAGCCCAGCAACCCTACGGCATCAACATTATTCCTCCAAAGTTTTTCAACGGCCTCATCTCTTTAAGAGACTTGTATATAGGAGAGAATAAAATGTCGCTGTCCAAAGACGGATTTGAAGATCTGATCAATTTGAGAACCCTCTCCATGCCCGATGCTTGCAATGGGATCCACAGTCTGAATCCAGGGATCTTCAAGAACCTCCAGAGTATAGAGAGATTCAACCTTGAAAATGTCGGCCTCCAATCCATGTCTCTTGACATCTTTGGAAACATTTCCAACCTCAGGACATTGTTCTTGGGGAAGAACGCCATTCAGATCGTCAATAGCACGGTTCTGGAACACCTGCCCTCCCTGACCTACCTGGATCTACGGAAGAACCCGTTCCCCTGCACCTGTGATATCCGTTGGTTCCAAAGCTGGTCCCTGTCCAACCCCAGGGTGCAGGTTGTCTATTTTTACAACCACACCTGTGCAGATCGGCCAAGCAAATACTTGTACAAGTTCGATGCTCGCGTTTGTTACTTGGACATTGGGCAGATCATGTTCCATATAACTGTGCCGGTCTTGATCTTGTGCATTTTCATCCCTATAATCTACAGCAAAGTGTACTGGCACATCAAGTATGGGTTTTATATTTTCCGATCGTGGTTGAATGACCACAGGGGGAGAGGAGAGAGTCAGCAGTCCTACAGGTAAGCTGCATTTATCTCCTATAATTCTCAGGACGAAGACTGGGTTCTGCAAGAGTCGGTGCCAAACCTGGAAACGAAAGGACCTCAATGCTTCAAACTCTGCCTCCACCACAGAGATTTTGAGCTGGTCAAATATATCATCGACAACATCGTGGACAGCATCTACCAGAGCAGGAAGACCACCTGTGTGATGAGGCACAATTACCTGTACAGCGAGTGGTGCTCCATGGAACTGCAGCTAGCGAGCTATAGGCTCTTCCACGAGCTGAAAGATATCATCATCCTGATCTTCTTGGAGAAAATTCCAGAAGTTGAACTCTCAACCTACCACAAGATGAGAAAGGTCATGAAAAAGAAGACCTACATCCAGTGGCCATCAGACATAGATGCTCAAAAATTGTTTTGGGTCAAAGTGAGAGAAGCGATTAAAGGCTCCAGCTGGGACAAGGAGGGGAATCCCGCTGCTGAAATTTAAGCTTCAAGGCCTAGAAATCCGCAGCCTTATCGCAGGCCCTTGAGGCCCGATTCGGGGAAACATGGTGGCCGACGCACTTCCCATGGCGTTTTGGAGCGCGCCGCTCAACTTACCGGCCTATGTTAATTGTGAACAGTTCCCCCAGTGGCTGCAGAAGGGCTGGTGGAATGCTGCTTACTTTCAGTGTGCGAGATTGCAAATGGCCTTGCAGGACGACCTCGAGCATTTCTGGCCCTCGAAGGCCCGGCTGCAGACTGCACCACCTAGGCTTTGGCGGCAGCAGTCTGGGCTGGCTGACAGGCAGCATCACGTGCAATGGTGGAGTGGCAGTGATGCGAGTAGGAATGCTTTCATTCTCAGAGAGGGCAGCAGACTCCTGCCCCGCAGACACACTGCCACTCCCCTGGGGCGGCGCCTCAGCATTCCTAGCAATCTGTTGCAGGCTAGATTGCTGGGCTGCTGCGACACCCTGCAGGCCCCGTACAGATAGTTTCTGCTGCTTGGATACAAAAATATGGGCCCTGAAAATGCACACTCCCTCACGGTGTATTATCAGAGTACGTCGTAGTAATACGTTTGAATGGCCCCGCAACTTCTGGGCTTCTGCTGTTCGATATCCGGAACTTGCGATCTATCAAGGTACGCCGAGACAGATCATCCGAATCGAATGGAAGCTCAGTATCACTGGCGCAGAGTTGGGCTACTTGCCCACGAAACTCTTACGGCTTGTAAAAGCAGGAATAGGGCCTGCTTTCATCAGCATAACGGTAGATATGAACCTTAAATTAAACAATTAAGAAACAAAAATTATGCACATACACTTTAAATGAGTTCCCGGATTAAGATGTCTAAAATTATTTATCAAAAATAGAATTTTATTGAAGTTGGTGCAATGAAGAGAGTTATGCATAATATTGAAATTCAGTAACTTTATAATCATTAGAATTCTCTAAATTGTATAATTATTTTGGGATTCCATTGCATATTATTGGGGGAGTTCCTTCGTTAATGATTGCAATGGAATCCACCTTTCCCATAGGAGGACCGGGGCCACGTGATCCAAGGTTGGCTTCCGAACCCCCTGCGTTCCTGGGATCCGTGTTCCTTTCCGCAGCCGTATGGCTGGAGACCCGGTACCGCAACTCTCCGCAGCCTGGGCTCATGGATGCAGGTTTGGATTCGTTTCGCTGGTCGGAGGCTTATTCCGGAGGTATGCCACCAACCGCAATTTCTAGCCCAATGAAATGAATGGCTTTTTGGATGAAAGCTTTGGGCAATGAAGGTAGTGCGAGGTGGCTGAGAGATTAAGGCGATGGCCTGCTAATCCATTCGGCTGACAAGTAGTCTGAAAATCTTGTAGTCTCCGAGTTCGGCAGCCGTTTCTCTCCCTAGTTGGTAACATTCTTCCACTTTGATAAACTAATATTTTACTCAGCTCCAATGGAGAGAAGATCGAATAAAGAGCTCGGCTTGGCCTTAGATTTTGCCCTTCCTTGCTGTATCATTCTATGATTCATGGAGATAATTAAGTCTTGCATTCTGTAGCGCATGAAGGACGTGAGAAGCGGGCATGTGAATTGATTCCACGAATACAAAAAGTTAAAGATTCTCCACTGGCTGGGAATCGAAATTGCGTTGCAGGCGTGACTATGTCTGTTTAAAAGGGATGTGCTGTCAGTCCCGGATCATTCTGCGTCTGTTTAAAGGGATTTGCTGTCAGTCCCGGATCATTCTGTGTCTGTTTAAAAGGGATATGTTCTCAGTCCCGGAGCATTCTGTATCTGTTTAAAAGGGATGTGCTGTCAGTCCCGGAACAATCTGTGTCTCTTTAAAATGGATGTGCTGTCGGTCCCGGATCATTCTGTATCTGTTTAAAAGGGATGTGCTGTCAGTCCCGGATCATTCTGTGTCTGTTGAAAAGGGATATGCTGTCATTCGCGGATCATTCTGTATGTGTTTAAAAAGAATGTGCTGTCAGTCCCGGAACAATCTTTGTCTCTTTAAAAGGGATGTGCTGTCAGTCCCGGATCATTCTATGTCTGTTTAAAAGGGATGTGCTGTCAGTCCTGGATCATTCTGGCGCGTAATTTCTGATAGGAGGCTTCCTGCGTCGGGATGACTTCAATCGGAAAAAAAATCTACGTACTTACATTTGCTGTCAATCCTGCATTATTCGCTATCCCTTCGAATGGGATGTTTCATAGTGGGGCGAATTCGCTATCGACCATCTTGGGGCACTAACGTCGCCTATGCGCTAACTTAAGCGCCGGCGTCGGCGAGCACGAAATTGAGTTTTAGCGCCGCAAGATGTCTGTGGAGCGCTAAATCAATCGCTAAACACTTCTCATCGGGCGCTAACGTCGGAGAGCGGGGCTCTACCTTCAGAGCGCTAATCAAGTTCCGGCGCTGTCAATTAGAAAGTCGTCAGACAGATTGTCGCCTTCCAGTTCTTAAAGGTGATGCTTAATGATGCTGCACAGCCTCATTCTGAACATTGCTGATTGAGAACTGGGCCTACAAGGAGCTGTAAGACTTCTTTGAGAGTAGTCATGGATTATCAGAGCCCCAGAGCGAGAAATCGCTGGTGCAGCGACCACGCTTTCGAGCCTCCAACATTGCACTCAGATCTGCTCACACCATCGAGCCCATCCTTGGCAGCTTGCAAAGGATGGACGTATCGGAGAAAGACCGTGGGAGGCAGACCTCATGCTGCGTGTCTTGGGCCAGGCGCGGGTGGGGGGTGGGGGGGTGGCAGTGTGTAGTTCGAGCAGGAACGTGCTGTCCTCTCTCAGGGTGACAGCATTCCTGCTGCCACTCTGCCATTGCACTTGCCACAGCCTGTAACCCATCCATCCCAGACTGCTGCCGCCCATGCTGAGTTGCTGCAGGCTGCAGACGAGCCTTCCAGGCCCAGAGCTGGTTGAGGGCGTCCTGCAGGGCCATCTGCAGTCTCTGGCTCCCACACTCAGCAGCCGTCCACCAGTGTTGCTGCAGCCACTGGCGCCACATTATGGAGGAGCAGCAGGTTTGGGAGGGGTGAATTCAAAAGGGGAGGGAAATCATTGAAGAAGGGGAGTAAAGAATAATTTAGTCGCAAATGGTGATAGTGTGTTTTAATAAATAAAAGTGTTTTTAAATATATTATTGTGCTTGTGAACAAATAGTTATCCTTGTAAATAAATATCTGTGTTTGGTGAAAAATACTTCAGTTTGATAATAAAGAGTTGTGTTTGTTGATAAATGGCTGTATTATTTACGAATAGCTGTGTTTCATAAGAGAGAGTTGTGTTCGATAATAAATTGTTAATTTGACGTTGCACATTTTGTGGTGTTTCTCATTTGCCCTTTGCTCAGTGAAAGGTGCTGCGAGCTGGATGTAATGATGTGGATGTGCTGCGCAAACGCCATGTGCTATATCATTGATCGCAAGCGCTGTCTAATGAGGCATTCGCGCAAGGCCCTTACAGAAGCAAGATTGAGTGCTTCCCTCCTACGTTGCTGCTCCTCCTCTTCATCCGCATCCTCCGCCTCCTCCTCTCCCTCATCCTCCTCCTGAGGTGAACCTCCAATACCTGGTGGCAATGGCTGGACGCTCAGAATGGCCGGGTTGAGCAGCAGGCAACACACAACGATGAAAAGGGAGACTCGATCAGTGGAGTACTGCAGGGCTCCTCCAGAGCGATCAGGACAGCGGAACCGTTGCAAATTCACGTGCGCTGTCCCGGGCAATCGATTTGAGCGGTAGCTCGACTGACAAGATGGATATGGCTTGCGGCGCAGGAACCATCCGCAGATGTGGTTAGAGCTCTCAGCGGCATTTTATCGGCATCTCCGGGCGCTAAGTGTGGCGCTAAACACACAAACTTCCCTCCAATTATCTTGCAAATAAACCGTTAAACAAAAACTGAATTTATGCAAAAACTATTTAAATAGAGTGTTGTGAAGTAACCTAGAGTTAGTGAGCTGTATGAACAATAATTGGATTGGTCTGTCCTACGCCAAATTCACTGGAAAATAGCCCCCGTTTAAAATAGAAATCATGACGTAAATAGGAATCCGATTGCCACTTTGGGCTAAAACTGATCGGAGCCTGCGCTATGTTATTTCCAACCAGTTCCACCACCGATTGAACCGAGGAGGCCCATCACATTTGAGCGTTGAATTATTTTATAGGCTCCAGAGGAGCAGGAGTGTTACTCCAGGGCATGAATATAATCTGGACCGCTGCCCTCGCAAGATCCCCCTCTCCCTCTGCGATCACAATTCCTCTCTACAATAATTTGACTTGCTACCAGCCACTGCGGCCTGATCCTGAAGACTGAATCTGATGAGCTGCATCGGTACGCCTGTTTGACGCCAAATTTTAATGCGAATTGGGCCTGAAAATCGCGCGAGGCTCTTCGCAGCTGGAACGGGCGGCTGGTTAGTCTGCTCTACCAGTCGGCCGGCCAACAGTCAATATCTATTTCAGTCAGTTCAAAATATTCCCATTTTTAACCTAACCTGCCACGTTGTTGCTGGGCAGGTAAGGTTAACATCGGGGCAATGTTGCAAAAGGAATGCTCGAAAATGTTTCGAGCCACATTTACTTCATCTGCACGTCTCAGCTCCGTAACCTTTGTCAGTGATAAGGACACCAGCAGCAATCTTACAGGAGCAGAACTGCCTCTGGGCACTTTCCCAACAAGGTGTGACATCTCACTGAATAGATGCTGTATTTGGTAGATTTTTAGCTTCAGTTTGTGCCGTAAACTGGTGGAGCAGAAATGAAAATCGAGTTAGTTTTTTAAGGGGCGGTTGAAGCACTCTACCAGTTTAGATCACAGCGACGGTGACAATATTCCTCCATGAGATTGGGAACGGATGCAGTTTGAGATATGGCCCAACATGTGGCCTTTCAAGGTTGATGCCAGGGTGTAGGTCAGCAAAGCTGCGGCCGCCTCGCATAAATAGGTTGGTAGCGGATTGAAGGTTATGTCAGGTCTCTAACCGCCCTGTATTCCTGGCATTCCGGCTGCTGCCATCTAGGGTAGGGTCTGAGAAGAGCGGCCAGAACCACGACCACCTGTTTCCTGTCAGTTGACAAGTAATGCACAACTCGGAGTATCGTGACCCATGAGAGTGATCGGCACACAATGGTCTTAAACAGAGTGCACTTAAACAGAGTGCTAAAGTTTGGAATTTGGAGCGAGTGGAAGTCATTGCTAAGTATTTGGTAAGTATTAGCTGTAAAAAGTGAAATTTTGAATTTAACCTAGAACTTTAAACACTGTAGTTAACAGAAACTGCCTGTCAGTGGCAGTGAGCTTTCAGTCAGCTGTAAGCGTTTGTCTTGAATAGTTGCTAGTTACTGTAAGCAGGGAGCTGAGTCAGCTCTGATAAATTGGGAGTGGCTCAAAGGTGTATAAAAGTAAACAGGATCTGCTGGCGCACAGAGTGGCCTGCACAGAGTGGTCTTAAATGGAGTGCACTTAAACAGAGTGTTAAAGTAGGGAATTAGGAGAAAGTGATCATTCAGAGTAGATGGGAACCAGGCCTACTATACTGGTAGTGGTTTGTGTAATACCTAAATATATAATTGAATGTACCGATAACTTAAACAATAAATTCTCACACCACTCCTTGAACCACGCATTTAACTCTCTGATCTGCTTGTCCCTATTCCAATT
Organism: Squalus acanthias; assembly: GCA_030390025.1. Lineage (NCBI taxonomy): Eukaryota > Metazoa > Chordata > Chondrichthyes > Squaliformes > Squalidae > Squalus > Squalus acanthias. The sequence continues at coordinate 107,626 of JASTWF010000416.1, forward strand.
TGCGCGTGGCTCAGGTCACAATCCAGAGATTATTATCTGTGAGGTTCTGTGTTTTAACTTGGCCCCTAGATCCTCAAACTCTGTCAGCAGAGCCTAATTCCTAGTTCTACCTATGTTTTTCGTTCCTTCGTGGAACAAAACAACAGTATCTTCCCCCTTCAACTCTAAATACTTCTCCAGCCTCGAGGATACATCTTTAACCCTGGCGCCGGGCAGGCAACACAACCATCGTAACTGCTAGTTGCAGCTGCATAGAACAGTATTTATCACACTGACTGTACTGTTCCCTAGCATCCAACAGTCCTGTTCACTGATCCACTTGAATGGCCTCCTATATCAAGGTGCCGTGATCAGTTTGCTCCTGCAGCCTGCAGACTTTGCCCTCCTCTACACAGGCAGCAAGAACCTGGTACCTGTTGGATAAGGGTAAAGGCAGAAACAAATTCAGCAATGCACCTCTGGTAACCTTCACTGTCTGAGTGGCAGTAACTCCCTTCTGTCCCTGACAACTATGTTCTTAAATTAGACTCTTCATCCACCTCACTATCGGCACATGTTCAAACACACAGCTCAACACCGGGATCGTAGCAAAACAATTTGCAATTTACCTTCGGTTTAAATTTCAAAGAAACATAAAATTATTTTGCCAATCCTCTAATGAAAATATCACATTACACACAAATCCTTGGAGCAAAAGCGGTTCATTAAATCTGTTTGTTTGATGGAATGTAACCTGATCACTCTCCCTAGATGGCTGTGTCCGTGGAGGTTTCTATATGGTATATCTAAGGGCTCCTCTGAATTAGCCTTTACATTCAAATAGTCAGAGCTCTGTGCCTGGCAGAACAGACATTGGTTCTTCACGTAAGAAATGGGATACCCAGTAATTTTCCAGATAGGGCTCATTTACTACCCGGTTCTTGCAGCACTCGGTATTCCTGGTAAGACAGTAAAACGAGACAGTAAAAGCTGAATATGAATGTGTGACTGTTCAGGTTATCCGTTCCCTGTTTGTTGTTATCAGTTAATTATTTGATTGTATTGTTTTCTTGATGTGATTTCTTAATTGAAATGATAACTTTTTTAAATTTTCTACAAAGACAAGGTTGAGACAATGATCCCTTTACTGTTTTCAGCAGAAACTCCTCCCTAGATTTGAAACTGACTTCCGGACAGACATTAATTAGCAACTCTTTTAATGTCTTGATGTTGTTAAGTGAGATTCACTTGTAATGTGGGGATTTTAATAATTATTTCTTCATAACATTATTTCATGTTTATAATGGGTTACACTGTGGAAGTCTCGCATGTTTTCTTGGCCGTCAGTACAGCTCCGACTGTGTTTGTGGCTCCTTGAAATTGAAGCGACAATCCGGTGATTTCTGACAGCGGCGTGCAATCCACCCCGCCAGATTTTCCTTTCTGCGCTTTGCCCAGGGGACAATTAATACACAGGCGGTAAGAAGAAAACCTACCCCGTTATTAACCAGACAGGAATAAGAACATTAGATAAGAAGTTAAGAAGTAGAAGCAGGAGTAGGACATTCGGCCCCGGGAGCCTGCTCCGCCATTCGATAAAATTCTGACTGATCTTCGACGTCAACTCCACATTCCCGACCTATCCCAATATCCTTTGTTTCCCTTAGTGTCCAAAAATCTATCGATTTCTCTCTTAAATATATACAACGACTGAGCATCCAAAGCTCTCTGGGTAGAGAATTCCACAGATTCACAACCCTTTTGAGTGAAGAAATTCCTCTGCATATCAGTCCTACATGGCCAACATCTTATTCTGAGAGTGTGACCCCCAGCTCTGGACTCCGCAGCGAGGGGAAACATCCTCCCCGCACCCAACCTTTCAAGCCCTGTAAGAATTTTGCATGTTTCAATGTGTTCACCTCTCATTCTTCTAAATTCTTGAGAATATAGGCCTAGTCTACTCAATTTCTTCTCTTAGGGCCATCCCGTCATCCCAGGAATCAGTCTGGTAAACCTACTCTCTCTCTAAGGCAAGTATATCCATCTTCGGGTAAGTAGACCAAATTAGTACATCACACTCCGGGCGTGGTATCGGCAAAGCCTTATATAATTGCAGTAAGACATCGTTGCTCTTATACTGCAATCCTTTATTAATAAATGCTAACATGCAATTTGCTTTCCTAATTGCTTGCTTTACGTGCCTTACAACATAATTTCCCACCGAACACTGTATTGTCTGCAAACTTGGATATATTACAATCGTTTCCCTCATCTACGTCATTGAAATATATCGTAAATAGCTGAGGCCCAAGCACTGGTCCTTGCCGTACCCCACTAGTTACAGCCAGACAACCCGAAAATTACCCGTTTATTCCTACTCTCTGTTTTCTGTCCGTTACCCAATCCTCAATTCATGCGAAAATATTATCCCTAATCCCACTAGCTCTAATGTTCTGCGGCAACTGATGGAATGATTTTTTGAAAATCCAAATACATCTACTGGTTCCGCCTTACCTACCCTGCCAGTTACACCCTCAAAAACCCTAACAGATTTGTTAAACACGATTTCCCTTTCAAAATTCTGCCTTGACTCTGCCCAATCACAACATGAATTTTAACTGCCCTGTTACCACATCCCTAATAATAGATTCTAGCATTGTCCTTGTTTCCAATTATCACTTTTACGGAAAAGTTCGATATGATTTGACTGCATGAATAACATAATTGCGGAAATCTTCAGGTGTCATTGCATTCAATGGTCTCTTGCAGATAAACTGCAGATCTATGGAAAGCGAAAGGGGGTAGATTTTGACTTTGGTGCAAAAGGGGCGGTGTCGGAGCGGCCGCCCATTAATCGTAGCGCCTGATATTCAGTTTCAGTGCAGTCAATGGATCTGATTATCAGGCGCTGCAAATAATACGCGGCCGATCCGATACCGCCCAATGTGCTCAACCACCCTGGACGATTTTCTACCCAACATGTGTCGCAACGGGGAAGAATGCTCACTCCATTCTGAACAGACCATAACCCAACAATGTGAGAGAGTGATCTCCATGCTGTAAAGACCATAACCCAACAATGTTAGAGAGCGCACTCCATTCTGTATAGACCATAACCCAACAATGTAAGAGAGTGATCTCCATGCTGGACTGAATATAAGCCAACAATGTGAGAGAGCGATCTGAATGCTGGACAGAACATAACCAAAAACTGTGAGAGATTTATCTCCATGCTTTACAGACCACAACACAACAGAGCAGAGCTGATTCGCAGGTATTTTGACTTGCAGGCACTGTTACAAAATAAAAGGGCCCCTGTGTTTTCAGTCACCTGCTTTCTCCAGAAATACCGCAATAATATTTTACCTCACCACCATTGTCTCCATCTGATCTCAACCAAGTTTTTATTCATCCCTTAACTCCAGTTTCAACATTTGCCACAGATTCCCCTGCCCGGCAATAAACAGGTTTTAAATTAACAATTATATTTAATTCGGAACTAGAAAACTGATATTTCAATACTTTCTTAATGGAGTTCAGATGGTTCGCTTTCAAAAGAAAATATTTTGGGACATTCTGGAGGTATATTTGATGTGTCCTGTTTCTTACAGTGAACTTGGTGGCGATTGTGATCCTGTCCCGAGGAAAGTGCGGTCTCTCCAAGTGCATCACTCGGTACCTGGTGGCCATGGCAGCGGCGGATCTAATGGTGGTTATCATCGATGTGATATTACATCGGATTAATAGCATGCATTTGCCAATCAGTTTCCTCTCTCTGACTCCTGTCTGCACTGTGAATCTTGTCGCCTACATTGTAACTGTAGACTGTTCCGTTTGGTTTACTGTCGCCTTCACATTTGATCGCTTTTTAGCAATTTGCTGTCAGAAGCTGCAATCAAAATATTGCACTGAGAAAACAGCGACCGTGGTTATCGCTACCGTGTGTGTGGTAAGTTGTGTGAGGAGTGTTCCCTTTTACTATATAGTGGAACCTTCCTATATCATTGACAACGTGCCCTGGCTTTGTGTTCCGACAGCTGATTATGCGATTTCCCCCTTGTGGAAGGCATTCGAGTGGATCGACAGCCTCATCACCCCTTTATTACCAATTGGTTTAATGCTGTTGTTCAATGCTCTGACCGTCAGACATATTATAGCGGCAAATCGAGTCCGCAGGGGACTCCAGAGCAACAGGGAGAATCAGAATGATGCGGAGATGAAGAATCGGAGAAAATCCATGATCTTGCTTTTCAGTATTTCTGCCAATTTCATACTGTTGTGGATGACGTATGTTGTGCATTCGGTGAACTGGCCAGTGGTCAACGTTTTTTACACAGACAAATATATCAGTAATACGATATATATCACTCAGGAAGTTGGGTTTATGCTGCGTCTGCTCAGTTCCTGCACAAACACTTGTATCTATGGACTGACACAGAGGAAATTCAGAGAGGAGCTGAAGAAAGGGGTGAAATATTTGATTACACTAAATGGGAAATTATAAGAAAGAAAGAAATTGCATTTCTATCGCGCCTTTCACCAGCTCAGGACGTCCCAAAGCGCTTTACAGCCAATGAAGTACGTTTTGGAATGTAGTCACTGTTGTAATGTAGGAAACACGGCAACCAACCTGCGCACAGCAAGCTCCCAAAGACAGCAATATGATAATGACCAGAAAATCGGCTTTATAGTGATATTGTTTGAAGGATAAATATTAGCCCGGACACCGGGAAGAACTCCCCTGCTCTTCTTCGAAATCGTGGCAGTCAAATCTTTGTCGTCCAGCTGAGAGGGCAGACCTGGCCTCGGTTTAATGTCTCATCCAAAATACGGCACCACCGACAGTGCCGCACTCCGTACTATCCTGGAGTGTCAGCATAGATTTTTCTGCTCAAGTCTCTTGGAATGGGATTGTGAACCCACAGCATTCTGACTCGAGATGCGATTGTGCTGCCCACTGAGCCCCAGCTAATAGATCAACAAGAAGTGACTGACATCGACCTGGACCAGCGTTTACTGCTTCACACATCACTCTGTGGGCAGGTGAAGAGGAAATAGGAGATTCATTATCTTCATCCAGATTTTTTATAATTGTGTCCAATGGCCACAATATTAAACATGAATTTAACTAACATCTCAACTTCTGTTCCTGGCCCCCATATTGGTTGATATTTAGCACATGTTCCTCTTCTCAGCTTCTGCCCCCTTCTTTCAAAACCGCTATTGTTACCCCTTCCTAAAAATCCACCCTCTGTCCATACAAACTGCAGCCCCATCTCCAAACTCCCTTTTATCTCCTGAGCCCTTCAATATGTTGCTGCCTCCCAGCGGTGCGCATGCTTCCGACAATTCCTTATTTCAATCTCTTTAATCAGGTTCCTATCCCTGCCCCGGTAGTGAAACGGTGCTGAAAAAAGTAAAGATTCACACAATCTATCACTGTTACCGTGGTGCACAATCCCTCCTCGGCCTCCTCAGTCTCTCTGCAGCCTTTGAAACGATTGACCACAACAACCTCCTTCGATTCCTCTGCTCCGCTGTCCAGCTCAGTGCCACTGTCCTCGGTGGTACTACTCCTAATTGTCCAATAGTAGCCTCACTGTTTTCCTTGGAGTCTCCAAGGAACTCCCTTGACCTCTACCTCTTCTTTCTCATCTACATGCTGCCCTTTGAAGATATACGAACACATGGGGTCAGCTTGCACATGTACACTGACGACTCCAATCTCTCCCACTCCACCACCACTCTCAACCCTTTCACTGCCGCTGTGTTTTCCGACTGCTTGACTGACATCCAATATTTGATGACTCGCAATTACCTCCAGTTAAACACTGGGACGATCGAAGGCTCCATCTTCAGCCCACGGCCCAAACTCTGTAAACTCGCCATGAATTTCATTCCCCTCCCTAGCCTGTGTCTCAGTCTGACCCATAATATTTGCAACCTTGGCTTCCCGTTCGATCCCACGAAGAACTTCAGAAACTCATATTGTCTCGATCACAAAGACTGCTCAGTTACATAGATACATACATAGAAGATAGGAGCAGGAGTAGGCCATCCGGCCCTTCGAGCCTGCTCCGCCATTTAATGAGATCATGGCTGATCCTTCAATTCAGTATCCCGTCCCCGCCTTCTCTCCGTAACCCTTAACCCCTTTTGCCTGTAGAAATATATCTAATTCCCTCTTAAATATATTTAATGAGCTGGCGTACACTGCCCGCTGTGGCAATGAGTTCCACAGGTTCACCACTCTCTGAGTGAAGAAATTCCCCCTCATTTCTGTCCTAAATGGTTTAGCCCTTATCCTTAAATTATGTCCTCTAGTTCTGTTCTCACCCGCCAAGGGAAACATTCCTTCTGCATCTAATCTGTCTAGACCTGTCAGAATTTTATACACTTCTATGAGGTCCCCTCTCAATCTTCTAAACTCCAGTGTGTACATCCCTAAACTACATAGTCTCTCCTCATAGGTCAATCCCGCCATTCCTGGTATCAGCCTGGTGAATCGCCGCTGCACCCCCTCCATGGCAAGAACATCTTTCCTCAGATGAGGCGACCAAAACTGTACACAGTACTCGAGGTGTGGTCTCACCAGTGCCCTGTACAGCTGCAGCAAGGTATCCCTGTTCCTGTATTCCAACCCTTTTGCTATGAAGGCCAGCATACCGTTTGCCTTCTTGACCGCCTGTTGCACCTGCATGCTCGCCTTCAGTGACTGGTGTACAAGAACACCCAGGTCTCTCTGTACTTCCCCCTCTCCCAATTTATTGCCATTTAAATAATAATTTGCCCTCCCGTTCCTGCACCCAAGGTGGATAACTTCGCACTTGTCCACATTATAGTGCATCTGCCATTTATCCGCCCAATCACCCAGTCTGTCCAAATCGCTCTGGAGCTTCCTGGTCTCCTCCTCTGAGCCCACCCCCCCTCCTAGTTTAGTGTCGTCTGCAAATTTGGAAATGCTGCATTCGACTCCCTGATCCAGGTCATTAATATAAATTGTGAACAGCTGGGGACCCAGGACAGATCCCTGTGGTACCCCACTTGTTACTGCCTGCCATTCAGAAAATGAGCCGTTTATTCCAACTCTCTGTTTTCTATCTGACAGCCAGTTCTCTATCCACGTCAATACTTTCCCCTTTATCCCATGAGCTTCAATTTTCCATGCTAATCTTTTATGTGGGACCTTATCGAAGGCCTTTTGGAAGTCCAGGTACACCACATCTACTGGCTCTCCCCCATCTATTTTACCAGTTACTCCCTCAAAAAATTCCAATAGATTAGTCAAGCACGATTTACCCTTTGTAAATCCATGTTGACTCTGTCCTATCCTGTCCCCATTTGCTAAGTGCTCGGCTATTTCATCCTTAATGATGGACTCCAGCATTTTGCCCACAACTGATGTAAGGCTTACAGGTCTGTAATTACCTGCTTTTTCCCTACCCCCCTTTTTGAATAGTGGGGTAACGTTAGCTACCCTCCAATCCATGGGCACTGTTCCCGAGTCTAATGAATTCTGAAAAATCATGCTTAGTGCATCCGCTATCTCTAGGGCCACCTCCTTCAGTACCCTAGGATGCATGTTATCAGGCCCTGGGGATTTGTCCGCCTTCAATCCCTTTAGCTTCCTTAACACCATATCCTTAGAGATATTGATTTGCGTCAGTTCCTCCTTTGCCAATGTCCCTATTTTTCCCGATATCCCAGGGAGGTTTTTTGTGTCTTCCTTCGTAAAGACTGACCCAAAGTATGCATTTAGTTGGTCTGCCATTTCCTTATTTCCCATTATATATTCCCCCGTATCTGACTGCAATGGACCAACTTTGGTTTTCACCAGTCTTTTCCTCTTGATATACTTATAAAAGCTTTTGGAGTTAGTTTTTATATTTTCCGCCAGCTTGCTTTCGTAAGCTATTTTGCCCTTCTTGATTAAGCCCTTTGCCCTCCTTTGCTCTATCTTAAACTGTTCCCAATCTTCCGCTCTGGCGCGTTTTTTGGCTATTTTATACGCCCTATCTTTGGATTTTATGCTGTCTCTAATTTCCCCTGTTATCCACGGTTGAGTCACCTTTTTAGATTTCCTTTTATGCCAGATTGGTATAAACAATTTTTGCAATTTTGTCATTCTATCTTTAAATGCTTGCCATTGTTTATCTACCTCCAGTCCTCCCAGGAACGTTGTCCAATCAGACCTACTCAGTTCCCGTCTAATGGCATCATAATTCCCCTTGTTTAAATTCAGGACCTGAGTCTCTGAGTCAATTTCTTCGCTCTCCATTTCGAGTGAGAAATCGATCATGTTATGATCGCTCTGACCCAAGGGTCCCCGTACAACAAGATTACTAATTAGTCCCTTCTCATTGCACAGTACCCAGTCCAATATAGCCTGTTCCCGAGTTGGTTCCTCGACATATTGATCCAGATAACCATCCCTTAAACACTCAAGGAATTCCTCCTCCTCATTATTTTTACTGATTAGGCTAGTCCAATCTATATGTAAGTTAAAGTCACCTATGATGACAGCTGTGCTCTTATTGCACGCTTCTCTAATTTCCCTCGTGATGCCCTCCCCAACCTCTATTTTACTATTTGGAGGCCTATATACCACTCCTATTAATGTTTTTCGCCCCTCGCTATTTCTTAGCTCCACCCATATAGATTCTGTATTAACTGAGTTAATATCCTTCCTTTCAATTGCATTTATCCCCTCTTTTACCAGCAATGCTACCCCTCCTCCCTTTCTTTTTTGTCGATCCTTCCTAAATACTGAATACCCCTGTATGTTAAGCTCCCAGCCCTGCTCACCCTGCAACCATGTTTCCGTAATCCCAATTAGATCATAATTATTAACCTCTATTTCCACAGCTAATTCATCTACCTTGTTCCTGATGCTTCTCGCATTAAGGTATAAAACCCTCAGGCTTTTTTTATGCTCACATTTTTTATGAATTAGTTTGGCCCTTTGTTTTTTGTTCCTCTGCTTTTTACCATTTATTTCTGTCTGCCTTTCACTTTCCTCTATTTCACTACATGGGTTTCTAGCCCCCTGCCATGCTAGTTTAAATGCTCCCGAACTGCTTTATCAAAATTTACCCCGAGAACCTCAGTTCCATCTTTGCACAGGTGTAGACCGTCCCTTTTGTATAGGTCACACCTACCACAAAACTGGTCCCAATGCCTCAAAAATTTAAAACCCTCCCTCTTACACCACTGCTCAAGCCACGTATTTAGCCTCTGTAACATTAATGTCCCTCATTCGCGCCTCAGCCCACTTGCTGCTGAAACGCTCATTGATGCTCTTGTCCTCTCGAGACTCGATTATTCCAATGCGCTCCTGGTCGATCCCCTCAAAATACAACATTAACAAACTTCAGCTCCGCTAAAACTCTGCTGCCCGGTTCCTATCTCCGCCAACTTCCCTGATCCAGCAATCATGTAATTGTTGAACTACATCAGCTCCTAGGCCTCTAAATCCCCCAAAATAAAGTTCTCAAACTTGTCTTTAGATCCCTCCACAATCTAATCTGACGGTGGAGTTTCAACCAACTGGGGTCCGTGCTCTGGAATGTCTTGATTAAGCACTTCCGCCTCTCTGCCTCCAGCTCCTCCTCTAAAACCTCCATTCATGGCAATTTCTTAAACAAGAATCTTCCTTGTCTGAGCAAGAATTTATTTCTGATTGTGCCTCTACGATTCCATTTGAATCACGGAATTACAGAATCATAGAAATTTACAGCACAGAGGAGGCCAGTGGACCTGTGCCACCCGAAAACGAGCTATCCAGCCTAATCCCACTTTTCAGCTTTGGGCCGTAGCCTTGCAGGTACGGCACTTCAAGTGCATATCCAAATATTTATAAATGAGATGAGGGTTTCCGCCTCTGTCACACTTTCAGGCAATGAGTTCCAGAGCCCCAAAGTTCTCCTCTACGCCCCACTAATCTTTCTACCAATTACTTTAAATCTATGCCCTTTGGTTATTGACCTCGCTACTGAGGAAAATTGCTCCTTCCTATCCACTCTATCTGAGCCCCTCATAATTTTATACATATCAATCAAGTCTTTCTTCAGCCTCCACTGTTCCTATTAAAGCAACACCAGCCTATCCAATCTTTCCACATCGCTAAAATTCTCCAGTCCTGGCAACATTCTCGTAAATTTCCGCTGTACCCACTCTAGTGCAATCACACCGTTCCTGCAATGTGGTGACCAGAACTGAATTCTAGCTGTTTTATACAGTTCTGGCATAACCTGCCTGCTCTAATATTCTATGTCTCGGCTAAGAAAGGAAAATGTCCAGTATGTCTTCTTAACCAGCTTGTTTACCTCTCCTGCTACCTTCAGGGATCTGTGGGCCTGCACTTCAAGCTCTCTCTGCTCCTCCACACCTATCAGTGTCCGAACATTTTTTGCGTATGCCCATGCCTTGTTAGTCCACCCGAAATGTATTATCTCACACTTTGCCTGATCCAATTCCATTTGCCACTTTTCTTACCAACTGACCTTCCATTGATATCTTCCTGCAGTCTACAGCTTTCTTCCTCACTATAACCACACGGCCAATTTTTGGATCATCTGCAAACATCTTAATCATGCCCCCCACATTACAGTCTAAATCATCGATGTATTCCACAAAAAGCAAGGGACCGAGTACTGAGCCCTGTGGAACCCCACTTGCAACAGCCTTCCAGTCACAAGAACACCCGTCAAACATTACATTTTGCTTCCCACCATTGAGTCAATTTTGGATCCAACTTGCCAATTTGCCTTGGATGCCATGGGCTTTTACATTTTTGACCAGTGTGCCATGTGCGATCTTGTCAAATGCCTTGTTAAAATCCATGTAGAATTCATCAAACGTACTACCCTCATCAACGCTCTTTGTTACGTCCTCATTAAAAATTCAATCAAGTTATTCAGACACAATCTTCCCTTAAAAAATTCATGCTGATTGTCCTTGATCAATCCGTGACTTTCTAAATGACGATTAATACTGTCCCACTGAAGTTTTTTCCAATAATGTTTCCACCACCGAGTTTAGGCTGACTGGCCTGTAATTACTCGGTCTATCCTTTTCTCCCTTTTTAAACAACAGTACCATGTTAGCAGTCCACCAGTCCTCCCGCACCACAACTGCTACCAGAGAGGGTTGGAAAATGATGGTCAGAGCCTCCGGTATTTCCTCCCTTGCTTTTCTGTGATACATTTTTTATACATGAAAGGCGGTACACAAATGCAAGTTGATGTTGTGCTTCTCGTTGTAACAGCTGTGTTCAAAAAAGAAGGCCCGGGTTAATTAATCTAACTGCAGGCTACATCGGCAGTGTGCAAGCTCTTGAGGGCATAATACGGGATAACATGAATACTCGGCAGGCAATACATGTCTTGATTAACGTATATCACATGTGAAGTTGCTCAAATTAGACACCGTTCTTTGAAAAAATGAAAGAGTCTCTTGTTAAATAAATTACAGTTGATTTTTTCCTATTGATTGGCAAAAAGTTTTTGATACGGAGCGACAGCGGGTCATTTAATCTGGTAATTTGAAAAGCAAGTTGGTTCATGACTGGTAACATACAATATTATTTCATAGCTAATTTTCAGGCTGGAGGGTCAGAGATCACAGCAGGTCACAGGGGTCACAACGAGGTCACAGTTATTAGTTTGGCAACATTACTGTTCCTAAAACAAAATGAGCTTGAATATTGTATCGGTCAAATTGTCAACATTTATACTTCAAAGACAAGGCACGTCACTAACAGTTAGCGCTCACTCAGTCCTGACACACGGAGTGTCGGGCTGGATTTTGGGGCTTGAGACTCTGGACTGGGGTTCGATGCATCTACCTTCTGACTCAGAGGTGAGACTGACACGAACTGAATCACGCCTGTCATCCGCTCCTCCTAGACAGGACAGTGGACATGGTGAACCTGAGCAGTAATTCGATCGATGATCATCGCTTCCTCCAGCACAGAAGGAGGCCAATCGGCACAACTTGCCTTTGCTGGCTCTTTGAAAAACACGTCACTAACTGTGAGCCGGAATGTAAGATGTAAGCGTGCAAGAGACCTCAGGAGAATATGGACATTTTGGCTCAGAAATTCACCTCGGGCGGTGGAGGAAACGGGTGGTGTCGGATCGGACGCCCTTTGTGCGCAGCGCCTGATATTCAGTTACTTTGACGGCACACGTTTTGCGCCACGGCCCGAAACAAATTTCTTGGCCTTCGGGAGGATACAGTCATTTCATTAGATTTGGCGGAGAGAAAAGAGAAAAAATTGATTGCATCAAAAAATGAAAGGAATTGGGCAGCTGAAAGAATGGAAGATTTATATTTAAATATATATATATGTGTGTGTGTATATGTGTGTGTACAAAGAGGAAGAAAGAAAGAGAGAAAGAAAGAGCAAGAAAGAGAGAGAGAAAGAAAGAGAGAAAGAAAGAATGAAAGAAAGATTGAAAGAAAGAAAGAGATAAAGATTGAAAGAAAGAGCAAGAAAGAGAGAGAGAAAGAAAAAGAGAAAGAAAGAAAGAGAGAAAGAACGAACGAAAGAAAGAAAGAAAGAAAGAAAGAAAGAAAGAAAGAAAGAAAGAAAGAAAGAAAGAAAAAAGAAAAACTTCCATCCCTACAGCGCACTTCATATCTTCCGAAGCTGCCAGAACTCTTCACAGCCAATGAATTGCTTTTGAATTGCAGTCACTCTTGTTTTTGGAGTTAAATCTGAAAACCAATCCGCCCACTACAAGGTCTCACAAACATGATGTTATTTAACACAATCATTAACCACATTTCTTCTTGGGTAAATTCCACAACATTCACAGCTGAAGTTAATTTTCTTTAGGATTCTACTTGGCAATTCCCACATTAAAACAGTGACTACACTTCAACAAGTACTTCATTGGCTGTAATACGCGTTGGGACGTACTGAGGCGCTATAGAAATGCAAGTCTTGCTTTCTTTCCGACAATCTTTCGTTCTTTCTTTCGTTCTGATCACATTTACTCACACTGTTCCATTATCCCGTCAACCACCTGTGCGTCATCGACCTATCGGTTTAATCTTGATCGTTGACGTGGTTTCGGCCTCAAGCACTAACCCGGAAGTGAATTTCACAGCCCCACAACTATCTGTGTAATGAAGTTTCTGCAGCTCTCTTTTCAGAATCCCTCAAATTATATTATTGCATCCAAAGCCTCCCGCTCCTGTCCCCTCAACTACTGAACCAGTCTGCTTCTATCTATCCGTCCCATCATTTAATACTTTAAAATCTTCATATCAGAGAGGCCCGTAATATGTTGTTTAAATGAAAAGAGACCCATGTTATCCGTGCCTTCTGGTGTTCGAGAGAAAGTAGCAGTGCGGGCTATACATTTCCACATTAAAGGGCTGAGGGAAGACTCTAATCTTTAGATCTTGAACTTGCTTCTCCCCAGGAACCAGTTAAACAACAGTTAGTGAATCAGTTAGTCCCCGATGTGACATGTGTAGGGGGTGGTACTGGGATCAGTCTACTCCTTCTGACTCAGTGAGCGGTTCGACTCGCACCCACATCCCTGGTTCCTAGCCTTTGGACTAATTTAGTGGTTGTGAACTAAAATGCAGTAGACAACAGGTTCTGATGAAAGAATTTTGACTTTATTAAAAGAAAAAGGTAACCAACTTAAAACACACTTAATACTTAAACACAGATTGGGGAGCACACGGTACAGACGAGGGAGAATGACAGTATAACAAACAAAAACCTTATCCCTCCCAAAGATCCCACTATCTAGCTAGGTTTTTGGTTTCAGGAGATCAGAGATAATGCTCACCAACGAATCCTTGACAGGATTTTAGAGTCTTTTGATGAAAAGATTTCGTAAGGCCCTTGTTGCTGCGAGGTGTCCGATGGTCACTGAGGCTGTCGTTCTGGTTTCTTCTTGTGTGATGGTCTGTTTGTTGGCCTTCCTCCTCGTGGCTTGTAGTGGTTTTGCTGGAGCAGGGAGAGAGCTGTGCCAGCGTTGTCAGCGAGTCCAAAAGAAAAAAGATTCTTTGGACAGGCTTCAATTATATTGTCTTTTTCGCGCCCAAACCCCTTACTAAAACGGTTTCCTTTAGGTTGCAAATGAGCCTTGTCTAGTCCATTGTCTAGTTTTGGCGGGCTTGCCAGAGCCGATGGCTTTAGCTCAGTGTTAAACATGTCCTGATCGTTTTCCGATTTAACACAGCCTTATCTACGCGCCAAAACGCAACCCTATTGTCCTCGGTCTATTGACGGGCTTTTAAATCTGTCCTGTGGATACCTGGTTGATTGGTATATTGATGAAGTACTAAATGTTTTATTGATTTCAAAAGATGTCTTGGATTATTCATTTTTTGATGTGTATTGAGGCTTTTGGTTTTGTGTTTTCCTCCTTGATAGGAAGGCAGTGTAAACACACTGCAGACAGCACACTGCCTGGCCACGCCCCTCTGCAGCTTGTGTGTCTGTGAAAGGTGTCTTTCCCAACAGTAAGATTCGAAAAGTCATTTTCCACAGTGTTTTCTTCTTGTGATCTTTAGAAATGTCCAAAACTGAGGGTTTTACCTCAAATCACTTCACTTAGGGTTCAGTTCGATTTTCTGGGGCATTTTGCGAAGCCTACATCCCCCACTTTGATAGTAAACCTGAATTAGTATCATTAACAGTTGAGCAAAATTTCTGATCCCCGAAAACCAACCTTCCCCTGTATTACCTAAACTAAAAACCCAAACATACATTCCCCTTTTAAAATGTGGTGTTTCAGGTACATACAGGTAAGAATCAATCTTTATTTCACATCCAAGCAGGGAGAGGGTCCGACAGCCCTGCACAGCTTGGAAAAACACATCATACACATCATAAAAATGACACAACACACGTACAAATTTGTTCATTAAAAGACAAAATTCAATGTTCGTTCCATCCCTGGCCATAGCCTTTATTTTGATGCACTTCCCAAGTCCCTTCGTGCCTGGAACGGAGCTCCCCGTCCCTTCCCCTGCACTTTGTACACAGCAGGTAGAGAACTATCCCGACCTGCAGACCACCAAAAGATGGGAAGCCATCCTGATCCAGGAAGGCACCACTATATTCTCGAAAATATCCCACCAGGATGGAAATACTATATCCAAAATCTCTGCCCCTATTTCAACTGTTTTCTGTTCCAATGTGTAGAAATGTTTTTGTGAAATATCTACAGCTTTAAGTAGGATGTTAAGATGGTCGGGTAGAGGGGGAATTTTATATCCAACGTAAGTCACATACTTTTGCAGGTTGGTGATGTTTTCTGTTACAGTGAGGTGAACAGTGGAGGGTTCAGGAATGGGGACAATCCGTTCCTGGGCCACTTGAACTTCTGCCTCGGGTTTAAAGCAGAAACTGCTGTCACTTACCGGACACCAGAAGTGTCTATGCTGGTAGTGGGACGCACCTGTGGTGACACAATATGTCCCATCCCCTATATATGCTACCTGTGGGGAAACATGGCCGTGTGCCATTACCTCAATGGTACAGCTGATAGGTCGTGCGCCAGCAGCTTTAAACCCGCACTGTGGTTTAGAATAGGCGTTCAAGTGCTGGGGACACAGCATTATGTGTGAACCCTGGCTCCGGCACCCGGAGAGGTCAGTACCTGTCATGGCGTGCTCCCACTTTAAGACATAAGGTGGGACCGCTGTAAAACTGATGTGTGCACCCCCTTGAATGACTCCAATGTTCTCCACCCTGTATACCGGTACGGGTCGGGCTGTCCAACTCATGACCGGCATTCTCACTACTATCCCCATGATAGTGTGATTGGAACGCCCACAATCTATTGGGAAAGGGTAGGCTTCAGAGGCTAGACGAAATTGGCATGGGCTCAGCGAATTACTAAACGGGTGGAGGGCTGCGAGTTGCTTGTTGCTGATGCAGGAGGGGACTAAAAGATTGCTTTAAATCCTCCAGGTTGCTAGGGCCCTCGCCCAGCAGCCATGCCCCGTACAACACACACACCTCATTCTGTGCAGCCTGATCCGATGCATTCCTATCCTCCCGTATGAGTGCATTTAGTGTTTTGGCATGCCTTTCCAATTCTGCAATAATGTCCTTTAAATGAAACATCATAGCTTGGTCCTCTTGTAGCTCTGAGTCTACCACTGTGTACCAATCCTTCAGAATCTTTCTTAACTGGGTTTTTAAACCATTTATCTGTGTCTGAAATTCCATGTCATCCAGGATATTTATTACAGAGGACCCTGTAATATAGGCAGTGAAAACATCATTCCATGCTCCCCTTCTTTGTCTACCCGTGCCCACAGGGTTCTCAGGGTGTACTCTGTATAGCTCTACTTTGTCTATATTGGCAAAATCAAATTGGTTACATTTTCTTAACATTTCCTTTGGCCGGGCCTGGTACAGCTGCTCCGTCTCCTTAGGACACCACTCAGGTAAGTATACCTCGGTAAGGTTTAATATTAGTGAAGCTACTGCATAGTGTACACCCTGGTATAGTCCCTTTTCGGTTGGTACTAGGACTAACCCATTCCCTGGTCCCTTGGTGGTGGTAGGGCACTTTTCTTCCAGTGTTTTCGGTACCTGGGTCGTGGGTAGGGGCTTTCGGGTGTGTGTCACGAGTTCAGTGGCATTAACTGGGACCGGAATGTGTGGGACCACGCACCCATGCAGGCTAGTATCCCACCCTATCCCCTCCCCGGCATCTTGCCATTGGCTGGAGAAGATGATGGATACCCCTGTGGGGCAGGCTTCCTCTGATCTCCACATACAAACATAGACTCCCTGTTCCGACTCCCACCACTTATCCCAACACACACTCACTCCTCCTTGGGTCCCTGTGATTGTCCGGTAGGTGTCGTTCCCTAATCTTTCCCAGTCGGCTGTATGGTCCCCTGCGTCCCTGCTCAGCTTCCTGAGCCACCACCACCTATTCAGGGGAATTCGTCCCTTACAGGTAAGGCACACACGCTTCCCCTCGGTGACACTGACCCATGTGACAACGACCTGTATTCTGGGGCATGGGAGGGGGGCCTCCCCGTACGTGAACCCGGGCTGGTTGGAGTATTTAGTATAGTTGGACCCCAGCCACCCTGGCCACCTTCCCTCGTGGGGGTCAATGGCGAGCTCCTCCACTCCCCGCTCGCCACCCCCTGCGATGACGACTGCTGCTCTCACTCCTGAGCACCCATAGTTGTGGGAGTTCTCTACGTCACCTCGGTCACCGATGCTCACCCCTGCTAGGGCGAGCAGGAGCAGAAACCTTACCATTCCGAAGTCCTTTCTGTAGGGGCACACACAAAACATATATCCATGTCCCAGAAAGGTTCTCTGGCTGGATAATTAATCAAGCCCTTAAACTTAAAATCTCTACAAACAACTAAACTAATGATAACCCATAACTACCAAAACTGCAAGTAATTGAAACCGAAAATTCTGTACATTTGCCGCCCGTCTCCGGACGGCCAGGTTAAATCCTGTTTAGTCTCTGCCTTATGTGGGCTCAAGATGTCTTGTGCACCTGGGTGTAGTGCGGCCTGTACCGCCGGACACAAAAGGCCTTCCTCAAAACCGCTGGGGGTATCTTAACATCCCAGCTGCGTCCTGTGCTGCAGCACACTACCCCCTTTGGTGTGGCTGCAGCGCCCTCGTTCATATCTGTGGGCTCCTCCCAGCCTGAGGCTGCAGGCGGGGAACCCTTCTCTGTCTCTTTTCCCAGCACTACCTCTCCTGTGAAACCCTCACTGTTGGAGGCTGTAGGCAGGGAATCCCCAACTTTAGAACGCTCCCTGCTCTTGGGCGCTCTTTTTCGGTTTGCAACCCTCTTTCGGTGGGACCCACTAAACAGATACACCTGTGGCTATATTGGCCTTGGCTGTGGTGTGCGGGGAGACCTCCTTAGGGCTCTGGCTACTGTGGGTGTGCTTGATTCCCACATAATCGGTGGAGTGTTCTCTCCTGTGAAACAACACACTGTTCCTCCCGCTGCAGCTTGTGCGTCTGCCACAGCTGCTGCTGGCTGAGGATTTCTATCTAGGGGGCAGTCCACCTTTGCCGGCTGTTCCCTTTTAGGTTTAAACAGTTTGCGTTGGTTGATGTGAAACCACTTTGTACGGCGGGGCCTCTTTATGGCATAGACCATGGGGCTTGCCTTGTCTACAATGTTGTAGGGCCCCATGTGCAATGGTTCGAAACTCCCTACCCGTGCAAAATTTCTCAGCATGACCTGATCTCCAACCTCCCACTCGTGGTGCTTGCGGGGTTCCAGCAGCAATCGGTTACCCCGATGCTGCTTTCCCATGTTACTCGCAGCCTGCCAGTGGACCTGTTTATGGTGGTCCAACAGATTCCTGAAGAATCTGTCCCGGTTCACCACCCTGAGCTGCCCTTCCGTGAGCACCAGGGCTAGCACATGGGTGGGGGTCCGCATAATCCTGCCAGTCATGAGCTGTTGTGTCGATTACCCCGTGCTTTTTGACTGTTTGACCCGGATCCCCATTAGGACCAACGGTAAGGCTTCTACCCACTTTTTTGGTGAGTCTCCCATCTCCTTTCGCAGCCTTTCTTTGATGGTACGGTTTAAACGCTCCGCAATCCCTGATGTCTATGGGTTGTGGGCGACGTGCCTTTTCCCTTCTATGCCGAGTATCCTGAGGGTCTCTTGCATGACCTGCCCAGTAAATTGACTCCCCTGGTCTGACTCCACATACTGTGGGAGCCCCCATCGTGAGAACACTTCCCTGACCACGATCCTGCCTGTACCCAAAGCGGTAGCTGTTCGACATGGAAAAGCTTCCACCCACTTTGAGAACAGATTCACCAGGACTAGGCAGTATTTGTAGCCTCCCTGAGCGTTGGGAAGGGGCCCGATTTAGTCGACCTGGATCGACTGCCATGGTCCCTCTACCCTCCTGATGTGTTCCATAGATACCTGCCTTTTCTGGGGGTCAGGGCTGTTAGCAGCACACACCAGATAGCCGGCACAGACCTCGCGGACTTCCTCCCTCAGTCCTGGCCACCATCCTGCCTGTTCCACCCGCTGCCAGTTGGTCTCAGTCCCGGGATGCCCCGCTTCTGGACCCTCATGGGCCAGTTGGAGGAATTCCCTTCGGTGCTGCTGTGGCACTACACATTGTTCCCCCCTGAACAGCATGCCTTCTTTATGGGTGATGGCTGCTGCGCCGTATGGGCCCTCTACCCTCTCCCCTCTAGCCAGCGTTTCCAGGACAGTTTTTAGGATGGGATCCTGTGCCTTGACCGTCTTTAGGTCCGGGGTCAATGCTACCACTGCACTCCCTTGGGTCCCTCCGCTGCCTCTGATTGCTGCTACCGGGTTTGAACCATATGGATCCCACCACGTGCCTGTACTGTCGCCCTCTTTGGCCAGCATGTCGGCTTGGTGATTGCCCTCTGCGCGGGGCTCGACGTTGGAATGGGCCTTCACCTTTTGGATGTAGACCCCACCTTCATCCTCTACTGCCCTCATGATTTTCTCCAACAGAGGGTTGATGGCCAGGGGTCTCCCATCAGCGGAGGGGTATCCACGACGGGACCAGATGGCCAGGTACTCTGTACACGAATTGGATGTGGACATGCTGTCCGAGCAAATCGTGTATGGGGTAGGGAATTCCTCAGGGTGTGTGACTACATACACCACCGCAGACAGTTCAGCCTGCTGGGCACTCATGGTGCTGGGGAGCTTGGTTACCAGAGCAGTGCCTGCCTCTGGGTCATAAATCCCACACCCTGTGAGTCGTTTGCCAGCTGATACTGTGCTTGAACCGTCCACATAGATTTCGCGGGTGTATCCCAGCTCGCAAACCTATGTTGACTTCCCATACCCCTTCAACGGAACACCGGTGGCCTGTCCCTGAGTGTTGGCAGCGAGCTTTGGATCGCAGAGACCTTTTACCCTCAGATCCATTTGTGAGAAAAGCAGGGTCCAGTGAGCAATGCGGGCACTGCTCACTGTCCCATCTTTAATTCTCCCATCCAAGAGCATCTGGGTGGGCGTGTGGTGAGTAAGGAATGTGATGGGAGAGGTGCCTGTGAAGATCAATGATCTTTTCACAGCCCAGTGAGTGGCTAGGATGTGCCTCTCACAGTTGGAGTAGCTCCTCTCCACATTAGTGAGTATTCTGGAGGAGTGAACCACTGGTCTCAGCTTGCCATGCCTCTCTTGGAGCAGCACTGCACTCAGACTGTCCCCACTGGCTGCTACCTCCAGGAAAAACTCTTCCGCTCCATCAATGGCCCCTCGAGCCGGTGCGGTCTGCAGATCTCTCTTGAGTTTCACAAAGGCAGCCTCGCAACCCTCATCCCAAACTCACTCCACTCCCTTGTGTAGGAGTCGGATCAGAGGGGCTGCTGTGGCTGCGTAATCCTCAATGAAATATCTGCAGCACCCAGTTAGCCCTGGAAAAGACCTTACTCCTGTAACTGTGTTGGGGGCTGGTAACTCCTGAACTGCTTCCCTTCTAGCTTTGTCAATGGCCCTCTCCCCTTCTCGCACAGCCAGGCCCAGGAATTTGAGTTCCCGCTGGCCAATCTGTGCCTTCTTGGGGTTTACTTTAAAGCCCTCTTGCCTGAGTAGTTCCAGCAGTTCTGCCACAGGGGACCATGTTCCTCTCCCTCATCGGTAAAGAGGTGTAGGTCGTCCACATACTGGACCAGCTGATGGGGCCTGCTGAAGCCCTTCAACCAATTTGCCATACATTAGTGAATAATGCTTGGGCTGTTGTGGAAGCACTGGGGCAGACAGTTCCATGTGTACTTGTGGCCTTTAAATGTAAAGGCGAACTTGTACTGATCCTCTCTCCTTAGAGGGATGGACCAGAACCCATTAGAAATATCCAGCACTGTAAAGGTGGTCGCAGATGCTGGGATACTTCCAATGAGGTCGGCTACGGCTGCAACCGTGGGGGCACAGGCGGGGTTGTTTCGGTTGAGTACTCGAAATTCTACTGTGGCCCTCCAGGAGTTGTCTGGTTTTCTAACCGGCCACAGTGGGGAGTTCACGTGGGTAACTATAGGTCTCAATACCCCCTGCTTGACTAAAGAAGTCAAAGCCGTTTCCAAGTCTGTCTCAGCTTCCCTGGGGAAGTTATACTGCTTTTGTGGGCGGTTCATGGGGTCCCCACTCACACTAACCTCGACCACGGTTACCCTCCCACAGTCGTGCTTCTGAGTGGCAAAAGCTGCGAGGTTTTCCTGCACAAATGCCTGGTACTCCATTGGAGTGTTACTGACCATGAGTTGGAGGTCTTAACCCTCCTTTGGTTTTACTGTGCACAAGGTCCCCTTGCCTTGTGCCTCCGGGATGACTGCTACCTCACTACCCTTTTGGGTGCGTGCTCCCCATAGACAGTGGTTCCTTAAATCCACTAAACTCCTGTGGCCTGTGATAAAGTCGGCCCCCAGAATCACAATGCCTTCTTGCTCCCACTTCCTTAGGACACAGGTACACTTGGTGTGGAGCGTTCCCAAATGAATGGACAGCGGGATGGAGAATGAGCCAGCCTGCTCGTTACCTGTGAATCCCATTAAACTGTACGGGACCCCGTTAGACAGTGCTGAAGTGGCTGGGTTCTCTGAATAAATGTGGGTGCTCGAAGCTCCTGTGTCTAACAGATAGTTCCCTTCCACCTTTTCTACCTCCATCTTAACATGCGGCCTCTTCCAGGCATCTTACTCGAGGTGATACAGGTAGCCCGGCTGTGCTAGCTCCAGTCATGCCTCTGGGTTGGGTGGGGCAGATGGGATTAGAGCGCCAGTGTCTGTAGCCACCTTCCCTGGGCCATCAAACAGGACTCTGATGGCCGCTACTATCGTGTCCAGTGTGGGGGAAGAGGTCGGTGCCTCTACATTTGGGACAGGAGTTGGGGACTTCTTTGCTAGGCTATCCTTCCAGGGATTCCTACAGTCCTTTCTCCAGTGCCCAGTCTTCCCGCACCAGAAGCAGCTACGCTTCGTGTCGGAAGATGTACCACCTTCCAGGTGCCACTCCTTCTTAACCTGATTGGGCTTTATCTCATGCACCTTCCCTTTCGGTGGGGTGTCTTCAGCTCCCCTACCGTTCCGGTAGGCTAGGGTCAGTTGCCTGACCACTGCCTCCTCGGTGACACGGGGATCTCTTGGGTCAAACCAAAGCTCAGCCTTGGCTTTGACTCGTGGCAAGCTGTTTGCCACTAGGCTACGGAGCCAATGGTCCAGCTCGTCCCTGTTCAGGTTAGCCCTGTCGAGAGCCCCATTACAAGCACCTCTGTACACCGGCCACAGCCTGTCTGCGAAAGCTTATGGGGTACCCCTGCGAGCTGCACTGTTTTCTCCACCCGGGAGAAAGGACTTCCCTCATTCATACCCATGGCCTCTAAAACTTTCTCTCTGACGGCAGCATACCCGTTCTGTCCTCTCTAGCTCTCAGTAGAGAGGGACTGGTATAGTTTGCCATCCAATGAGAACAGGAGCATTTTTGTCATCTAGGCATCATCACAGTCGTTTATGCCTGCTGACTGTTCCACCTCCATGAAGTGGACTGAGGGGTCTTCCTTTTGGGTAAGTTTACTCTGGTGGCTTACCATAGCTCTAAGCTGTTGTGTACCGTGGGGAGCCAAGAATTGATGTTCAAGGGGTCCCTGACCTCCACCACCGGCGGGCGGGCCAAATTTTTGCGGTCGTGCTGGGCACATTGGCCCTTGCTCCGACTTCTCCTGCATCGGTTTGCCCCCCTCTCCCTGCTGCCAGACCGAGTCAAAACTCGGCGCCACAGGTGATGGTGTGCACTCCCTGTCAGCCTCACAGATTTTGTGCCCCTCCTGCTGCCGAAACAAGCTTCTCCTTGGCGCCACAGGTGTTGGTCGAACAGTCTCCCCTTGCTCCTCCAGGTCTACCTGGGCCGCACCCAGGCTTATCAGGCACAGCATGCCTTTTGTCTTGGACAGAGCAAGGTTCAGACTCTCAATCTGCTTCTGACAGGGGCCGTGGTCCCCTACATAGATACATAGATACATAGAAGATAGGAGCAGGAGTAGGCCATCCGGCCCTCCGAGCCTGCTCCGCCATTTAATGAGATCATGGCTGATCCTCCAATTCAGTATCCCGTCCCCGCCTTCTCTCCGTAACCCTTAACCCCTTTTGCCTGTAGAAATATATCTAATTCGCTCTTAAATATATTTAATGAGCTGGCGTACACTGCCCTCTGTGGCAATGAGTTCCACAGGTTCACCACCCTCTGAGTGAAGAAATTCCCCCTCATTTCTGTCCTAAATAGTTTAGCCCTTATCCTTAAATTATGTCCTCTAGTTCTGTTCTCACCCGCCAAGGGAAACATTGCTTCTGCATCTAGTCTGTCTAGACCTGTCAGAATTTTATACACTTCTATGAGGTCCCCTCTCAATCTTCTAAACTCCAGTGTGTACATCCCTAAACTACATAGTCTCTCCTCATAGGTCAATCCCGGCATTCCTGGTATCAGCCTGGTGAATCGCCGCTGCACCCCCTCCATGGCAAGAACATCTTTCCTCAGATGAGCCGACCAAAACTGTACACAGTACTCGAGGCGTGGTCTCACCAGTGCCCTGTACAGCTGCAGCAAGGTAACCCTGTTCCTGTATTCCAACCCTTTTGCTATGATGGCCAGCATACCGTTTGCCTTCTTGACCGCCTGTTGCACCTGCATGCTCGCCTTCAGTGACTGGAGTACAAGAACACTCAGGTCTCTCTGTACTTCCCCCTCTCCCAATTTATTGCCATTTAAATAATAATTTGCCCTCCCGTTCCTGCACCCAAGGTGGATAACTTCGCACTTGTCCACATTATAGTGCATCTGCCATTTATCCGCCCAATCACCCAGTCTGTCCAAATCGCTCTGGAGCTTCCTGGTCTCCTCCTCTGAGCCCAACCCCCCTCCTAGTTTAGTGTCGTCTGGAAATTTGGAAATGCTGCATCCGACTCCCTGATCCAGGTCATTAATGTAAATTGTGAACAGCTGGGGACCCAGTACAGATCCCTGTGGTACCCCACTTGTTACTGCCTGCCATTCAGAAAATGAGCCGTTTATTCCAACTCTCTGTTTTCTATCTGACAGCCAGTTCTCTATCCACGTCAATACTTTCCCCTTTATCCCATGAGCTTCAATTTTCCATGCTAATCTTTTATGTGGGACCTTGTCGAAGGCCTTTTGGAAGTCCAGGTACACCACATCTACTGGCTCTCCCCCATCTATTTTACCAGTTACTCCCTCAAAAAATACCAATAGATTAGTCAAGCACGATTTACCCTTTGTAATTCCATGTTGACTCTATCCTATCCTGTCCCCATTTGCTAAGTGCTCCGCTATTTCATCCTTAATGATGGACTCCAGCATTTTGCCCACAACTGATGTAAGGATTACAGGTCTGTAATTAACTGCTTTTTCTCTACCCCACTTTTTGAATAGTAGGGTAACGTTAGCTACCCTCCAATCCATGGGCATTGTTCCCGCGTCTAATGAATTCTGAAAAATCATACTTAGTGCATCCGCTATCTCTAGGGCCACCTCCTTCAGTACCCTAGGATGCATGTTATCAGGCCCTGGGGATTTGTCCGCCTTCAATCCCTTTAGCTTCCTTAACACCAAATCCTGAGAGATATTGATTTGCGTCAGTTCCTCCTTTGCCAATGTCCCTATTTTTCCCGATATCCCAGGGAGGTTTTTTGTGTCCTCCTTCGTAAAGACTGACCCAAAGTATGCATTTAGTTGGTCTGCCATTTCCTTATTTCCCGTTATATATTCCCCCGTATCTGACTGCAATGGACCAACTTTGGTTTTCACCAGTCTTTTCCTCTTGATATACTTATAAAAGCTTTTGGAGTTAGTTTTCATATTTTCCGCCAGCTTCCTTTCGTAAGCTATTTTGCCGCTCTTGATTAAGCCCTTTGTCCTCCTTTGCTCTATCTTAAACTGTTCCCAATCTTCCACTCTGGCGCTTTTTTTGGCTATTTTATACGCCCTATCTTTGGATTTTATGCTGTCTCTAATTTCCCCTGTTATCCACGGTTGAGTCACCTTTTTAGATTTCCTTTTATGCCAGATTGGTATAAACAATTTTTGCAATTTTGTCATTCTATCTTTAAATGCTTGCCATTGTTTATCTACCTCCAGTCCTCCCAGGAACGTTGTCCAATCAGACCTACTAAGTTCCCGTCTAATGGCATCATAATTCCCCTTGTTTAAATTCAAGACCTTAGTCTCTGAGTCAATTTCTTCGCTCTCCATTTCGAGTGAGTAATCGATCATGTTATGATCGCTCTGACCCAAGGGTCCCCGTACAACAAGATTAATAATTAGTCCTCAAACTCCGTTGTACTGGCTGCTCTGTAAGCTGCCTGAACATCGTTTAACTTATCTGTGAGTTCCCTTAATTGCTTGGCAAGGCGGGTGTTATCTTCCTGCAATGCCAGTTCACTACTTTTGGCCTCGGTGGCATGACACTGGAGGTATCCCTTACTGGTACGGTGTTTCTCCGGCATCTGTGACTGTTCCTGATCTTTTGTGCCTATCTCTGATAACAACTTGTCCCCTGCTATAGCTCTGGCACGGGACAGTTGGCTTTCTTCCTTTAGCTCTTATGTGAGAGCCTCAATGCACTTCCCCAAAAGCTGCATTTGTTTCTGGGAGCAGACCAACCATATGGCTTTCACCACAGACTTATTGTATTCCTTGCTCTCAGTCCATGCAGCTGCAGCGTCCATAGGACGTTCAGCATACAACAGCCTGAGGACACATTTCTTGGTGATATTGACTTTTTTATATACATAGGATGACATGCTCTCTTCCATTTTTGTTCTCTCCTCAAAACCAGCATTTACTGCTTTACAACACTTTCGCCAAAATCCTGCCGCGATCGCCATGATGTAGGGGGTGGTAATGGGGTCAGGCTACGCCTTGTGACTCAGTGAGCGTTTCGACTCACTCCCACGCCCCTGGTTCCTAGTCTTTGGACTTATTTAAGGGTTGTGAACTAAAATGCAGTAGACAACAGGTTCTCATGAAAGAATTTTGACTTTATTAAAAGAAAAAGTTAACCAACTTAAAACACACTTAATACTTAAACACAGATTGGGGAGCACACGGTACAGACGAGGGAGAATGACAATATACCAAACAAAAACCTTATCCCTCCCAAAGATCACACTATCTAGCTGGGTTTTTGGTTTCAGGAGATCAGGGATAATGCTCACCAACGAATCCTTGACAGGATTTTAGAGTCTTTTGATTAAAAGATTTCGTAAGGCCCTTGTTGCTGCGAGGTGTCCGATGGTCACTGAGGCAGTCGCTCTGTTTCCTTCTTGTGTGATGGTCTGTTTGTTGGCCTTCCTCCTCGTGGTTTGTAGTGGTTTTGCTGGAGCAGGGAGAGAGCTATGCCAGCGTTGTCAGCGAGTCCAAAAGAGAAAGAGTCTTGGGACAGGCTTCAATTATATTGTCTTTTTCGCGCCCAAAACCCCTTACTAAAACGGTTTCCTTTAGGTTGCAAATGAGCCTTGTTAAGTCCATTTTCTAGTTTTGGCGTGCTTGCCAGTTCCGATGGCTTTAGCTCAGTGTTAAATATGTCCTGATCGTTTTCCGATTTAACACAGCCTTGTCTGCGCGCCAAATCTCAACCCAATTGTCCGAGGTCTATTGGCGGGCTTTTGAATCTGTCCTGTGGATACCTGGTTGATTGGTTTTGATGCATTATTAAATGTTTTATTGATTTCAAAAGAGGTCTTGGATTATTCATATTTCGATGTGTTGTGAAGCTTTTGGGTTTTGTCTTTTCCTCTTGATAGGAAGGCAGTGCAAACACACTGCAGACAGCTTACTGCACTGCCTGGCCACGCCCCTCTGCAGCCTGTGTGTCTGTGAAAGGTGTCTTTCCCAACAGTAAGATTCGAAAAGTCATTTTCCTCCGGGTTTTCTTCTTGTGATCTTTAAAAATGTCCAAAACTGAGGGTTTTACCTCAAATCACTTCACTTAGGGTTCTGTTCGAGTTTCTGGGGGATTTTGCGAAGCCAACACATGCGCCTTTCCATCAGACAAATCATTGTGGTAATTGGGTGGAAAAGTATTGCACTCGACATAAAACCACCTGATTAAACGGTCATCGGTTAATTTTTAGGTCTAGAATTTTGTCTCGGACGATGGCCCTAAACAGGCGCTATCGGATCGCCCTTTATGTGCAGCCCAGCCTATCCAATCTTTCCTCATAGCTAACATTTTCCAGTCCTGCCAACATCCTCGTAAATCTCATAGCCCTGTAATTTTTTTCCTTCCAGTATTTATCCAATTCCCTTTCGAAAGTTGCTGTTGAATCTGCTTCCACCGCCCTTTCAGTCAATGCATTGCAGATCACAACAACTCGCTGTGTAAAAAAAGATTCCTTATCTCCCCCTCTGGTTCTTTTGCGAATTATATTGGACTAGAAATTCGCGTGGCCGGCTTGCCGCGGGGGTGAGGATTGCACGCGCTCTTACGCACCGCGCCTGCCGTTGTGTTTTGGGCCCACAGGAACTTCGGTTTCTGGGCCTCTCCCAAGAGCCGGCGCGCAGTGCTTGCGTGTTCCAGGGGTGCAGTTAGTGCGATGCGTCCCCTGGGATCACGTGGGCCATGGAGAGCCAATGGCAGCAGACCATCTTTCATTCATAGATTTAACAGGAGACCTGTCAAATCTGTGAATTGAAATCGGCCCCAAAAGAACAGCTAAACTTAAAATAAATTTAAAAAAAACCATCACATTTATAAAATAGTTATAGTTAAATAAATTAACAACGTTAAACAAAAATTTAAATTTTTGAAAAAATTAAAATTCTTTTTAAAATTTATAAAAAGAAACTTACCTTTCTTTAAAGTATCTAATAAAGATAAATCTGTTGAAAAAAATTAAAAATTATACTTAATTAACCACTTACCTTGTTCAAAAGGGGTCTTACGCCTCCTTTTTATCAGCATAGTTTCTTCAATACTTACCCTCGCCAAGAAACCTTAAAAAAATCTAAGTGTGCTGCGTGCGCGCAGCCTCTGGCGCGCACGCGGTTCACCTAGGAACTGCCCCCTTCACCATACCGGAAGTTACGCTTTCCGCGCATGCGCAGTGCATGCAGGAAACCAGCACTTCAGAAAGCAATACGGGTGAGTACGCACTGAGTACTCACCCGGGAACGGCCGAATTTTTGGGCCATTAAATCTCTGTCCTCTGGTTACCGACACTTCTGGAAACAGTTTCTCCATATTGCCTTCAAGATTTTGAACATCTCGAATAAATCTCTCCTTAACCCTCTCTGCTTTAAGAAGAACAACCCCAGCTTCTCCAGTCTCTCCACATAACTGAAGTCCCCCATCCCTGGTACAATTCTAGTAAATCTCCTCTGCACCCTCTCCAAGTTCTTGGCCTCCTTCCTAAAGTGTGATGCCCAGAATTGGAGATAATACGCCTGCTGGTGCCTAACCAGTGATTTATAAAGGTAAGGCATAACATAGATACATAGATACATAGAAGATAGGAGCAGGAGTAGTCCATCCGGCCCTTCGAGCCTGCTCCGCCATTTAATGAGATCATGGCTGATCCTCCAATTCAGTATCCCGTCCCCGCCTTCTCTCCGTAATCCTTAACCCCTTTTGCCTGTAGAAATATATCTAATTCCCTCTTAAATATATTTAATGAGCTGGCGTACACTGCCCTCTGTGGCAATGAGTTCCACAGGTTCACCACCCTCTGAGTGAAGAAATTCCCCCTCATTTCTGTCCTAAATGGTTTAGCCCTTATCCTTAAATTATGTCCTCTAGTTCTGTTCTCACCCGCCAAGGGAAACATTCCTTCTGCATCTAGTCTGTCTAGACCTGTCAGAATTGTATACACTTCTATGTGGTCCTCTCTCAATCTTCTAAACTCCAGTGTGTACATCCCTAAACTACATAGTCTCTCCTCATAGGTCAATCCCGCCATTCCTGGTAACAGTCTGGTGTATCGCCGCTGCACCCCCTCCATGGCAAGAACATCTTTCCTCAGATGAGGCGACCAAAACTGTACACAGTTCTCGAGGTGTGGTCTCACCAGTGCCCTGTACAGCTGCAGCAAGGTATCCCTGTTCCTGTATTCCAAACCTTTTGCTATGAAGGCCAGCATACCGTTTGCCTTCTTGACCGCCTGTTGCACCTGCATGCACGCCTTCAGTGACTGGTGTACAAGAACACCCAGGTCTCTCTGTACTTCCCCCTCTCCCAATTTATTACCATTTAAATAATAATTTGCACTCCCGTTCCTGCACCCAAGGTGGATAACTTCGCACTTGTCCACATTATAGTGCATCTGCCATTTATCCGCCCAATCACCCAGTCTGTCCAAATCGCTCTGGAGCTTCCTGGTCTCCTCCTCTGAGCCCACCCCCCCTCCTAGTTTAGTGTCGTCTGCAAATTTGGAAATGCTGCATCCGACTCCCTGATCCAGGTCATTAGTGTAAATTGTGAACAGCTGGGGACCCAGGACAGATCCCTGTGGTACCCCACTTGTTACTGCCTGCCATTCAGAAAATGAGCCGTTTATTCCAACTCTCTGTTTTCTATCTGCCAGCCAGTTCTCTATCCACGTCAATACTTTCCCCTTTATCCCATGAGCTTCAATTTTCCATGCTAATCTTTCATGTGGGACCTTATCGAAGGCCTTTTGGAAGTCCAGGTACACCACATCTACTGGCTCTCCCCCATCTATTTTACCAGTTACTCCCTCAAAAAATTCCAATAGATTAGTCAAGCACGATTTACCCTTTGTAAATCCATGTTGACTCTGTCCTATCCTGTCCCCATTTGCTAAGTGCTCCGCTATTTCATCCTTAATGATGGACTCCAGCATTTTGCCCACAACTGATGTAAGGCTTACAGGTCTGTAATTACCTGCTTTTTCCCTACCCCCCTTTTTGAATGGTGGGGTAACGTTAGCTACCCTCCAATCCATGGGCACTGTTCCCGAGTCGAATGAATTCTGAAAAATCATACTTAGTGCATCCGCTATCTCTAGGGCCACCTCCTTCAGTACCCTAGGATGCATGTTGTCAGGCCCTGGGGATGTGTCCGCCTTCAATCCCTTTAGCTTCCATAACACCATATCCTTAGAGATATTGATTTGCGTCAGTTCCTCCTTTGCCAATGTCCCTATTTTTCCCGATATCCCAGGGAGGTTTTTTGTGTCTTCCTTCGTAAAGACTGACCCAAAGTATGCATTTAGTTGGTCTGCCATTTCCTTATTTCCCGTTATATATTCCCTCCGTATCTGACTGCAATGGACCAACTTTGGTTTTCACCAGTCTTTTCCTCTTGATATACTTATAAAAGCTTTTGGAGTTAGTTTTCATATTTTCCGCCAGCTTGCTTTCGTAAGCTATTTTGCCCCTCCTGATTAAGCCCTTTGTCCTCCTTTGCTCTATCTTAAACTGTTCCCAATCTTCCGCTCTGGCGCTTTTTTTGACTATTTTATACGCCCTATCTTTGGATTTTATGCTGTCTCTAATTTCCCCTGTTATCCACGGTTGAGTCACCTTTTTAGATTTCCTTTTATGCCAGATTGGTATAAACAATTTTTGCAATTGTGTCATTCTATCTTTAAATGCTTGCCATTGTTTATCTACCTCCAGTCCTCCCAGGAACGTTGTCCAATCAGACCTACTCAGTTCCCGTCTAATGGCATCATAATTCCTCTTGTTTAAATTCAGGACCTTAGTCTCTGAGTCAATTTCTTCGCTCTCCATTTCGAGTGAGAAATCGATCATGTTATTATCGCTCTGACCCAAGGGTCCCCGTACAACAAGATTACTAATTAGTCCCTTCTCATTGCACAGTACCCAGTCCAATATAGCCTGTTCCCGAGTTGGTTCCTCGACATATTGATCCAGATAACCATCCCTTAAACACTCAAGGAATTCCTCCTCCTCATTATTTTTACTGATTAGGCTAGTCCAATCTATATGTAAGTTAAAGTCACCTATGATGACAGCTGTGCTCTTATTGCACGCTTCTCTAATTTCCCTCGTGATGCCCTCCCCAACCTCTATTTTACTATTTGGAGGCCTATACACCACTCCTATTAATGTTTTTCGCCCCTCGCTATTTCTTAGCTCCACCCATATAGATTCTGTATTAACTGAGTTAATATCCTTCCTTTCAATTGCATTTATCCCCTCTTTTACCAGCAATGCTATCCCTCCACCCTTTCTTTTTTGTCGATCCTTCCTAAATACTGAATACCCCTGTATGTTAAGCTCCCAGCCCTGCTCACCCTGCAACCATGTTTCCGTAATCCCAATTAGATCATAATTATTAACCTCTATTTCCACAGCTAATTCATCTACCTTGTTCCTGATGCTTCTCGCATTAAGGTATAAAACCATCAGGCTTTTTTTATGCTCACATTTTTTATGAATTAGTTTGGCCCTTTGTTTTTTGTTCCTCACCCTTTTACCATTTATTTCTGTCTGCCTTTCACTTTCCTCTATTTCACTACATAGGTTTCTAGCCCCCTGCCATACTAGTTTAAATGCTCCCGAACTGCTTTATCAAAAATTACCCCGAGAACATCAGTTCCATCTTTGCACAGGTGTAGACCGTCCCTTTTGTATAGGTCACACCTACCACAAAACTGGTTCCAATGCCTCAAAAATTTAAAACCCTCCCTCTTACACCACTGCTCAAGCCACGTATTTAGCCTAACTATCCTGTTCTCTGTACTCTTACTAGCACGTGGCACTGGTAGTAATCCAGAGATTACTACCTTCGAGGTCCTACTTTTTAGCTTGGCTCCTAACTCCCTAAATTCTACTTGTAGGACCTATTCCCTTTTTTTAGCTACGTCGTTGGTACCAACATGTATCACGACAACTGGCTGTTCCCCCTCCCCCTCCAGAATGTTCTGCACCCGCGCCGAGACATCCTTGACCCTTGCACCAGGGAGGCAACATACCATCCTGGAGTCTCGGTCGCGACCACAGAAACCCCTATCCAGTCCCCTTACAATCGAATCCCCTATTACTATAGCCCTGCCACTCTTTTTCCCTCCCTTCTTTGCAACAGAGCCAGTCATGGTGCCATGAGCCTGGCTGCTGGTGCCTTCCCCCGATGAGTCATCCCCCCCGACAACAGCACCTAAGGCGGTGAACCTGTTGCTAAGGGAGAGAACCCCAGGGGATTTCTGCACTACCTTCCTGCCCTTGCTCTGCCTTTTGGTCACCCATGTACTATCTACGCTGGCCTTAACCTGCGGTGTGACCAACTCACTTAATGTGCTATCCACAACCCTCTCAGAATCGTGGATGCTCCAAAGTGAGTCCATCCGCAGCTCAAGGGCCGTCATGCGGTCCCACATGAGCTGCAGCTGGACACACTTCCCGCACACATGGTTGTCAGGGACACAGGAAGCGTCTCTGATTTCCCACATGTTACAGGAGGAGCATGACACAGGTCCGAGCTCTGCTGCCATGACTTAACCCTTATATTACTTTTTAATTTTCTAGTTTTAGTTTATTTATTGACTTTTGTTTTCCCGAAGCTTACTTAGACCAATGTATACTGTACTCCTCTTATTCCTTTTTAAACTAACCAAATCCCACTAGTTTTAGTTTTACTTTCTAGGAAGGTTTGAGGAAAGTACTTACCAGTTAGTCTTACCTCCCTGGTCTTTCGCTGACTTCCCGGTCTTGTGTCCCCTTGGTCCTACGCCGACTTCCCGCTCCTCCCGGTTCCTGCCCTGCTGAAAAGAAACTGAGACCAAAAAATTTGTGACTTCTGTTTTTAGACTGCTAAAAGAATGGTAGGTTAGAGGAGGAGGGCGGGTGGGGGTTCCTACTCTGTAGGAACTCGGGTTTAAGCCACCACCCTCCTTAAATGCCGTTCACCTGGGTGCTTCCCACCTGGTCCGCTTCCGGTCTCGTCGCTCCCGACAACAGCCTGTGAAAGAAAAGCCCGCAAAAGTGAGTTCAAATACTCACAGGTCCTCCGGTCTCGTCGCTCCCGACAACAGCCTGTGAAAGAAAAGCCCGCGAAAGTGAGTTCAAATACTCACAAGACCTCCGGTCTCGTCGCTCCCGACAACAGCCTGTGAAAGAAAAGCCCGCGAAAGTGAGTTCAAATACTCACAGGACCTCCGGTCTCGTCGCTCCCGACAACAGCCTGTGAAAGAAAAGCCCGCGAAAGTGAGTTCAAATACTCACAGGACCTCCAGTCTCGTCGCTCCCGACAACATCTGCACTTTTGTGCTCTCTGCCTCTGATGATAACGGCGAGGATAGAAACGTAGAAGATAGGAGCAGGAGTAGGCCATTCGGCCCTTCGAGCCTGCTCCGCCATTCGATGAGATCATGGCTGATCATCTAAACTCAGTACCCTGTACCTGCCTTCTCCCCATATCCCTTGATACCTTTAGCTTTTAGAAATATATCTAACTCATCCTTGAATATATTTAATGACTTCGCCTCAACTACCTTCTGTGGTAGAGAATTCTACAGGTTCACCACTCTATGGGTGAAGAAATTCTTCCTCATTTCTGTCCTAAATGGTTTACCCGTTATCCGCAGATTATGACCCCTGGTTCTGGACTCTCCGACCATCGGGAACATTCTTCCTGCATCGAGTTTGTCCAGACCTGTCAGAATTTTATATGTTTCGATGAGATCCCCTCTCATTCTTCGATACTCCAGTGAGTATAAGCCCAATCGACCCAATCTCTCCTCATATGTCATTCCTGCCATCCCGGGTATCAGCCTTGTGAATCTTCGCTGAACTCCTTCCATGGCAAGAACATCCTTCCTCAGATAAAGCGACCAAAACTGCACACAGTACTCAAGGTGTGGTCTCACCAAGGCCCTGTACAACTGCAGCAGGACATCCCTGTTCCTATACTCAAACCCTTTCGCTTTGAAGGCCAACATACCATTTGCCTTCTTCACCGCCTGCTGCACCTGCATGCTTACTTTCAGCGACTAGTGCACAAGGACACCCAGGTCTCGTTGCACTTCCCCTTCTCCCAATCTATTGCCATTCAGATAATAGTCTGCCTTTCTGTTTTTGACACCAAAGTGGATAACCTCGCACTTTTCCACGTTATATTGCATCTGCCACGCTTCTGCCCACTCACCCAACCTGTCCAGATCATCCTGGAGTTTCTCGCTATCCTCCTCGCTGCACACACTCCCACCCAGCTTTGTGTCATCTGCAAACTTGGAGATATTACATTTAATTCCCTTATCTAGATCATTAATGTATATTGTGAATAGCTGGGGTCCAAGGACCGATCCCTGCGGTACCCCACTAGTCACTGCTTGCCACTCGGAAAAAGACCCATTAATTCCTACTCTCTGCTTTCTGTCCGCCAAACAGTTCTCTATCCAAGTCAGTACCTTGCCCCCAATCCCATGTGACTTAACTTTACCCGGTAATCTCTTATGCGGGAACTTATCGAAAGCCTTTTGAAAGTACAAATACACCACATCTACTGGTTCACCCTTATCTATTTTCCCAGATACATCCTCAAAAAATTCCAGTAGATTAGTCAAGCACGATTTACCTTTTGTAAATCCATGTTCACTTTGTCCGATCCTGTCACTGTTTCTTTATAATGGACTATAGCATTTTCCCCACTAACGATGTCAGGCTTACCGGTCTGTAATTTCCCGCTTTCTGTCTACCACCCTTTTTGAATAGTGGGGTAAAATTAGCTACCCTCCAATCCATGGGTACAGTTCCAGATTCCATCGAATGTTGGAAGATGATCAGCAATGCATCTACTATTTCTAGGGCCACTTCCTTAAGTACCCTAGGATGTAGATTATCAGGCCCTGGGGATTTATCGGCCTTCAATACCGTCAATTTCCCTAACACCATTTCCCTGCAAATACTGATTTCTTTCAGTTCCTTCCTTTCATCAGACCGTATGTTCTCCAACATCTCTGGGAGGTTATTTGTGTCCTCCTTTGTGAAGACAGAAACAACATATGCATTTAATTGGGCTGCCATTTCTTTGTTCCCCATTATAACTTCCCCCGCTTCTGACTGCAAGGGACCTACACTT
Organism: Squalus acanthias; assembly: GCA_030390025.1. Taxonomy (NCBI): domain Eukaryota; kingdom Metazoa; phylum Chordata; class Chondrichthyes; order Squaliformes; family Squalidae; genus Squalus; species Squalus acanthias. The sequence goes on from JASTWF010000416.1 coordinate 142,663, forward strand.
GATTTCACTAATCTTTTTCACTTCACATATCTATAAAAGCTCTTACAGTCAGTTTTTATGTTCGCAGAAAGCTTACTTTCATATTCTATTTTCCCCTTCTTAATTAATCCCTTTGTCCTCCTTTGTTGAATCCTAAAATGCTCCCAATCCTCAGGGCTACCGCTTTTTCTGGCCAATTTATATGCCCTCTCCTTGGCTCTTATGCTATCCCTAATTTCCCTTGTTAGCCACGGTTGAGTAACCCTTTTTGTTTTATTCTTATGCCACACTGGGATGTACAAATTCTGCAGTTCATCCATGCTGTCTTTGAATGTTTGCCATTGCCTATCCACCGTCAACCCCTTGAGTGACATTCCCCAATCAATCCTACCCAATTCGCGTCTCATACCATCGTAGTTTCCTTTATTTAAATTCAGGACCCTAGTCTCTGATTCAACTACTTCACTCTCCATCCTAATGAAGAATTCTATCATATTATGATCACTCTGACCCAAGGGGCCAAGTACAACAAGATTACTAATTAATCCTTTCTCGTTGCATAATACCCAGTCTAAGATGGCCTGATCTCTTGTTGGTTCCTCGACATATTGGGCCGAAAATTGATCCCGGGACGCGAGAGTACGCACTGCATACTCTCGCGTATTCCCACTCCAATTGCCGGTTTTCTGCATGCCCTGCGCATGCGCTGAAAACCGGCAATTGCTCTTCCGAAAAGGGGGCGGGGCCGGAGTGCATCGCGTGCGCGCTACAGGCTGCGCGCACGCTGTGCACTTCATGCTTTGGACGCGCAGGTAAGTACTGAAGATTTTGGAAATGTAAAAAGGAGGAGTAAGACCCGCTTTTAAGAAGGTAAGTAGTGAATTAAGTATTTTTTTGAATTTTTTTTTACAGGTATATCTTTTTTATAGACTTTAAAGACAGGTAAGTTTATTTTTATAACTTTTTAAAAGATTTTAAATTTTTTCAAAAATTTAATTTTTTATTTAAAATGGTTAATTTAATTAACTATACTTATTTTATTAATGTGATGGTTTTTTTTTAAAATTTAATTGAGGTTTAGCTGTTATTTTGGGGGGGTGTAAGATTCATAAGTCTCTCAGCAGTGCTGTGAGACTTATGAATGGAAGATGGTGTGCTGCCATTGGCTCTAACTGAGTCACGTGATCCCACAGCTCGCACGAATTAACTACGCCGCTGGGATACGCAAGCCCAGCACAGCTGATGTCTGGAACATCAATTTCGTGCGAGCTGGATCAGAAAAAGCATAAGCGAGGTGAGACATCGCGGGAAAGGCTTACCCCCGCGGGAACAGAGCGAGATCAATTTCTGGGCCATAGTTCCAGAAAACCATCTCGTAAACATTCTAGGAATTCCTCCTCCACAGTATTTTTACTAATTTGGTTAGCCCAATCTATATGTAAATTAAAGTCACCCATGATGACTGCTGTGCCCTTACTGCATGCTTCTCTAATTTCCCTTTTAATGCCGTCCCCAACCTCCGTATTACTGTTTGGAGGTCTATATACCACTCCCACTAACGTTTTCTGCCCCATGTTATTTCTCAGTTCTACCCATACAGATTCCGCATCAACAGAGCTAATATCCTTCCTTTTAATTCTGTTAATCATCTCTTTAACCAGCAATGCTATCCCACCTCCCTTTCTTTTTTGCCTATCTTTCCTAAATATTGAATAACCCTGGATGTTGAGTTCCCGGCCTTGGCCACCCTGGAGCCATGTTTCTGTAATCCCAATCAAATCGTATTCATTTACCTCTATTTGCGCAGCTAATTCATCCACCTTGTTCCGAATGCTCCTTGCATTAAGACACAAAGCCTTCAGGCTTGTTTTTTTAACGCTCTCAGACCTATATGAATTCTTATTTACTGCGACCATGTTTGATTTAAACCGTTGAGTTCTTTGCCTTCGACTTTTGTTTTTCTCCTTCCTGTGTTTAGCTTTTATCCTTATTTCCCTTTCCTCGGTCTCCCTGCTCAGGTTCCCAACCCCCTGCCACTTTAGTTTAAACACTCCCAAACAGCACTAGCAAACACTCCCCCTAGGACATCGGTGCCGGCCCTGCCCAGATGCAGACCGTCCCGTTTGTATGGTCCCACCTCCACCAGAACCGGTTCCAATGTCCAAGTAATTTGAATCCCTCCCCCTTGCACCATTCCTCTAGCCACGTATTCATTTGAAATATCCACCTACTTCTGCTCTGACTAGCACGTGGCACTGGTAGCAATCCTGAGATTACTACCATTGAGGTCCTCTTTTTTAATTTACCTCCTAACTCCCTATATTCTACTTTTAGGACCTCATCCCGTTTTTTACCTATATCGTTGATGCCTATGTGCACCACGACAACTGGCTGTTCGCCCTCCCCCTCCAAAGTGTTCTGTAGCCGCTCCGAGACGTCATTGATCCTTGCACCAGGGAGGCAAAACACCAGCCTGGAGTCTCGATTGCGGCCACAGAAACGGCTATCTATTCCCCTTACAATTGAATCACCTATCACTATAGCTCTTCCACACTTTTTCCTCCCAGCCTGTGCAGCAGAGACACCCATGGTGCCAGGAATTTGGCTGCTGCCGCCTTCCCCTGATAAGTCATCCCCCCCAACAGCATCTAATGTGGTATATCTGTTTGAGAGGGGGATGGCCACAGGGGACCCCTGCACTATCTGCCTGCACCTCTCACTCTGCCTGGTGGTCACCCATTCACTTCCTGCCTGTACACCCTTTATCTGCGGTGTGACCAACTCGCTAAACGTGTTATTCACGACTTTATCAGCGTCGCGAATGCTCCAATATGCATCCATCCGCAGCTCCAGCGCCGCAATGCGGTCCGTCAGTAGCTGCAGCTGGATACTTTTCCCACACACATGCTCGTCAGGGACACAGGAAGTGTCCCTGATTTCCCACATATTGCAGGAGGAGCATATCATGACGCCGAGCTCCGCTGCAATGAATTACCCTTTAATTAATTAATTAAAATTAAACTAATTGAATCCCACCAATTTCACTTCATTTAAATGATATACTCAAGGGCCCTTGCTTAACAGCAGTCCCCGCTACACCACAGAGACTCGAGAAAGTATAAACCACAGTATTTAAGTATGGAAAAAAGGAGAAAAAGAGAAATACTCACCAACCAATCACTTACCTGCTTTCTGGTGACGTCACACTTTGATTATTTTCTACTTCTCTCTCTCCCGCTCTCGGGGCTCAGATTGGTAAGCCTACCTGGTCACTGCCGCCTTTTACAGCCGCCGCCTCGCCGCTGTCGCTCCACCCAGATCCCGTATGCTTTTTAACAGCTTTATCAACTCATCCTGTTACCTTCAAAGATTTGTGTTGGAGAACCCCAGGTATCTCTGCTCCATCAGACCCTCGTAAATTGCACCGTTCCGTTTACTTTTATGCGGGGAATTACAGAGATTAGGGCCTCGGCAGCTGAAGGCACAGCGGCCAATGGTGGGATGATGGAAATCAGTTTTTTAAGAAAAGTCAGAATCAATTTAGTGCAGAGATCTCGGAAGGTAGAAGAACTAGAGAAGGTTATAGCAATAGAGAGGGCGAGGCCATGGCGGGCTTTGAACATGAGGATGATAATATAAAACTCCAGGGGTTAACGGACCGTGAGCCAGTGTAGGTCAGAGAGCACAGCGGGTGAAGGATGAACATAAGAACATAAGAAATAGGAGCAGGAGTAGGCCACTTACCCCTCGAGCCTGCTCCGCCATTCAATAAGATCATGGCTGACCTTGTACATCAACTCCACTTTCCTGCCCTATCCCCATATGCATTGATTCTCCTAATATCCACAAATCTATCGATATATTTCTTGAATATATTCAACGGCTGAGCATCCACAGACCTCTGAGGTAGAGAATTCCAAAGATTCACACCCTCTGGGTGAAGACATTTCTCCTCATCTGAGTTCTAAATAGCAGAAACCTTATTCTGAGACTGTGACCGCTGGTTCTAGACTCGCCAGCTAAGAGTAACATCCTCCCTGCATCTAGCCTTTCAAGCCCTGTAAGAATTTGGTATGTTTCAATGAGATCTCCTCTCATTCTTCCAAACGCTACACAATATAGAACTAATCTACTTAATCTCTCCTCATAGGACAATCCCCCCAATCCCAGGAATCAGTCTGGTGAACCTTCGTTGCACTCCCTCTGTGGCAAGTTTTGGTCTCCTTCGGTAAGGAAACCAAAACTGTACAAGATACTCAAGATGTGATCTCAACTGGGCCCTATATAATTGCAGTAAGACTTCTTTACGCTTTGGATAGATGCTCTGAAGCTCAGCGGAAGCTCGAGGAACGGCACTTCATCTTTCGATTAGGCACTATACAGCGTTCCAGACTCAATGTCAAGTTCAACAATTTCTGATCATAAACACTGTTCCAATTTTTTTGACTACAGCTGTTGTTAATGATTCTGCTATTGCCATTTACACCTCCTCTAGACGATTTTGGTCTAATCTCTAATTTCCCTAACTCTGTGTTGCTTAAAACAAGTTACATCTTTAACTTTTTCATATTTTGATGAAAGATAATCGACCTGAGACGTTAAATTTGTTTCCCTCGCGACTTTCCAGCATTTTCAGTTTTTGTTTCAGCTTTCCAAAATCCGAAAAAATGTTGCTTTCGTATTTGCAGAAGTATCAGAAATGGTAAGTGTGCGCCCCGTGAGGTTGCAGGTGCACGGTGCCTGTTAGCAAGTCTGCTGCTTAAGTCATGTTGAGTGTGCGCCCCCTGCTGGTCTAATCTGCGCGGTGCCTGTTAGCAGGTATGCAGTAAAAGTGAGGATGCTTGTGCGCCCACTCGTTGTTTATTGCAGAAAGTGCGATGCATTCAACCGTTAATGTACTTGGTCGATATTTAGTTTTTTTTTAATAAAATGTTTATCAAGACATTAAGTTCCTGACACTGAAATAATTCAACTCAGAGAGAAAAATTATCAATTCTTACAGCCGATAATTTATTCTGCGGGTGGAAGGAAAGCCTGTGGGGTTACCGAGTGATGCTGAAAACGTTATTAACTTTTCTTTCATTGAACCAAAGTGTGGTGAACTTTCATCTATTCTCATTTGATAGACTGCATTTTAAGGTTTTCGGTTAAAATGTTCTGTGTTTATGACACCAGAGCTCTGTGTGAGGAGCTGGTGAGTGAAACAGGGTCAGCGCTGAATGCAGGAGCTCCTCTGACAGTCTCTATCTCTGATGTGTGGGGTGGTGTGGGCGAGGGAGTGTTGATTAACAGCTGAAGTCTGTTTGTGGTTCATTCAATGCAGAAAGTTCCTTCCAAACGTGTTTATGATCGACAGCTGCAAACAACTGCTTTGTCTCAGAGCACATTAAGTTAATCAATCCTGGATCATTCCGTGTCTGTTTAAAGGGATTTGTTGTCAGTCCAGGATCATTCTGTACCTGTTTGAAGTGGTTTTCTGTCGGTCCTGCTCGTTCTGTGTCTGTTAAAAGGGCTGTATCAGTCCTGGATCATTCTGCGTCTGCTTAAAATGGGTTTGCTCTCAGTCCCCGATCATTCAGCCCCGGAACATAAGAACAGAAGAATTCTGAGTAGGAATATGTAATACGGCCCATCGAACCTGCTGCGCCATTCAATGAGATCATGGCTGTACCGCTACATCAACAATATTCCCCCCGCCCATTCCCATAGCCCTTGATTCTCTTATTGCCCAAAAATATATCGACCTCAGTCTTAAATATGCTCGTCGACTGAGCATCCACAGTTCTCTGGGGTCGAGAATTCCAATGATATACGAACCTCGGAGAGAAGAAATGTCTCCTGATCTCAGTCCTTAATGGCCGACCCATTCCCCTGGGAGTAAGGCCCGTAGTTCTACACCCTCCAGCCATTAGATGCAGCCGCTCACCATCTACCCTGTCAAACCCTCGAACAATTTTATACCTTTCCATGAAATCAGTTCTAATTTTTTAAAACTCCAGAGCGTGTAGGCCCTTCCTACTCAATCTCTCTTCATAGAACAGCCTTCTCATCTCTGGAATCAATCCAGCGAAGCTTCTTTGCACACCCTCCAAGGCAATTATTTCCTTCCTCTGATAAGCAAACCAACATTGTACACAGTACTCCAGGTGTGGTCTCACCAAAACCCGAATATAGTTGCAGCAATACTTCCTTACTCTTATAGTCCAACCCCCTTGCAATAAAGGCTAACATAACATCTCTGTTCCTAATTGCTTGCTGTTCCTGCATGTTAACTTTCTGTGATTTGTGCACACGGACCCGCAAATCGCTCTGAATAGCAACACTAACTAGTCTCTCATCTTTTTAAAAAAATCAACTTTTCCGTTCATCCTACCAAAGTGGATAATTTCACCCACGTTCTATAGTCCCAATCCAGATACCTGAGGACAAAAATCTAGGCTGCCCCTCCAGTGCAATACTGAGGGAATGCTGCACTGTCGGAAGTGCCGTCTTTCAAATGAGATGTTAAAATGCTGGCCCCGTCTCTTTCTCTCAGTTGTTTGTAAAAGATCCCATCCCACAATTTCGAAGAAGGGGAATTATCACCAGTGTCCACACCCAACATCATTACAACAGATGATCTAGTCATTATCACATGTCAGTTTGTGGACGGTTGCTGTGCGGAAATTGGCTGCTGCCTTTCCAACACTACAAGTGGCTACACTTCAAAAAGCCTTTCATTGGCTGTAAATGCTATTGCACTATATCTGACGTTAGTCCCTATAAAACAAAAGCCATCAGGTCCTTGGGATATGTTTGTTTTTAGTCCCATTAATTTCTCCATTATTTTTTCTTTAATAATATTAATTCCTTTAAGTTGCTCATGCTCATTAGACCTTTGGTTCCCCACAATTTCTGGTGTGTTGTTTGAGCCTTCTATTGTGAAGACAGATACCAAATATTTGTTTAACTTCTCTGCAATTTCCTTTTCATCCATTTATAACTTCTGCTCTCTCTGCCTCTGAGGGACCCACGTTTACCTGGGCTAATCGCTTCATTTTTACATACTTTAAAAGCTTACAATTTGTTTTTATATTTCTTTCCAGTTGACTGTCATATTCTATTTCATCCCTCTTTATCAATCACTTGATCATCCATTGCTGCATTTTAAAAATCTCCTAATCCATAGGATTACTAGTCTTTTGGCATCTTTGTAGGACTCTTCTTTTAATCTAATAATATCCTTAAGTTCTCTAGTTAGACATGGTTGGACAACTTTTCCAGTGGAGTGTTTTTATTCCTCTAGTGATTTTATATTCGTTGAGAATTATGAATTGTTCCTTTAAATGTTTGGCATTGTTTTTTAACCATCATATCTTTTAATCCCATTTCTCAATCTACTTTAGCCAAATCGCCCCTCATATCCCTATAATTGAATTTGTTTAAATTTCTGACTCTAGTTTCTGACTTAACCGCATCATTCTCAAATTAAATATGAAATTTTATCATATTATGATCACTCTTACCCAGATGATACTTTACTATAATATTACGAATTAACTCTGTTTCGTTACACAATACCAAATTTAAAATAACTTGTTCCCCAGTTTCGTCGAAATATTGTTCTAGAAAACTGTCTCGAAGTATTCCATGAACTCATCCTCCAAAACCTTCTGCCAATTTTATTTGCAGTCTGTATGAAGATTAAAGTCTCCGTGTTTATTGCATTAACCTTGATATATGCTGCACTAATTTTCTGATGTATACACTGTCCAACACAATGATTACAATTATCGTTCCTATAAACTAGTGTTATCTGCCAATTACCGCCCCATCAATAAACTCTCAATCACCAGGAATGGCGGGATTGACCTATGAGGAGAGACTATGTAGTTTAGGGATGTACACACTGGAGTTTAGAAGATTGAGAGGGGACCTCATAGAAGTGAATAAAATTCTGACAGGTCTAGACAGACTAGATGCAGAAGGAATGTTTCCCTTGGTGGGTGAGAACAGAACTAGAGGACATAATTTAAGGATAAGGGCTAAACCATTTAGGACAGAAATGAGGGGGAATTTCTGCACTCAGAGGGTGGTGAACCTGTGGAACTCATTGCCACAGAGGGCAGTGTACGCCAGCTCATTAAATATATTTAAGAGGGAATTAGATATATTTCTACAGGCATAAGGGGTTAAGGGTTACGGAGAGAAGGCGGGGACGGGATACTGAATTGGAGGATCAGCCATGATCTCATTAAATGGCGGAGCAGGCTCGAAGGGCCGGATGGCCTACTCCTGCTCCTATCTTCTATGTATCTATATGTATCTATCACCAAAGTGATGGAAGGTGTCATTGACAGTGCTATCAAGCGGCACTTACTCACCAAAAACCTGCTCACTGAAGCCCAGTTTAGATTCCAACAAGACCACTCAGCTCCCGACCTCATTGCAACATTAATCCAAACATGGTCAAAGGAACTGAATTCCAGAGACGAGTTGAGAGTGACTGCCCTTGACATCAAGGCAGCATTTGTCCGAGTTTGGCATCAAAGAGCCCAACAAAACTGAAGTCAATGGGAATCTGGGGGAAAACTCTCCACTGGTTGGAGTCATACCTAGCACAAAGGAAGATGGTTGTGGTGATTGAAGGTCAATCATCACAGCCCCAGGACATCGCTGCAGGAGTTCCTCAGGGAAGTGCCGTTGGCCGTACATTCTTCAGCTGCTTCATCAATGACCTTCCCTCCAGCATAAGGTCAGTAATGGGGATGTTGGCTGATGACAGCACAGTGTTGAGCCGCATTCACAACTCCTCACATAATGAAGCAGTCCAAGCCCGCTTGCAACAAGACCTGGATGACGTTCAGAATTGGTCTGATAAGTGGCAGGTAACATTCGCGCCACAGAAGTGCCCGGCAATGACTATTTCCAACAAGCGGGAATCAAACCACCTCCACTTGACATTCAACGGTATTACCATCGCCGAAGCCCCCACCGTCAAGATGCTAGGGGTCACCATTGACCAGAAAATTAACTGGACCAGCCACATAAATACTGTGACAACAAGGGCAAGTCAGAGGCTAGGTATTCTACGGCGGATGTCTCACCTCCCGACTCCCCAAATCCTTTCCACCATCTACAAATCACAAGTAAGGAGTGTGATGGAATACTCTCCACTTGCCTGGATGAGTGCAGCTCCAACAACACTCAAGAAGCTCTACACCATCCAGGACAAAGCAGCCCGCTTGATTGGCACGCCATCCACCACCTTAAACATTCACTTCCTCCACCAGCGGCGCAACGTGGCTGCAGTGTGTACCATCTACAGTATGCAATGCAGCAACTCACCAAGGCTTCTTCGGCAGAACCTCTCAAACCTGCGACCTCTTCCACCTAGAAGGACAAGGGCAGAAGGCGTATGGGAATACGACCACCTCCAGGTTCCCCTCCAAGTCACACACCATCCTGGCTTAGAAGTATATCGCCGATCGTTCATCGTTGCTGGGTCAAAATCCTGGAACTTCCCAACTAACAACACAGTGAGAGTACCTTCACCACACGGACTGCAGCGTTTCAAGAAGGCGCTCCCAACCACCTTCTCAAAGTCATTGAGGAATGGGCAATCTATGCTGGCATTGCCAGCGACGCCCAAATCCCAGAAACGAATTAAAAGAAAGTAGATTAAGAAGGATGAAACCAGAACTGAGAGGGTATAAATATCAGGAAAGGAAGAAGAGGCTGGCGTTCTTTCTATGGAAAAATGGAGGCTGAGGGATGAAATGATAGAGATCTTAAAATTATGAAGGGGTTTGATACTTGAAAATAAAGAGCAGATCTGCGTCGAGTAGGGTTCAAATCATAACGCCTAAATCCCACTGGACTTCGAGACCAACGCCGCAACCAATCAGATATCGCAGCTGAAAATATGTCTCTTTTACAAAAGATGCAGATACTGAATGATCAATCATAGAATCATAGTCTGGTTATAGCACAGAAGGAGTACATTCGGCCCATCGAGCCCGTGCCAGCTCTCTGCAAGAGCCCTTCAGCTGGACCCACTCCCCCGCCCTTTCCCTGTAGCCCTGCAATTTGTGTTCCTTCAGTTACTTATCCAAATCCCTTTTGAAAGCCACGATTAAACCTGCCTCCACCTCACTTTCAGGCAGTGCTTTCCAGATCCTAACCACTCGCTGTATAAAAAAAGTTTTTCCTCATGTCGCCTTTGGTTCTTCTGCCAATCACCTTAAATCTCTGTCCACTGTTTTTTAGACTCTTCCCCCAATGGGAACAGTTTCTCCCAATCAACTCTGTCCAGACGCCTCATGATTTTGAAATGGCCCAGGACTGACATTATCCGTATTAACAGCACACACCTTTTAAACAGACACAGAATGATCCGGGACTGACAGCACATCCGTTGTCAACCGCCACAGAAGGATTATGGACTCACAGCACAACCCTTTTAAACAGACACAGAATAATTCACTTTTTTCTGTGACAAGTAAGTCGTTTGCATCTTTCAATCCAAAAAAACTTTTAGCTGGGATCCTGCTGCATTTGATGATTCACAGACAGCCTTCAGTTGTCAATCAAGAGACAGACCTGCTAACATGCGCTGTGCACATTCAACCTCCAGGTAGGGCACATTCGCCATCACTTTTAAAGTATAATTATATAATTGACGATTTTTGTTAAATTTTTTTATTATATTCCCCTAAGACCCTGGTCTAGGAAAAGTCTATCGATCTCAGATATACAAATATTAAATGATCTAACGTCAACTGCCTCTTGTGGGAGTGAGTTTCACACTTCGACCTCCCTTTGTATTAAGAAATGTTTCCTAATTTCTCGCCTGAACGACATGGCTCCGATTATAAGGTTATGTCCCCTTGTCCTGTGTGCAGTTCTGGTAGCCACACAATAGGAAGGATGTGCTGCATTAGAGTGGGTGCAGAGGAGATTCACCAGGATGTTACCTGAGCTGCAGCGTTTCAGCTATGAAGAGAGACTGGACAGGCTGGGGTTGTTTTCATTAGAGCAGAGAAGGCTGAGGGGGGACCTGATTGAGGTGTACAAAATTATGAGGGCCATAGATAGGGTAGATAGAAAGGAACTTTTTCCCTTAGTAGAGGGGTCAATAACCAGGGGGCATAGTTTCAAGATAACGGGCAGGGCGTTTAATGGGGATTTGAGGAAAAACATTTTCACTCAGAGGTTGTTTGGAATCTGGAACTCACTGCCTGATAGGGTGATAGTTGCAGGAACCCTCACAACATTCAAGAAACATTTAGATGCGCACTTGAAACGTCATAGCATACACGGCTACGGACTCAGTGCTGGAAATGGGATTACAACAGACAGGGTTTGATGGACGGCGCAGACACGATGGGGCGAAGGGCCTCTTTCTGTGCTGTGTAACTCTATGACTCTATGAGTCCTAGACTCCACTACCAGCGGAAAACTTTTCTCTCTATCTACTAAAGCAATTCCTTTCAAAATCCTAAAATTCAGAATCTGTCTACACGGCAGACTGGTAAGACAGGTCCATGGGATCCAAGAGAAAGTGCCAAGTAGGATCCAAAATTGGTTCATTGGCAGGAAGCAAAGGGTAACGATCGATGGGTGTTTTTGTGATTGGAAGACTGTTCCACTGGGGTTCAGCAGGGCTCAGTACAAGCCCCCTTGCTTTTTGTGGTACACTTCGGTGATTTAGACTTCAGTGTAGGCGGCATGATTAAGACGTTCGCAGATATTATAAAAAATTACCATGTGGTTTATAGCGAGGAACAAAGTTGTAGACTGCAGCATGATACCAAAGAACTGGTCAGGTGGCAGAAAAGTGGCAAATGGAAGTCAATCCTTAGAAGTGTGAGGTAATGCATTTGGAGAGGGCGAACAGGCAAAGGAATACTCAATAAATGGAAGGATATAGAGAAGTGAAGAAGAACAGAGGGACATTGGAGTGTAAGTAAACTGAGCCATGAAGGTAGCAGTACAGGTGGATAAGGTGGTAAAGAAGGCAATAGCAAAAGACTGCGGATGCTGGAATCTGAAATAAAAACGGAAAAGGTTGATAATATTCAGCAGGTCATTATTTCAGATTACCTGATGAATATTACCAGAATTTCTGCTTTTATTATTGGTTAAGAAGTCCTAGGGGATACTTTCCTTTATTAGCCAGGGCAGAGAACACAAGAACAGGGAGGTTATGCTTGAACTGTATAAAACACGAGTTGGGCCACAGCTGGAGTACTGCGTACAATTTTGGTCACCACATTACAGAAACGAGCGGTCCCTTCGGAATGCTGAAAGGGTGGGGGGAGGGGAAGATGTGTTTGATTTTGGGATCATGCTGGAGGTAGTGGAAATGGCGCAGGGTGATCCGTTGAATGTGGATGATGGTGGGGTGAAAGGTGAGGACAAGGGGAACCCTATCATGGTTCTGGGAGGGAGGATAATGGATCAGAGCAGAAGTGCGGGAAATGGAACGGACACGGTCGAGGGCCGTGTCAACCATGATAGAGGGGCATAAAGGAAGACATACCGGAAGCACTAGTGTGGTCAGTGGCAACGTTAAAACAGATGCGGCGGAGGAGGTGAAACTGGGAGAATGGAATACAGTCCTTACAGGAAGCGGGTTCGGAGGAAGTGTAGTCCAGGTAGCTGTGGGAGTCAGTAGGTTTATACTGTCAGTCTTCTCGCTCAGGTCAACATCCCAAGTATCGAATCTTTGACCACGCTCGATCAGCTCCGCTGGGCTGTTCACATTGTCCGCTTGCCCAATACGAGACTCCCAAAACAAGCGCTCCGACACGGCAAGAGAGTTCCAGGTGGTCAGAGGAAAGCTTCAAGGACACCCTCAAAGCCTCCTTGAAAAAGCGCAACATCCCCACCGACAACTTGGAATCGCTGGCCCCAAACCGCACAAAGTGGAGGAGAAGCATCCGCGAAGGCGCCGAACACCTCGTGTCTCTTTGCCGGGAGCAAGGAGCGCACATCAAAACAAACACACCACCCACCCACCCTTTCAACCACCGTCTGCCCCACCTGTGACAGAGAATGTAGGTTAGTCACCTGATAACTCATTTTTAAAAGAGAGCAAATAATCATCGGTCCCGAGGGACTGCCTAAGAAGAAGAAGAGTGGATGTTGGTCGATAGCCAATTCCCAGAATTGGAGACAGAGAAGTCGAGGAAGGGAAGAGAAGAGTCGGAGATGGATTATGTGAAGGTGGCGGAAGGGTGGAAATTGGAAACAAAGTGAATGAAATTATCTAGTTCAGGGCGAGAGCAGGAAAGGGCACCAATACAGTGATCAATGTACCGGAAAAAGAGGTGAGGGAGGGGAACTGAGTAGGACTGGAACAAAGAATGTTCCACATACCCATGAAAAGGCAGGCATAGATAGGGCCCATGCGTGTACACATAGCAAGCCGATAAATTTGGAGGAAGTGAGTGGAGTCAAAGACGAAGTTGTTCAACGTGAGGACAAGTTCAGCTAAGTGGAGGAGGGCGGAGATGGATGGAGACTGGCTGGGCCTCTTTTCAAAGAAGAAGTGGAGCTTCCTCAGGCCGTCCTGTTGGGGGATGGAGGTGTAGAGGGATTGGACGTTCATAATGAAAAGGAGATGGTTGGGGCCGGGAAACTGGAAACTCTTGAAGTTGCAGAGGGGGGTCGGAAGAGTCACGAATGTAGGTGGAAAGGGACGGGACGAGTCGAGAAAAATTAGAGTCGAGATGGGAAGAAATCAGTTCTGTGGGGCAAAAACAGGCTGCAACAATTGGTCTACCAGGGCAGTCCATTTTGTGGATCTTGGGAAAGGGTTAGAAACGGGCTGTGTAGGGTTGAGGAACTCAGAGGTTTGCGGCCATGGCAGGAAGATCTCCAGAGGAGATGAGGTCAGTGACCGTCTTGGAAACGATTGCTTGATGTTCGGCAGTGGGGGTCATGGTCCAGGGGGAGGTAGGAGGAAGTGTCAGAGAGTTGCCGTTCAGCCTCCGCAACAGCACCACACTTGTCAGTAGTGTTAATGACAATGTTACGGTTGGATCGGACAGAGTGGAGTGCTGCAAGTTCAGCGGGATTGAAATGCGACCTTGGCTTGTATTAGCATTATGCTCGAACCAACTGAACTAACTTGTTGAGTTAAATTGATGTTTGATTTCTGTTTTTTGTCAGCTCAGTCACTTTTTCTCAGAAGACTCTAAAAGAAAGACTTGTATTTATATCGAGTCTTTCATAGAAGCATAGATTGGTTCTTCTTCTTGGGCAGTGGCTCGGAACCGAAGATGACTTGCTTCCACATTAAAAATGAGTTCTCAAATGACTGATGAGTCCAATGCGGGACCGACAGTCTCTGTCACAGGTGGGGCAGACGGTGGTTGAAGGAGCGGTTTGGTGGGGTGATTGGCTTCACGTGCGCTCCTTGCGCTGCTTGCGCTTGGCTTCTGCCAGCTCCCGGCGAAGAGACTCGAGGTGTTCAGAATGGCTACAGTGCAGAAGGAGGCCATTCGGCCCGTCGAGCCGGTGCTGGCACTCTGCAAGAGCACTTCAGCTGGTCCCAGTCCCCCGCCCTTTCCCTGTAGCCCTGCAATTTTTTTTCCTTCATGTACTTGACAATTCCCTTTTGAAAGCCACTATTGAATCAGCCTCCACCACCCTTTCAAGCAGTGCATTCCAGATCCTAACCACATTATTTCTATTTCTTACAACAAACGGGAAGATTGCAGTAAACTAAAAAGCAAAGTGCAGCAGATTCTGGATCTGGAATTGTTCATTAAATGCAGGAAACACTCCGCAGGTCCGGGAATATCTGTAGACAGAGAACCACAGGGTTAACCTTTCAGGTCCATGAGCTCTCGGCAGAAATGAGATTTTGCAGCTTTGCAACAAAATATTGCAGGTCGCGTGTGAGTTTCCTTCCAAACATTTAAGCTGCTCAAAAATATTAACAATAATAAACTACCCTCCCCATCAATAAATATAAATCGCCCGTACAAGGCAGAAAGCAGGAAACTATAGATCAGTGAGCCTAACTTCTGTCGTTGGGAAAATGCTGGAGTTCGTCATTGCGGAAGCAGTAGCAGGGCATTTGGAAAATCATAATTCAGTCAAGCAGAGTCAGCATGGTTTTATGAAAGGGAAATCATGTTCAACAACTTTGCTGGAGTTCTTTGAGGATGTAACGAGAAGGGTGGACAATGGTGAGCCAATGGATGTGGTGTATTTGGATTGCCAGAAGGCATTCGATAAGGTGCCACATAAAAGGTTACTTCATATGATAAGAACTCACGGAGTTGGGGGTAATATATTAGCATGGATAGAGAATTGGCTAATTAATAAAAAGCAGAGAGTCGGGATAAATGGATCATTGTTGGAGTAAAATTATAGAATGTAAAAGCAAGAATGTAAAAGCAAAAATGTAAAAGCAACAATGTAAAGACAAAATGGTTAACTTGACGCAGTGCGATGACTAATGTCTGCGGTTAACATGTGTACGTGCGAGAGGATAACCAGACAGTCATACTAGACAACGCTGACCACACTTCGATGTTTATAGTTTCGGTTAGGAAGTAAAAAATCTGTGTTATAATTAAAAGTTGTTGCTGGGGAAATGTAATTGTGTGAGGACATTTTGTAACCGATCCTAAATGTATAAAAGAAGTTTTGATACCACTGTAAAGACGAGAAGTGAATCACTAGATCGCGGGATCGATGACTCTTCTCCCAAACTCACTGTTAAATAAACTGTGATCTTCTGCTTTGAGACAGTCTCGAGTGAATTCATTTTTCACCTACAGTGATTTTCCGGTGGGCACACCGTAACTAGAGGGTTGCCACAGGGATCAGTGCTGGGGCCTCAACTATTTACAAGCTACATTAATTATTTGGATGAAGGGACCGAGTGTAATGTAAACAAATTTGCAGATGGGTGGGAAAGCAAATTGTGCAGCGGACTCAAAGAATCGGCAAAGGCATATAGACAGGCTAAGTGAGTGGACAAACATTTGGCAGATGGAGTATACTGTTGGAAAGTGCGAGGTTATCCACTTTGGCAGGAAATATAAAAAGCTAAATATTATGCAAAAGGAGGGATATTACAAAATGCTACACTTCAGAAGGGCCTGGGGGTCCTTGTGCATGAAACAAAAAACAGTTATCATGCAGGTACAGCAAGTAATCAAATAGACAAATGCATTGTTGGCCTTTATTGCAAAAGTGTGGGAGATAAAAAGCAAGGAAGTCCTGCTTTAACTGTACAGGGTATTGGTGAGGCCACAACTTGAGTACTGCGCACAGTTTTGGTCTCCTTATTTAAGGAAGGATATACCTGCATTGGAGGCAGTCCAAAGACGATTCAGTCGGTTGATTCCTGAGATAAGGGTGTTGACTTATGAAGAAAGGTTGAGCAGGTCATTGGAATTTCGAAGAATGAGAGGTGATATTATTGAAATATATAAGATACTAAGGGGGCTCGAAAATGTAGATGCAGAGAGCATGTTTCCCCTCGTGGGGAAATCTAGAACTCGGGGGCATAGTTTCAGAATAAAGGGTCGCCCTTTTAGAACTGAGATGAGGAGGAATTTCTTCTCTCAGAGGGTCTTAAATCTGTGGAATTCCTGGTCCCAGAAAGCCGTGGAGGCTGGGTCATTAAATACATTTAAC
The DNA here is from genome assembly GCA_030390025.1 of Squalus acanthias. Lineage (NCBI taxonomy): Eukaryota > Metazoa > Chordata > Chondrichthyes > Squaliformes > Squalidae > Squalus > Squalus acanthias. The sequence goes on from JASTWF010000416.1 coordinate 159,286, forward strand.
CTTGTTTGATTGAGAGAGAGAGAGAGAGAGAGAGAGACAGCGTCAGAGAGAAAGAAAGAGAAAGAGAGTGAGAGTGAGAGAGAGACAGAGGGATAGTGCCTGTGACGGCTCTTTGCTGGATCTATCCAGTTATTACTCATACCCTGCTCTATTCCCATAGCCATGTACATTTTTCCTTCAAGTCATTGTCCAATTCTGTTATGAATGTTACTATTGAATTTGCTTCCTCCGCGCATTCCACATCATAATAACTCGTTGCTTAAAAACATATTCCCACATGTCGCCTCTGATTCTTATACCAATCATCTTAAATCTGTGTCCTCTGTTTACCAAACCTTCTGTCACTGGAAACAATTTCTCCTCAGTGACTCTATCAAAATCTTCATGATTTTGAACAACACTTAACCTTCGCTGTTCCAAGGAGAACAATCCCTAAAAAGGGGGAGGGTGGATTGAGGTAAGGGAAAATGTATAATCCAAAGAGAAAAGTCAGGTTGTAGAGCAGTTAATATTAAAGGCGTTATATCTGAATGCACGAAACTGTCATAACAAGAGAGATACATTAATGGCACAAATAGAGATAAATACGTTTGATCCAGTAGCCATTACTGAGACGTGGTTTCAGGGTGACCAATGTTGGGAACAAAATATTCCCGTGTGATTGCCGTTTAGAAACGAAAGGCAAAATGGAAAAGGAGGCGGATAGCCCTAATTATAAAGGATGAGATAAAGGCAGTTGTGAGAAAAGAGCTAAGAAATAGCGAGGGGCGAAAAACATTAATAGGAGTGGTATATAGGCCTCCAAATAGTAAAATAGAGGTTGGGGAGGGCATCACGAGGGAAATTAGAGAAGCGTGCAATAAGAGCACAGCTGTCATCATAGGTGACTTTAACTTACATATAGATTGGACTAGCCTAATCAGTAAAAATAATGAGGAGGAGGAATTCCTTGAGTGTTTAAGGGATGGTTATCTGGATCAATATGTCGAGGAACCAACTCGGGAACAGGCTATATTGGACTGGGTACTGTGCAATGAGAAGGGACTAATTAGTAATCTTGTTGTACGGGGACCCTTGGGTCAGAGCGATCATAACATGATCGATTTCGCACTCGAAATGGAGAGCGAAGAAATTGACTCAGAGACTAAGGTCCTGAATTTAAGCAAGGGGAATTATGATGCCATTAGACGGGAACTGAGTAGGTCTGATTGGACAACGTTCCTGGGAGGACTGGAGGTAGATAAACAATGGCAAGCATTTAAAGATAGAATGACAAAATTGCAAAAATTGTTTATAACAATCTGGCATAAAAGGAAATCTAAAAAGGTGACTCAACCGTGGATAACAGGGGAAATTAGAGACAGCATAAAATCCAAAGATAGGGCGTATAAAATAGCCAAAAAAAGCGCCAGAGCGGAAGATTGGGAACAGTTTAAGATAGAGCAAAGGAGGACAAAGGGCTTAATCAAGAGGGGCAAAATAGCTTACGAAAGCAAGCTGGCGGAAAATATAAAAACTAACTCCAAAAGCTTTTATAAGTATATCAAGAGGAAAAGACTGGTGAAAACCAAAGTTGGTCCATTGCAGTCAGATACGGGGGAATATATAACGGGAAATAAGGAAATGGCAGACCAACTAAATGCATACTTTGGGTCAGTCTTTACGAAGGAAGACACAAAAAACCTCCCTGGGATATCGGGAAAAATAGGGACATTGGCAAAGGAGGAACTGACGCAAATCAATATCTCTAAGGATATGGTGTAAAGGAAGCTAAAGGGATTGAAGGCGGACAAATCCCCAGGGCCTGATAACATGCATCCTAGGGTACTGAAGGAGGTGGCCCTAGAGATAGCGGATGCACTAAGTATGATTTTTCAGAATTCATTAGACTCGGGAACAGTGCCCATGGATTGGAGGGTAGCTAACGTTACCCCACTATTCAAAAAGGGGGGTAGGGAAAAAGCAGGTAATTACAGACCTGTAAGCCTTACATCAGTTGTGGGCAAAATGCTGGAGTCCATCATTAAGGATGAAATAGCGGAGCACTTAGCAAATGGGGACAGGATAGGACAGAGTCAACATGGATTTACAAAGGGTAAATCGTGCTTGACTAATCTATTGGAACTTTTTGAGGGAGTAACTGGTAAAATAGATGGGGGAGAGCCAGTAGATGTGGTGTACCTGGACTTCCAAAAGGCCTTCGATAAGGTCCCACATAAAAGATTAGCATGAAAAATTGAAGCTCATGGGATAAAGGGGAAAGTATTGACGTGGATAGAGAACTGGCTGTCAGATAGAAAACAGAGAGTTGGAATAAACGGCTCATTTTCTGAATGGCAGGCAGTAACAAGTGGGGTACCACAGGGATCTGTCCTGGGTCCCCAGCTGTTCACAATTTACATTAATGACCTGGATCAGGGAGTCGGATGCAGCATTTCCAAATTTGCAGACGACACTAAACTAGGAGGGGGGGTGGGCTCAGAGGAGGAGACCAGGAAGCTCCAGAGCGATTTGGACAGACTGGGTGATTGGGCGGATAAATGGCAGATGCACTATAATGTGGACAAGTGCGAAGTTATCCACCTTGGGTGCAGGAACGGGAGGGCAAATTATTATTTAAATGGCAATAAATTGGGAGAGGGGGAAGTACAGAGAGACCTGGGTGTTCTTGTACACCAGTCACTGAAGGCGAGCATGCAGGTGCAACAGGCGGTCAAGAAGGCAAACGGTATGCTGGCCTTCATAGCAAAAGGGTTGGAATACAGGAACAGGGATACCTTGCTGCAGCTGTGCAGGGCACTGGTGAGACCACACCTCGAGTACTGTGTACAGTTTTGGTCGCCTCATCTGAGGAAAGATGTTCTTGCCATGGAGGGGGTGCAGCGGCGATTCACCAGGCTGATACCAGGAATAGCGGGATTGACCTACGAGGAGAGACTATGTAGTTTAGGGATGTACACACTGGAGTTTAGAAGATTGAGAGGGGACCTCATAGAAGTGTATAACATTCTGACAGGTCTAGACAGACTAGATGCAGAAGGAATGTTTCCCTTGGCGGGTGAGAACAGAACTAGAGGACATAATTTAAGGATAAGGGCTAAACCATTTAGGACAGAAATGAGGGGGAATTTCTTCACTCAGAGGGTGGTGAACCTGTGGAACTCATTGCCACAGAGGGCAGTGTACGCCAGCTCATTAAATATATTTAAGAGGGAATTAGATATATTTCTACAGGCAAAAGGGGTTAAGGGTTACGGAGAGAAGGCGGGGACGGGATACTGAATTGGAGGATCAGCCATGATCTCATTAAATGGCGGAGCAGGCTCGAAGGGCCGGATGGCCTACTCCTGCTCCTATCTTCTATGTATCTATTAGTATCTATGTATCTATGAATCAGAAAATCAGAATGTAGAACCAGTATGGGTGGAGCTAAGGCATAACAAATGGCAGATAACACTACTTTTTCGGAACGCTAATTGTAATCATTGTGTTGGACATGTATACATCAGGAAATTTGTGTAGCATATATCAAGGGTAATGCAATAAATAAGGGGCTTTTAATCTTCATTAAGACTGCAAACAAAATTAGCAGAAGGTTTTGGTGGACGAGTTCATGGAATGCTTCGAGACAGTTGTCTAGAACAATATTTCGAGCCAACTGGGGAACAAGCTATTTTAGATTTAGTATTGTGTAATGACACAGAGTTAATTAGCAATATTATAGTAAAGGGACATCTGGGTAAGAGTGATCATAATATGATTAAATTTAATCTTAAGTTTTTGAATGATGTGGTTAAGTCAGAAACTAGGTCATAAATTTAACCAAATTCAATTACAGGGGTATGAGGGGCGACTTGTCTAAGGTAGATTGATAAATGGGATTAAAAGATATAATGGTAAAAAAGCAATGGCAAACATTTAAATCAATAATTCATAATTCTCAACGAATGTAAAATCCCGAGAGGAATAAAAACACTCCACTGGAAAAGTTGTCCCACCATGGCTAAGTAGAGATGTTAAGGATAGTATTAGATTAAAAGAAGAGTCTTACAATGTTGCCAAAAAGAGAAGTAATCCTATGGATTCGGAGATTTTTAAAATTCAGCAAAGGATGGTCAATAGATTGATAAAGAGGGAGAAAATAGAATATGAGAGTAAACTAGAAAGAAATATAAAAACAAATTGTAAGCTCTTAAAGTATGTAAAAATGAAGCGATTAGGACCACTAAACGTGAGTCGCTCAGAGGCAGAGAGAGCAGAAGTTATAAAGGGGGACAAGGAAATTGCATAGAAGTTAAAGAAATATTTTGCAACGGTCTTCGCAGTAGAAGGCTCAAATAACACACCAGAAATTGTGGGTAACCAAAGGTCTAATGAGCATGAAGAACTTAAAGGAATTAATATTATTAAAGAAAAACAAATGGAGAAATAGATGGGATTAAAACAGACAAATCCCCTGGACTTGATGGCCTACATCCTTTGGTTTTAAAGGGAGTGGCTCCAGATATAATGCAGTAGAACTTTACAGCCAATGAAGTACTTTTTGAAGTGTAGTCACTTCTAGTGTAGGAAAGGCAACAACCAATTTGCGCACAGCAAGATTCCACAAACTGCCATGTGATAATGACTTGATCATCTGTTGTTGTGATGATTCGTGAGGACACTGGGAATAATTCCCCTTCTTCGAAATAGTGGGATGGGATCTTTTACATCCAACTGAGAGAAAGAGTCGGGGCCAACAGTTTAACATCTCATTTGAAAGACGGCACTTCCGACAGTGCAGCACTCCCTCAGTATTGCACTGGAGGGTCAGCCGAGATTTTTGTCCTCAGGTCTCTGGAGTGCGACTATGAACCACAACTTTCTGACGCAGATGCGACGGTGCTACCAACTGAGCCACAGCTGAAATAAAGCAGCTGTTAGCAGAGGATGGTTTGGATCTTGCAGAATTCCCCAGATTCTAGAGCGGTCGCCGTACATTGGAAGGCAGGAAATGTAACCCCGCTGTTCAAGAAAGGATGTAGAGAGAAAACAGGGAACTAGAGGCCAGTTATCCTGTTATCAGGCGTCTGGAAAATGCAAGAAGCTATTACTAAGGACGCGTTAACAAGGCAGTTCGAAAATCAGAATATGATTCGGCAGAGTCAGCACGGTTTTATGAAAGGGAAATCGTGTTTGACAATTCTGTTAGAGTTTTTTGAGGGTTCAAATAGCAGGGTAGATAAGGGGCAACCAGTGGATGTAGGATCTTTGGATTTTCAGAAGGCATTCGATAAGATGCCACAAAAGAGGTTGTTGCACAAGATAAGTGCTCATTGGATTGGGTGTAACAAAAAAATTATATTCCACTGAAAAGAAAAGGGTGTAAAAGAAAGGACAGTCATCCGTGGCTAAGTAAAGAAATTAAGGATAGTATTCGACTAAAAACAAGGGCATATAAGGTAGCGAAATCTAGTGGGAGGACAGAGGATTGGGAAAACTTTGAAAGGCAGCAAGAAATAACAAAAAGATTGATTAAGAAAGGGAAGATAGATTATGAAAGTAAATTAGCAAAAAATATAAAAACAGATAGTAAGAGTTTTTATATTTATATAAAAAGAAAAAGGGTGGCTAAAGTAAATGTTGGTCCCTTAGAGGATGAGACCGGGAAATTAATGGTGGGAAATATGGAGATGGCAAAAACACTGAATGAATATTTTGTATCAGTGTTTACAGTAGAGGGCACTAAGAATATCCCAACACTGGACAAACAGGGGCCTATAGGGGGAGAGGAGCGAAACACGATCAAAATCACTAAGGAAGTGGTACTCGGTAAAATAATGGGACTCAAGGCGGATAAATCACCTGGACCTGATGGCTTACATCCTAGAGTCTTGAAGGAAGTGGCGGTAGGGATTGTAGATGCATTGGTAATAATTTTTCAAAACTCCCTGGATTCTGCTAAGGTCCCGGCAGACTGGAAAACTGCTAATGTAACACCCTTATTTAAAAAGGGCAGTAGACAGAAGGCTGGTAACTATAGACCGGTTAGCCTAACATCTGTGGTAGGTAAAATTTTGGAGTCCATTATTCAGGAAACAGTAACAGGACATTTGGATAATCATAATTTAATAGGACAAAGTCAGCATGGTTTTACGAAGGGGAAGTCATGTTTGACAAATTTGCTGGAGTTCTTTGAGGAAGTAACATATAGAGTGGATAAAGGGGAACCAGTGGACGTAGTGTATTTAGACTTCCAAAAGGCATTTGACAAGGTGCCACACAAAAGATTATTGCTTAAGGTAAAAAATCACGGGATTGGGGGTAATATTCTGGCATGGATAGAGGATTTGCTATGTAACTAAAGCAAAGAGATGGGATAAATGGTTCATTCTCACAATGGCAATCAGTAACTAGTGGTGTTCCACAGGGGTCAGTGCTGGGTCCCCAACTCTTTACAATCTATATTAACGATTTGGAGGAAGGGACCAAGTGTAACATATCAAAATTTGCAGATGATACTAAGATGGGAGGGAAAGTAGTGAGTGAGGAGGACATAACAAACCTGCAAGGGGACATCGACAGGCTAAGTAAGTGGGCAGAGATTTGGCAGATGGAATACAACACTGGAAAGTGTGAGGTGATGCACTTTAGCAGGAAAAATCCTAGAGCAATTTATTATCTTAATGGCAAGAAACTGGAGAGTACTGAAGTGCAAAGGGATCTGGGGGCCCTGGTGCACGAAACTCAAAAGGTTAGTATGCAGGTGCAGCAAGTGATTAAGACGGCAAATGGAATGTTGGCTTTCATTGCTAGGGGGATAGAATATAAAAATAGGGAGATATTGCTTCAGTTGTACAAGGTATTGGTGAGACCGCACCTGGAATACTGCACACAGTTTTGGTGTCCTTACTTAAGGAAAGACATCCTTGCTCTCGAGGCAGTGCAAAAAAGGTTCACTCGGTTAATCCCGGGGATGAGGGGGTGGTCATATGAGGAGAGGTTGGGTAGATTGGGACTCTACTCATTGGAGTTCAGAAGAATGAGAGGCGATCTTATTGAAACATATAAGATTGTGAAGGGGTTGGATCGGGTGGATGCGGGGAGGATGTTCCCGATGACGGGTGAGACTAGAACTAGGGGACATAGTCTTAGAATAAGGGGCTGCTCTTTCAAAACTGAGATGAGGAGGAACTACTTCACTCAGAGGGTGGTAGGTCCATGGAATATGCTGCCACAAAAAGCTGTAGAAGCTACATCATTAAATAAATTTAAAACAGAAATAGACAGTTTCTTAGAAGTAAAGGGCATTAAGGGTTACGGGGAGCGGGCAGGAATTTGGACATGAGTCTAGGTTCGGATCGGTCATGGTCCTGTGGGTAGTCGAGCGGGACCAGGGACCGTGTAGCCTGATTCTGCTCCTATTTCGTGTGTGCAATTCTGTTAGATGCAGGAGATGGTTCTGTGATAGTAGATAGTAGATTGGTGGTTAGGATCAGATCAGCCATGATCTTATTGAATGGCAGAGCAGGCTCGAGGGGCCGATTGGCCTACTCCTGCTCCTATTTCTTATGTTCTTATGTTCTTATTACTATGTACTGAGGATTGGTTAACGGACAGAAAGCAGAGAGCAGGAATAAACGGGTGATTTTCAGAATGACAGGTTGTAACCAGTGGAGGGCTGAATGGTCAGTGCTTGACCCTCAGCTATTTACAATCTATAGCAATGAATTAGATGAGGGGCCGAGTGTAATATATCCAAGTTTGTTGACGATACAAAGCTCGTGGTGAAAATAAGTTGTGAGGAGAAGGTAAAGTGACTACAAAATGACATAGACAAGTTACGTGATTGGGCAAGAAGTTGGCAGAGTGTGTTATTTTTACTCGTTTATATGATGTGGGCGTCGCTGGCAAGGCCTGCATTTATTGCCCATCCCTAATAGCCCTTCAGAAGGTGCTGGTGAGCCGCCTACTTGAACCGCTGCAGTCCAGGTGGTGATGCTACTCCGACAGTGCTGTTAGGGAGGGACTTCCAGGATTTTGACACAGCGACGATGAACGATCGGCGATATACTTCTAAGTCAGGATGGTGTGTGACTTGGAGGACAACATGGAGGTGGTATGTGTTCCCATGTGCCTGCTTCCCTTGTCCTTCTAGGTGGAAGTGGTCGCGTGTTTGGGAGGTGCTGCCGAAGGAGCCTTGGTGAGTTGCTGCAGTGCATCTTGTAGATGGTACACACAGCAGCCACAGTACGCCGGTGGTGGAGTGAGTGAATGTTTAAGGTCGTCGATATGTTGCCAATCAAGCGGGCTGCTTTGTCCTGGATGTTGTCGAGGTTCTTGAGTGTTGCCGGAGATGCACTCATCCAGGCAAGTGGAGAGTATTCCATCACACTCGTTACTTGTGACTTGTAGATGGTGGAAAGGCCTTGAGGAGTCAAGATGTGATTCGCCCGCTGCAGAATACTTAGCCACTGTCCTGCTCTTGTTCCCACATTATTTCTCTCTCTGGTCCAGTTAAGCTTCTGGTAAATGGTGACCTCCAGAATGTTGATGGTGGGGGATTCGGCGATCGTAATACCGTTGAATGTCATGGGGAGGTGGTTAGACTCTCGCTTGTTGGAGATATTCATTGCCTGGTGCAATAGTTCTTCGTCAAAATCCTGGAACTCCCTCCCTAACAGCACTGTGGGAGTACCTTCAGCACATGGACTGGAGCGTTTCAAGAAGGCGGCTCACCACCACCTTCTGAAGGACAATAAATGCTGGAATTGCCATCGACGCAACCATCCCATATACGAATAAAAAAAACACTCCTGATTGATCCAGGTTTGGTCCCCTGGTTTGATGTTAATGGTAGAGTGATGGATAGGCCATGCCATAGTTTAAAGATTGTGGTGGAATACAATTCTGCTGCTGCTGCTGGCCCACAGCGCCTCACGAATGCTCAGTTTTGAGCTGCTAGATCTGTTCTGAATTTATCCGATTTAGCACGATTTTAGTGCCACACAACACGATGGAGGGTGTGCGCTGTGTGAAGACGTCTCCACAATAACTGTGCGGTGGTCACTGCATCGGATACTATTATGGCCAGATGCATCTGCGCCAGGTAGATTGGTGTGGACGAGGTCAACTTGGTTTTGCCCTCGTTTTGGTTCTCTCACCACCTGTCGCAGGCCCAGACTGGCAGATATGTCCTTCAGGACTCGGCCAGATTGGTCAGTAGTGGTGCTACCGAGCCACTCTTGGTGATGGACATTGAAGTCACCCACGCAGAGTATATTCTGTGCCCTTGCTACTCTCAATGCTTCTTCCAAGTGGTGTTTAACATGGAGGAGTATTGATTCATCTGCTGAGGGAGGGCGGTTGGTGGTTATCAGCAGGATGTTTCCTTTCCCATGCTTGACCTGAAGCCATGAGACTTCATGGGGTCCGGAGTCAATGTTGCGTACTCCCAGGGCCTCTCCTGCCCGACTGTACATCACTGTGCCGCCAACCCGGGTGGGTCTGTCCTGCTGGTGGGACAGGACATACCCAGCGATGGTGATGGAGGATTTTGGGACATTGGCTGAAAGCTGAAAGGTGTGATTCTGTGAGTACGACTATGTCAGGCTGATGCTTGACTATTCTGTGGAACAGCTCTTCCAATTTTGGCACAAGTCCCCAGATGCTGGTGAGGAGGACTCGGTAGGGTCGACTGGGCTGGGTGTGAGGAGGTCGATGCCGTGTGGTCCGTCCGGTTTTATTCTTATTGTTGTCGTAGCGGTTTTTTACAACTGAGTGGCTTGCTAGGCCATTTCAAAGGGCAATTATGAGTGAACTACATTGCTGTGGAGACCAGCGTTTGGTCCCCCAATGTAGAGGAGACCACATTCTGAGCGGCGAATGCAGTATACTAAAGTTTAAAAAGTACATGTCAGTCACTAAGGAACTGCTGACACGCGCCGTGCACATTATACCACGAGGGGCCGCATACAAGCCGTCAATTAGACTGCCGAACCGCTAACAGGCACCGTGTGCTTTAAACCACCAGGGGGCGCTCATTCGCAATTACTTATACGGCATGAAAGGTCTGATGAAAGGTCATCGACCTGAAACGTTAACTCTCTTTCTCTCTCCACGGATGCTGCCTGGCCTGTTGAGTTTTTCCAGCGTTTTCTGTTGTTATTTCGGATTTCCAGCATCCGCAGTATTTTGCTATCGTACTTATACGGCAGACCTGCTAACCTCCTCGGTGGGACAGTAAGGTGTGAGGAGAAAACAAACAGTCTGCAAAGGAATAGAGATAGACTAAGTGCGTGGGTAGGTAAGGTGGCAGCTGGAGTAATGTAGGGAAATGAGAATGTATTCACCGTGGTAGGAAGAATAAAGAAACAGAATATTTTAATATGTTGACGAACTCTCAAATGTTGGTGTTCAGAGAGATTTGGGACTCCTCGTGCAAGGAGCACGAAAGGCTGGCATGCAGGTACGGCAAGCAATAAGGAAGGCAAATGGCATGTTGACCTTTATTGCAAGGTGGTTGGAGTCTAAGGCTAAGGACGTCTTGCTACAATTGTATTGGGCCTTGGTGAGACCACACCGGAAGTTTTGTGCACAGTTTTAATCTCCATATCTAAGGAACGAAAACTTGCAGTGCAACTACGGATCACTAGATTTGTTCCTGGAATGAGAGTGCTGTACTATGATGAGAGACTGTGTAGAATGGGCCTATACTCTCTGGAGATTTAGTAGAATGAAAGGTGATCTCATTGAAAAATTAAAAATTCTGCAGGGGATTGACAGGATAGATGCTGAGAGGATGTTTCCCCTGGCTGGAGTGTACAGAACTAGGCGGCATTGTCTCAGGATAAGGGGAAGGCCATTTAAGACTGAGATTTGAAGGTATTTAATCACTCTGAAGGTTTGAATCTTTGGAATTCTCTGTCCCAGAGGCTGTGAATGCTGAGTCATTGAGTATATTCAAGGCTGAGATAGATAGATTTTTGGACTCTAGGGGAAACAAGGGATATGGAAATCGGACGGGAAAGTGGAGTTGAGGTTGATGATCAGCCATGATCTTATTGAATGGCGCGAATGGCCGTATGTCCTACTCCTGCTCATATTTCTTATGTTCTTATAATCTGTTACATCTCTAACTTTTTCCCCATTTTGATGAAAGGTGATCGACCTGAAACGTTCAATTTTTTTCTGTCGCCACATGTGTTGCCTGACCTGCTGAGTATTTCCAGCATTTTCCGTTTTTATTTCAGATTTCCAGCATTCGCAATATTTTGCTTTCGTATTTACAAAATTATCAGAAATTGCTAATGTGTGTCCCTGGAGGTTGCAAGTGCACGGTGCAGGTTCGCAGGTCAGCAGTATCAGTAACGGCAAGCGTGCGCCTCCTGCTGGTCTAAAGGAATTGGTACTCAGTAAAATAATGGGACTCAAGGCGGATAAATCCCCTGCACCTGATGGCTTACATCCTAGGGTCTTGAGGGAAGTGGCAGTAGGGATTGTGGATGCTTTGGTAATAATTTTCCAAAATTCCCTGGACTCAGCAAAGGTCAAGGCAGATTGGAAAACTGCTAATGTAACACCCTTATTTAAAAATGGTAGTAGGCAGAAGGCTGGAAATTGTAGACCAGTTAGCCTAACATCTGTGGAGGGTAAAATTTTGGAGTCTATTATTAAAGAGACAGTAACGGAACATTTAGATAAACATAATTTAATAGGACAAAGTCAGCATAGCTTTATGAAGGGGAAGTCATGTCTGACAAATTTGCTTGTGTTCTTTGAGGACATAGTGTACAGGTTGGATAAAGGGGAACCAGTGGACGTAGTGTATTTAGACTTCTAGAAGGCATTCGACAAGGTGCCACATAAAAGATTATTGCTCAAGATAAAAAATCACTGGAGTGGGGGTAATATTCTGGCATGGGTGGAGGATTGGTTATCTAACAGGAAGCAGAGAGTTGGGATAAATGGTTCATTCTCGGAGTGGCAACCAGTAGCCAGTGGTGTTCCGCAGGGGTCGGTGCTGGATCCCCAACTCTTTACAATCTATATTAACGATTTGGAGGAGGGGACCGAGTGTAACATATCAAAGTTTACAGATGATACAAAGATGGGAGGGAAAGTAGAAAGTGAGGAGGACATAACAAACCTACAAGGGGATATAGACAGGCTGGGTGAGTGGGCGGAGATTTGGTAGATGCAAAACAGTATTGGAAAATGTGAAGTTATGCACTTTGGCAGGAAAAATCAGAGAGTAAGTTATTATCTTAATGGCGAGAAACTGGAAAGTACTGCATTACAAAGGGATCTGGGGGTCCTAGTGCAAGAAAATCAAAAAGTTAGTATGCAGGTCAGCAGGTGATCAAGAAGGCCAACGCAGTGTTGGCTTTTATTGCTAGGGGGATAGATTATAAAAACAGGGAGGTATTGCTGCAGTTATATAAGGTATTGGTGAGACCGCACCTGGAATACTGCATACAGTTTTGGTGTCCATACTTAAGAAAAGACATACTTGCTCTCGAGGCAGTACAAAGAAGGTTCACTCGGGTAATCCCGGGGATGAGGGGGTGGACATATGAGGAGAGGTTGAGTAGATTGGGACTCTACTAATTGGAGTTCAGAAGAGTGAGAGGCGATCTTATTGAAACATATAAGATTGTGAAGGGGCTTGATCGGGTGGATGCGGTAAGGATGTTCCCAAGGATGGGTGAAACTAGAACTAGGGGGCATAATCTTAGAATAAGGGGCTGCTCTTTCAAAACTGAGATGAGGAGAAACTTCTTCACTCAGAGGGTGGTAGGTCTGTGGAATTTGCTGCCCCAGGAAGCTGTGGAAGCTACATCATTAAATACATTTAAAACAGAAATAGATAGTTTCCTAGAGGTAAAGGGAATTAGGGATTACGGTGAGCGGGCAGGAAATTGGACATGAGGCTGAGTTCGGATCGGTCAGGGCCCTGTGTGTGGCGGAGCGGACCCAGAGGCTGAGTGGCCGGGTCCTGCTCCTATTCTTGTGTTCTTTAGATTTCAGATTAGGATCAGATCAGCCATGATCTAATTAAATGACGGAGCAGGCTCGAGGGGCCGATTGGCCTACTCCTGCTCCTATTTCTTATGTTCTTATGTTCTTAAAGTGCACGGTGCATTTTCACAGGACTGCATTACAAGTAACGGCGAGTGTGCGCCCCCTGCTGGTCTAAGGTGCACGGTGCATGTTAGCAGGTCTGCAGTTCAAGTAACGGCAAGAGTGGGCCTCCTGCTGGTCTAAGGTGCACGGTGCATGTTAGCAGGTCTGCAGTTTCGGTAACGGAGAGTGTGCGCTTCCTGCTCGTCGAAGGTACACGGTGCAAGTTAATAGGTCTGCAGTATAAGTAACGGCGAATGTTCGCCCCCTGCTTGTCAAAAGTGCACAGTGCATGTTAACCGTCTGCCGTATAAGTAATGGAGTGCTTGCGCCCCCTGCTGGTTTAATATGCACGGTGCACGTTAGCTAGTCTGCAGTGTAAGTCAGAATGCAAGAGCGCCCTCTGGTCGTTAAATGCAGAAAGTGCGATGCCTTCAACCGTTAACGTGCTTTTGTTCGATAGTTATTTTTATTTTTTAATAAAATGTTTATGAAGACATTAAGTTCCTGACACGGAAATAATTCAACTCAGAGGGAAAAATGAGCAATTCTTACAGCAGATAATTTATTCTATGGGTGGAAGTAATGTCTAAGGGGGTTACCGAGCGATGCTGAAAACGTTCTTAACTTTTCTGCCATTCAGCCGAATTGTGATGAACTTTGAGGGTTTTCTCAATTTATAGACTGTATTTTAAGGGGTTCGGTAAAAATGCTCAGTGTTTATGACACCAGGGTTCTGTGTGAGCAGCTGGTGAGTTTAACAGGGTCGGCACTGAATGCTGGAATTTCTGTGACAGTCTCTGTCTCTCTGAATGGTGCGGGTGGTGTGGGCGGTGGAGGGTTGATTGACAGCTGAAGGCTGTTTCTGGTTCATTAAATGTAGAATGTTCCTTCCAAATGTGTTTTGATTGACAGCTGCAAACGACTTCTTTGTCTCAGCTCACATTAAGTGAATCATTCTTTGATCATTCCATGTCTGCTTTAAAGGGGTTTGCTGTCAGTCACGGAACATTCTGAATCTGTTTGACACGGGTTTACTGTCATTCTCGATTATTCTCTGTCTTCTTAAAATGGGTTAGCTCTCAGTCCCGGATCATCCCGTGCCTGTTGAAAAGTGGTCTGCTGTGAGTCCCGGAGCACAAAAATATAATAAATATAAGCAGGAGTAGGCTCCATGCAGCCTGCTCCGTCATTCAATAAGATCATGGCTGAATTTATACATCAATGCCCCTTTCCCGCCCTATCTCCTGTCCCATGGTTCCCTTAGTGCCCTAAAATCTATCGATGTCAGTCTTGAATATACTCATCGACTGAACAACCTCAGCCCTCTGGGGTCGAGAATTCTAACGATTCAAAACACTCTGGGTGAAGACATTTCTCCTCATCTCAGTCCTAAATGGCCGACCCCTTATCCTGAGACTCTGCTCACTAGTCTCCAATTAGGGCAAACAGCCGCTCAGCCTGGACGCTGTCAAGCCCTTTAAGAATTATACACGTTTCAATGAGATCACCTCTCATTCTTCAAAACTCCAGTAAAAATAGGCCCATTCCACTCAATTTCTCCTCATTTGACAGCCCTCTCATTCCCGGAAATCAATCTAGTGAACATTCATTCCACACCCTCCAAGGCAACTATATCCTTCCTTCGGTAAGGTTACCAAAAATTGTACACAGTACTCCAGATGTGTTCTCAACAAAGCCCTAAATAATTGCAGCAAGACATCCTTACTCTCAAACTGCAACCCCCTTGTACTAAAGGCTAAAATCCCATTTACGTTCCGAATTGCTTGCTGTACCTCAATGTTAACATTCTGTGATTCGTGTAGAATGACACTCAAATGCCTCTGAATCCGAAAACACACTACTTTCTCACCATTAAAAACTCTTCTGTATTTCCATTCTTCCGACCAAAGTGGATAATTTCACACTTCCCCACATTATACTTCATCTGACAACTTCTTGCCCACTCACTTAATCAGTCTATATTCCTTTGCAGCCTATTTGCGTCCTCCACACAGCATCCTTGCCCACAGAGACCAGGTAGGCCTCAGAGCGGTGGCAGAACTGCGGGAAACCAGGCGGTGGCGGCGAGACTCAAAAGAGGCGGCAGAGACCAGGGAGGCGAACCAATCTCCGAGCTCAGAGGGTGGGAGAGAAGTAAAAAGTATTCGAAGTGTGATGTCACCAGAAAGCAGGTAAGTGATTGGTTGGTGAGTATTTCTCTCTTTTCAAACTTAAACTCTGTGGTTTATAGTTTCTAAGCTCTCTGTGGTTTAGCGGGGACTGTTGGTAAACCAGGGCCCTTAAGTATATCATTTAACTGTAGTGTAATTGGTGGGATTGATTTGATTTAATTTAATTTGAATTAATTAAAGGGTATGTCATGGCAGGAGAGCTCGGCCCCGTGGTATGCTCTTCCTGCGCTATGTGGCAACTCAGGGACACTTCCTGTGCCCCTGACAACAAAGTGTGCAGGAAGTGTATCCAGCTACAACTACTGGCAGACCGCATTACGGCGCTGGAGCTGCGATTGGATACATGCTGGACCATTTGCGATGCTGAGGACGTCGTGGATATCACGTTTGAGCAGTTGGTCACACCGCAGGCAAAGTATGCACAGGCAGAAAGGGAATGGGTGACAACAGACAGAGTAATAGGCGCAGGCAGGTAGTGCTGGAGCCCCCTGTGGACAGCCCCCTCTCAAACAGATATAACACTTTGAATACTGTTGGGGGGGATGGCTTATCAGAGGAAGGCAGCAGCAGCCAACTTCCTGGCACCAGGGGTGACTCTGCTGCACAGGACGGGAGGAAAAAGAGGGGTAGAGCTATAGTGATAGGGGATTCTATTGTAAGGTGAATAGAAATGCGTTTCTGCGGCCGCAAATGAGACTTCAGGATGGTGTGTTGCCTCCCTGGTGCAAGGGTCAAGGATGTCTCAGAGCGGATGCAGACCTTTTTGGAAGGGGAGGGTGAACAGCCAGTTGTCCTGGTGCATATAGGAACCAAAGATATAGGTAAAAAAAGGGGATGAAGTCCTTAAAGCTGAATATCGGGAGTTAGGAGGTAAATTTAAAAATAGGATCTCAAAGGTAGTAACCTCCGGATTGCTACCAGTGCCACGTGCTAGTCAGAGTAGAAATAGAAGTATATTTCAGATGAATACGTGGCTAGAGGAATGGTGCAAGGGGGCGGGATTCAAATTCCTGGGATATTGGAACCGGTTCTGGGGGAGGTGGGACCAGTACAAACCGGATGGTTTCCACCTGGGCAGGGCCGGGACCGATGTCCTAGGGGGAGTGTTTGCTAGTGCACTGGGGGAGGGTTTAAACAAAAATGGCAGGGGTTTGGGAACCTGAGCAGGGAGACAGAGGAAAGGGAAACAAGGATAAAAGCAAAAGATAAGAAGGAGTATAATAAAAGTGGCAGTCAGAGAAATCAACGGTTTAAATCAAACATGGCCACAGTAAATAATAGTTCTAATGGATCTAAGAGCGTTAAAAAGCAAGCCTGAAGGCTTTGGGGTAGAAATTAGGTCGCGCCCCATTTGGGGCGCAAATATCGTCCGGACAGAAATATTAGCGCCTGGCGCTAATTATCGGCACTGACAGGAAACTTCACTTTTACCGCCCCGGGAGGTGAGTGGAGCGCTAAAGCAGGCGCTGCACACCTCTCTTAAGGCGCAAAGGCCGAGCAGTGAGGCGCTAACTCGGAGCGCTGGCAAAGCTCATGTAATGTCAGTCAGCAATGGAACACACACACAATGGCACGGGCCAGTTCTTAAAGGGGATGGTTAATCTTGCTTTCCATCCACATCCTGTTCATTGTTGCCTTGAATCTCGGCCTGGAGAGACTTGCACATCAAATGTGCTGGAAAGAACAATGGAGAGTACCAGCCAAAGAGCTCAGAGTGCAGCTCCCACGGTCTCTGCTAAATCGATACAAGGAATGGCAAATCAAAATGAACCTGCAAAGTGCTGCTCAGTACCCAAAACTCCTTCACACAACGTTGAATCTCTCCAGAAGTCTCTCCCTCTCTCTCTCAGAATGCGTAGTTCAAAAATGCCACCAACAATAAAAGACAGGAAGAGGCCCCCTTTAAATAGCGCCCCCCCCAGCCCCACAACGATTGATAGCGTTCCAGTCTTCTGGTCGTTGGAAGCGCCAGGCGGTAAGGCAGGCGGCGCCAATCAATTTCCGCTCCGGGGCGCCACAAGGGCGTTGCACCATGGAATGACGTCACAATCTGCGCGCGCAGGTGGTCGCAGCGGTAAGTTTTAGCGCCGCCGCACAATCTCAAGTTAATTTCTCGAGCGGCGCAAACATCGCTGCGCCCGGGCGTTAGCGGCTTTGCGCCCATTAGCGCCCTCTTAAGGCGCTAACGGGAGGCGCAACCAAGTGAATTCACTTGGTTGCGCCTCCCGTTAGCGCCTTAAGAGGGCGCTAATGAGGCGTTAAGCCGCTAACGCCCGGGCGCAGCGATGTTTGCGCCGCTAGAGAACTTAACTTGAGATTGTGCGGCGGCGCTAAAACTTATCGCTGCGACCACCTGCGCGCGCAGATTGTGACGTCATTCCATGGTGCAACGCCCTTGGGGCGCCCTGGAGCGGAAATTGAGTGGCGCCCCCTGCCTTACCGCCTGGCGCTTCCAACGACCGGAAGACTGGAACGCTATCAATCGGTGTGGGGCTGGGGGGGGTGCTATTTAAAGGGGGCCTCTTCCTGTCTTTTTCTGTGGTCGACATTTATGCACCACTCGTTCTGAGAGAGAGAGAGAGATTCGGAGAGAGAGAGAGAGAGACTTGTACATTGACTCAACGCTTTGTGAGGTAGTTTTGCCTATTCATCCTAACTTTGTTGCTACTTTAGTTGCTGTACCTCATTACTTTTCTGGCAAAGAGAATATGGGGGCTGCAATGATTGGGGGCGTCGTCCTGCTCCAACTGAATCGGAGGATACCGAGACGCAGACAGAGAGTGGCAATGATGGCCAGACGGAGGAGGGCCATCAGGCGCATGTACAGGAGAGCTTACCCTCCCAGGGTATATCGTGAACAGCTCTCCTACATCCATATGTCCGAGGAGCTGTGTTTGCGAAGGCTGCGATTCAGCAAGGAGGTGGTCACTGAGCTCTACCACCTGCTTTAGCCAGATCTGCAGCCTCAGCTGAGGTCCAGGACGTCTCTGTCGGTGGCAGTGAAGGTCACAGTGGCTTTGAACATCTACGCCACTGGCTCATTCCAAGCTGCTGTTGGGGACCTCGCCAATATCTCCCAGTTTGCGGTGCATCGCTGCATCCGGCAGGTCACCAATGCCCTCTTCAGAAGGAGACGAGACTTCATCTCTTTCCCTATGACCCCAGACAAGCAGCGTGACCGTGCTCTGGGCTTTGCGAGGGTAGCGGGCTTCCCCATGGTGCAGGGCGCCATTGACTGCACGCATGTGGCTTTGCATGCTCCGCGAGAGAATGCAGAGGAATTCAGGAACAGAAAGTGTTCCATTCCTTGAATGTGCAGTTGGTCTGTGACCACAGACAGGTGATACTCGCTGTCAATGCCCACTATCCGGGCAGCTGCCACGATGCTTTCAAACTGCGCCAGACTACTGTGGCAGAAGTTTTCGAGGCACCGCATCAGCCAGTTGGTTGTCTTCTCGGGGACAAGGGGTACGCATTGAGCACCTGGCTGATGACACCGCTCCGTACGCCAAACACCCCTGCTGATCTGCGGTACAATGAAAGCCATCAAGCAACCAGAAACATTATTGAGCGCACAATCGGCGTGCTGAAACAACGGTTCCGCTGTCTGGACCATTCCGGAGGAGCCCTGCAGTACTCGCCTGAGCAAGTTTCGAACTTCGTAGTCGTGTGCTGCATGTTGCACAACATGGCAATCCTCAGGACCCAGCCAATGCCACCAGGCCTTGTAGCACCACCAGAGGAGGAGGAGGAAGAGGAGGAAGAGGACGAGGACGATGATCATCAGCAGCACCAAGGCAGGAGGGCGGCCCACAATGGTCAAACTGCAAGGGCCGTCCGTCAACGACTAATAGCAAGCCGCTTCTAGGGCCCCTGCCATTGCTACAAACACTAATCAACCCAGCACGCAAACCATAAGCCGGCCAAGGCACCAATAATTCCAACCACCAGCCATGTATATTTTGAATACAGAAACTTATTTATTTTACAAACTCTGTGTGTGTCAATTCCTCATGACAAACTCATAGAAATAAACACAAAAAAACAGTCAATAACATAACTGGTTCTCACAACCTGGAGATAATTTCCAAAACACTAAACAAAAGTTGGACCATGAACCTCGGCCTTTAATAAAAAAATGACCAGCATTTTGTCACACCTCCTACTTTTTGCCCTTCGAGGGTGATCTCCTTCCCTTGCGCACTTCCCCCCTTCTAACCCTACTGCTGCTCCGTAATGGGACCTCAGTGGCTGCAGCAAGGCTGGTGGAAGGCTGCTGCTCGTCAGACCCTGACACTGCAGATGCCCCTGAAGGACGGCCTCGACCACTTCTGGGCCTGGAGGGCCCGGCTGCAGACTGCACCAACTCTGCATGGGCGGCAGCAGTCTGTCCTACAGGCGGTGGCAAGTGCAGTGGAGAAGTGACAGTGTTGGCAGCAGGAATGCTGTCATCGTGAGAGAGGCCAGCAACTCGCTGCTCGCCCGACACACTGGCACTCCCACGGGGCAGCACTTCAGCATCCGGAGCAATCTGCCGGAGAACAGATTGCTGGCCTGCTGCGGCGCGGTGACAGCCCCGGGGACATGTGCACGAACCATCGAGGTTGGCAGCAGTCTGTGCTCGCGTGGCCTCCATCTGTAGTCTGTATGAGAGCAGTCAGAGGTGGGATCACGGCAGCCAGTGACTGAATTGCAGCACTAAGCGTTAGTGTGTCATCCGCCTGTGCTACAGCGAAGTGCTCCACACTCCTTGCCAGTGACTCAATGCATTCGGGCACCCTTCCCACTGCACCCATGAGCTCAGTGTGCATGCCCACCGCCTGGGTGTTCATTTCTGCAATCAGCCGCTCCTCCTCTGCGTCCATTGCAGTAGGAGTGTCTGGCATACTCTCCCTCTGGGGAGAAGGCCCCCGTTCTTCCATACCCCCCCTCCCCCATGGCGTTGCTGCAGCCCGCTGGGTCCTGGAGCTTCACCATCATCATCCCCTTCCCCCCTGCTCCCCTCCGGGGAAGGCGTGTTCCCAGTGTGGGCATGGGCTTCCTCGGGAGAGGGTGGCACTGATGCTCTGGCTTCCTCTTCCTCCTCGGCTGCAGCATCACTCCCAGTGGCAGCTACAGGGCCCGTCTCCTCAGCTGGTGAATCACCATCTGAAAGCAGGGAGGTACAAGAGTGGCTTTAGCGTGAGGACAGGGTGGCAGTAAGGGAGGAATAAGTGCAGCGAGTTAGCAAGTTGGATTGAAAGTGTCAAAGGCTGGTGTTGTGAGGGACAAGTGGAAGGACAGAGGACAAAAAGGTGATGACCTTACCATTGCTGTCCACAACGGGGTCGGCGTCTCCAGTGGCGACGGGACCGATCACCCGGCTTGCCACAATCCTGTGGACACGCTCCTCCAGATCGCTGAGGGGTTGCAGCTGAAGCCGCCCTCCACCTGTCCGTTGCTGCTGTCTCCTATTATGAGCCAGCTTAGCCTGCAAAAAAAAGGACAGCATCTGAGTAAATATACAGCCATGGTCTTGCCTGATGTGCCTCCCATAGGTGAATAGCCCTTACTGTATACAGCCATGGTCTTGCCTGATGTGCCTCCCATAGGTGAATAGCCCTTACTGTATGCAGCCATGGTCTTGCCTGATGTACCTCCCATAGGTGAATAGCCCTTACTGTATGCAAAGTGTGGAATGTGTGTGTGTGTTTGATGAAAGGGCCATAGGTGTTGGATGAGTGTTGTGCATTGGGGTTTTAAGACCCTCTGGCCATAGAGTGAGGTTGAGATGGAGGGATGGAGAGGTATTGAGAAAAAGCCACTCACCCTGACTACCCGAGTGAGGTCGTTGAACTTTTTGCGGCATTGAGTATGGGTCCTGGGCACCATGCTCCTGGAGGAGACGCTCTGAGCTCTTCTTAAATCGCGTGGCAAAGGCCTCCTGCCACTCTCAGGGAACAGCATACATCGTCTGCGCTCCACTGCGTCAACCAGAGCATCCAAGGCCCGCTCGGTGAAGCGATGAGCGCGTTCTCTCACCCTCTCCATGCTTGGCAGCAAAATGGATTCACAGGTCTCTCCAGGCTGAGATTCAAGGCTGCAATGAGCAGGGTGTGGCTGGGGAGCAAGTGCCCCCCCCC
Source organism: Squalus acanthias (assembly GCA_030390025.1). Taxonomy (NCBI): domain Eukaryota; kingdom Metazoa; phylum Chordata; class Chondrichthyes; order Squaliformes; family Squalidae; genus Squalus; species Squalus acanthias. Next base: position 180,704 of record JASTWF010000416.1, read on the forward strand.
CCGCTTTAAGAAGTGTCCGGCGCCAGTGTGTCTGTGTTCCCTCGCTAACTGGCAGCAGCTGCGCTGCGCTCACGCGCTGAGTTAGCGCCTCACTCCTTGGCCTTTGCACCTTAAGACAGGTGTGCAGCGCCTGCTTTAGCGCTCCACTCACCTCCCGGGGCGGTAACAGTGAAGTTTCCTGTCAGTGCCGATAATTAGCGCCAGGCGCTAATATTTGCGTCCGGACGATATTTGCACCCCAAATGGGGCGCGACCTAATTTCTACCCCATAGAAACATAGGGGTAAAAATTCAGTTGGTTGCGCCTCCCATTAGTGCCTTAAGAGGGCGCTAATGGAGCGCAAAGCCGCTAACGCCCGGGCGCAGCGATGTTTGCGCCGCTCGGGAACTTAGCTAGACATTGTGCGGTGGCGCTAAACTTAACGCTGCGACCACCTGCGCGCGCAGATTGTGACGTCATTCCATGGTGCAACGTCCTTGTGGCGCCCCGGAGCGGAAATTGAGTGGCGCCCCCTGCCTTACCGCCTGGCGCATCCAACGACCGGAAGACTGGAACGCTATCAATCGCTGTGGGGCCGGGGGGGGCGCTATTTAAAGGGGGCCTCTTCCTGTCTTTTTCTGTGGTTGACATTTTTGCACCACTCGTTCTGAGAGAGAGAGAGAGATTCGGAGAGAGAGAAAGAGAGACTTCTGCATTGAGTCAACGCTTTGTGAGGTAGTTTTGCCTACTGATCCTAACAGTTGCCTTCCCCCCCCCGCTTTAAGAACTGGCCGGCGCCAGTGTGTCTGTGTTCCCTCGCTAACTGGCAGCAGCTGCACTGCGCTCGCGCGCTGAGTTAGCGCCTCACTGCTCGGCCTTTGCGCCTTAAGACAGGTGTGCAGCGCCTGATTTAGCGCTCCACTCACCTCCCGGGGCGGTAAAAGTGAAGTTTCCAGTCAGTGGCGATAATTAGCGCCAGGCGCTAATATTTGCGTCCAGACGATATTTGCGCCACAAATGGGGGGCGACCTAATTTTTCCCCCATAGAATATAGGAGCAGGAGTGGGCCATTCGGTCCCTCGAGCCTGTTCCGCCATTTACTGAGATCATGGCTGATCATCCAAATTCAGTACGCTGTCCCTGCTTTTTCCCCATATACCTTGATCCCTTTAGCCTGAAGAAATATATCTAAATCATTCTTGAATATATTTAATGAATTGGCTTCAACGGCCTTCTGTGGTGCAGAATTTTAAAGGTTCACCACACTCTGGGTGAAGAAATTCCTCCTCATCTCAGTCCTAAATGGCTTATCCCTTAGCCTTATACTGTGGCCCCTGGTTCTGGACTCCCCCACCATCGGAAACATCCTTCCTGCATCTATTCTGTCTAGTCCTGTTAGAATGTTATAAGTTTTTATGAGACCCCTCTCAATCTTCTAAATTCTAGCGAATATAAGCCTAATCGACCCAATCTCTACTCATACGCCATTCCTGCCGTCCCAGGTATCAGTCTGGTGAATCTTCGCTGCACTCTCTCCATGGCAAGAACATCCTTACTCAGATAAGCGACCAACACTGCACACAATACTCAAGGCGTGGTCTCACCAAGGCCCTGTACAACTGCAGCAAGTCATCCTTGCTCCTGTACTCGAATCCTCTCGCTATGAAGCCAACATACCATTTGCCTTCTTAACCGCCTGCTGCACCTGTATACTTACCTTCAGCGACTGGTGCACAAGGACACACAGGTCTCGTTGCACTTCCCCTTTTCCTAATCTATTGCTGTTCAGATAATAATCTGCCTTCCTGTTTTTGCCACCGAAGTGGATAACCTCGCATTTATGCACATTATACTGTATCTGCCATGCATCTGCCCAATCACCCGACCTGTCCAAATCATACTGGATTTTCTTTGCAACCTCCTCACAGCACGCACGCCCACACAGCTTTGTGTCGTCTACAAACTTGGAGATATTACATCTAGTTCCGTCGTCCAGAACAATTATATATATTGTGAATAGCTGGGGATCTAGCAACGTTCCCTGCGGTACCCCACTAGTCACTGAATGCCACTCGGAAAAAGAGCCGTTTATTCCAACTCTTTGCTTCCTGTCTGCCAACCAGTTCTTTATCCAAGTCAGTACCTTGCCCCCAATCCCATGTGCTTTAACTTTGCAAGCTAATCTATTATGCGGGACCTTCTCGAAAGCCTTCTGAAAGTCCAAATACACCACAACCACTGGATCTCCCTTATCTATTCTAACAGATACATCCTCAAAAAATTCCAGTAGATTAGTCAAGCATGATTTACCTTTTGTAAATCCATGTTGACTTTTTCCGATCCTATCACTGTTTTCCAGGTGCTCTGCTATTACATCTTTTATAATGGACTCTAGCATTTTCCCCACTACCGATGTCAGACTTACCGGTCTATAATTCCCCGTTTTCTCTCTACCAACGTTTTTAAATAGTGTGGTTACATTAGCTATCCTCCACTTTGGCCACTCTTGGACACCAACGCCCCTTCGGAACCTTCTTCCCCTTCAATTTCTGCTGACCCCAACCCTTCTCCCAATCTCACCTCCTGCCGTGTTTTCACTATCCCCTCTGACCTTCCGCTCTTTGACCCCGAACGATCAGTCCTCAGCAAAGGCCTGAGCTTCATCCCATTACGCCCCCATCTCAATGAATTTCGACCTCGGCTCGATGCTGAGCTATTTTAACGCAGCCTTTTTCTCCGTACCCACTTCTTTGGCCAGAAGTCTTCCCCCCTCACAGCGGACCCTTTCTCCCGCTTCCACAATTCCCGTTCTACCTGGACCCCTCCCTCTGGAATCTTAACCTCTCTAGATATTTGCATTGCAAACTGCGGGCGTGACAGCGGCCGTATCAATTTCTGATCCCCTCACTCACTGCAAACTACCTGGCTGTCAACTTCATAGTCCCCAAACCCCGCACAGCCCGCTTCTCCATCCTTCCTAAGATCCAGAAACAGGGCTTCTCTGGTAGACTCATCGTTTCAGCCTGTTCTTGCAGCACGGAACTGATTTCTTCCTATCTCGATTATATTTTTTCTCCCATTGTCCAATCTCTTCCCACCTATATTCGCGACTCTTCCGATTCCCTCCGCCACTTTAACAGTTTCCAGTTTCCCGGCCCCAACCGTCTCTTTTTCACTAAGAACGTACAATCCCCCTACACCTCCATCCCCCACCAGGATGGCCTGAGGGCGCTCCGCTTCTTCCTTGAACAGAGGCCCAACCAATCCCCATCCACCACCACCCTCCTCCATCTGGCTGAGCTTGTTCTCACATTGAACAACTTCTCCTTTGATTCTATTCACTTCCTCCAAATTAAAGGTGTTACTATGGGAACCTGAATTTTCGTGGGATATGTGGAACATTCTTTGTTCCAGTCTTATTCAGGTACAGTCCCTCACCTCTTTTTCAGGTGGATCGATGACTGTTTTAGTGTCGTTTCGTGCTCTCGCCCTGAACTAGAAAATGTAATACACTTTGTTTCCAATTTCCACCCTTCCCTCGCCTTCACATGGTCCATCTCGGACTCTTCCCTTTCCTTCCTTAACTTCGCTGGTCTCCATTTCTGTGATAGGCTATTGACAAACATCAACTACAAGCCCACTAACTCCCACCGCTACATGGACTACACTTCCTCCAACCCCGCTTCCTGTAAAGACTCTAATCCATTCTCCCAGTTTCTCCAACACCGCCGCATCTGCTCTGACGATGCCACCTTCCATACCAGTGCTTCCAACATGTCCTCCTTTTTCCTCAACCGAGGATTTCCCTCTACCGTGGTTAACACGGCCATTGACCATGTCCATTCTATCTCCCGCACTTCTGCTCTCAATCCTTCTCCCTCCCAAAATCACGATAGGGTTCTCCCTTGTCCTCAACTTTCACCTCCACATTAAATGGATCATTCTCCGCCATTTCCGCCACATCCAGCATGATTCTACCACCAAACGCATCTTCCCCTTCCCTCCACTTTCAGCATTCAGAAGGGCCCGCTCCCTCCGCGACATCCTGGTCCACTCTTCAATCACCCACAACAGACCCTCCCCTCCCCACGGCACCTTCCCGTCCAAGCACAGGAGATTCAACACCTACCCTTTTAACTCCTCCCGTCCCAACGTCCAGGGCCCCAAACACGCCTTCCAGGTGAAACAGCAATTTACTTGTACTTGTTGCAAATTGCTATACTTTATTAGCTGTTCAGGATGTGGGCTCCTCTACAATGTGGAGACCAAATGCAGATTGTGTTACCGCTTTGCGGAACACCTCCGTTCAGTCTGAGGTTGACCCTGAGCTTCCGGTTGCTTGTCACTGTAATTCCCCGCTCCACTCCCACTCTGACCTCTCTGTCTCTTGCTTATTAAACTGTTCCAATGAAGCTCAACGCAAGCTCGAGGAACAGCACCTCATCTTTCGATTAGAAACTTTACAGCCTTCTGGACTCAACACTGAGTTCAACAATTTCAAGCTATAACCCCTGTCCCTATTTTTACAGGTGGCAGCTTTTGATCATTCTGCCATTCCCATTTGAAACATTTAATCTATCCTGCCTTCAATCCTAGCACGGACCTTCCCGTTAGTTCATTCCTTCACTTCCCCCCACTTTCCCTGCCCTGCACCTGCTTAAAACCTGTTACATCTCCAACTTTTACCAGTTCTGACGAAGGGTCACAGACCTGAATCTGTTTTTCCACGGATTCTGCCTGACCTGCTGAGTGTTTCCAGAATTCTCTCCTGTTATTTCAGATTTCCAGCATCCGCAGTATTTGCTATTGTACTGAGGAGAGCTAACCTCACCGCTTTCTTCGGAAGTTTAACCACTTTTTTCACTTTCTTATTTGTGCTCCGTTTGGAATTAGAGTTTATTTTATTGTATTTTCTCAAAAAATAAATGTTAAAAACACTTTTGTCCCCCTACGTTTCGAATATGATTTTCGGAGAAACAAGCAAAAATCAATGTTCCCCTCATCTAAACAAGTGTCAAGCGGATCTTGAAGTCCGAACGCTTTTTAGCAGGCTCTGAATGGCTTAAAACATTTAAAAATTGAAATTTCTCAATATTTGATTTTGAACGAACGACTGAATTGAGTAGCTTCACACAAACATGCAACCATGCTGTTGCAGTGCGGAAGAGCAGGGGAGGATTTGGAGGAGTTACGTATTACTTTTTATTGACTTTTAAAAAATATAATTGAGCCGTTTAGGAAGAGAACCAACAAAAGTGGAAAACACAAACAATTTTATTTTACACAATATAAAAACAGAAAATGCTGGAAATACTCAGCAAGCCAGGCAGCATCCGTGGAGAGAGAGAGAGAAACAGAGTTAATGTTTCAGGTCTGTGACCTTTCGTCAGAACTGGCAAATGTTAGAAATGTAACAGATTTTAACCAGGTGCAGATGCAGGGAAAGGCGGGAGCAGAGGAAGGAACACAAGGGATGGCCTGTAATATGGGGGAAGGCAGGACTGGTTAAATCCGGCCTCTGCACCTGGTTAAAATCTGTTACATCTCTAACTATTTCCAGTTTGGACGAAAGGTCACAGACCTGAAACGTTAACTTTGTTTCTCTCTCTCTCTCCAAGGCATAACGTAACTACAGATTTCCTCTTAAATGTTTAGTGGAGTGTTAATAGGAACAAGATCTCTGTACTTACGTATGAAAAATGCAGGAAGCTACACAGCTGAGAAAGACACACAAAATACTTTGATTAAACTGGTAATGTACAATTTCTATTTGCTATAAATGTTTGAATTAGGAGATTGAAAATTGAGAGCACAATGAAGTTTGTTTCCTGCTATTTAATTGGGAAGTACCTAAAATAATTCAACACTTTTCGTTTTAAGAGCAGGTATTAATATTGTGGAGAATGTTTGAGAGAAAAAACATTGGAAGCGAAATTTGTAAATTAACATCTTTACATCAACATATTAGGAAATATTTCCAAGTCAGTCTGATTGGTTCTCTTGACCAGGAAGAATGATGAATATTTATTTGTGTTAAATCAAAGCTTTTCCTGCTTCTTGTTTTTAATTCAGTGAAAAAAATTCTGTGTGTGTTTTTCTGCACTTGTGAATAATTGCTCCATTTCTGACATGCTCCATGGGGGGTGTGCTGGTTCAAAATGATCACGTTTATTAAAGGCAGCGATTGAAGTTGGAAATAGGGATAGCCGTTTTTGTTCAATCCTTTTTAATATAGTGAACTAAAGAACTACAGCACTTTATATTTGGTGTTTGTGCGGTTGCATTGTGATTAATATTCTGATTATATATCTGGATGTACAGCACGTCAGCGCCATAGGGAAGCCGCTGCACCTGCTGCTTGTGCAGCCATTGCTATACTGACATGGGGGTTGGGCTAATACTTTGAAAACTTTAAAATTAATACAACTTGCACGAATAGATATGCCTCATTCAGCTGAACTTGGGCTTTTGGATTGTTTATCGATGCATAACCGTATAACTGAGTGACGTTTCTGAAGTGTTAATTCATTATTCTGCAGTTCTTTTATATCCCAGATATTTCTGACAAGTATTTATTTAAATACAGTTTGTTCATGACGACCTAAATGCGTTTAATTAATTCTACCGTAAACAAAGTTGCAGAATGGGCATATAAATGACAAATGAATTTCAATTTGGGTAAGTTTGAGGTGGTGCATTTTGGTAGCAGGAATAAGGACCCCAGCTACTCCTTGTAAAATAAGAGTCGAAATGGGGTAGAGGTGCAAAGGGATCTAGGGGTATACATTCAAAAATCATCAGACGTAGCAACGCAGGTTAAAAAAAGCCATACATGTGCAAATAAAGCACGGTTTCATTTCGAGAGGAATAGATTTCAGAAACAGTGAAGTTATGTTAAACTTGCAGAACCTTGTCTGATTGTCTCATGATTTGAGATGGTGGGGTGGCAAAACCTCAATACTGCATGTATGATTTTAACTGGTTATTGTTGCTGTCGTTGTTGTTAAAGTTGCTTTTCTCAAAGAGTTCTAAAATTTGTAGTTCACAAAAAGGTCGCGCTCAAAGGAGTTCGTGGCCGTTCAGTACAAAAAAATCGAGAGTCCATTGGTGGGTGGAGCTGAGGATATTAGGTGGGGTGGGGAGGAGCTGAGGATATCAGGTAGGGTGGTGGAGCTGAGGATATTAGATGGGGTGGGGAGGAGCTGAGGATATTTAATGTGGTGGGGTGGAGCTGAGGATAATAGGTGGGGTGTGGAGGAGCTGAGGATGTTAGGTTGGGTGAGGAGGTGCTGTGGACATTAGGTGGGGTGGGGAGGAGCTGAGTATATTAAGTGGAGTGGGGAGGAGTTTAGGATGTTCGATGCTTAAATAGATATCGAAAGTCATAAAGTAAGGCTGAAGCATACAGGAGAGCAATACTGTTGTTTGAAATAAATAATATCACCATCAACTTCTTCGAAAATCAGTAATACAAAGTGACAAGCCAGGAATTTACTCTGCAATAAATCCTCAGATTTTCTGATAAAATTCCAGAACCACACACAGTTGTAGATGGTTGCCTTTATTTATTATTATTTTTTTTCATTCAATAAACTGATACTTTGCTTCAAATATTGAAGAGACATTTCTCTACATGACATTTCACAATTGGCATTAGAAAACATACATCGATGAATGCGAGGTGATGCACTTTGGTAGGAAAATATAAACATCATGAGGGTAGTGCGCTTGGTGTTGTGTTTTTGGACTTTCAAAAGGCGATTGACAAGGTACCACGTGACATTGCTGTTCATAAAATTGTAGCCCATGGGACTAATTGGACAGGGCAGCATTGATACCAAATTGGCTAAGGGTCAGAAAGCAGAGAGTAGGGGTAAACGGTTGTTTTTCAGACTGGAGGGAAGTGTACAGTGGTGTTCCCCAGGGGTTGCTATTAGCAGTAGTGCTCTCTTTGATATATTTTAATGACCTCGAGTTGGGTGTACAGGACATCGAATCTCGGAAATGTAGTACACAATGAGGAAGATAGTAACAGTCTTCAGGAGGACGTAGCCTGACTGGTCAACATGAGAGCATAAGAAATAGGAGCAGGAGTAGGCCATTCGGCCCTTCGATCCTGCTCCACCATTCAATACGATCATGGCTGACCTTCGGTAAAAAGTCATTCATACAACACCTTCTAACTGACCCTCAGTCCTGCATATACAGTTATGTCCTTACTCAGTTTACTGGAATATTTTGCCTTAACATAATACAATATCGTTGGAGCCGAAAGTACGACCCTAAATGACAAGCAAATTTGGCTGTGTCTTCACTCTTATAAAATGTTCCTCACGCTGGAGGGTCTGAGAACTTCAGAAAAGTCCCTGACATGATTCTATACTTCCCTGATGGTGTTTATTTCAGAATCCAATCCCTTTGCTTACAGCGTAACTCGAACTCTGATTCAATTAGGCAGACACTTGGCAGATTCGATTCAACACAGAGAATTGTGAAGTGAAAAATGAAAGAGAGGCAATGTCGACAAAATTATACAATTTTAAAGGGAGTGCAGAACAGTGAGACCTCGGCACGTATGTAAACAAATCTTAGAAAGCGGACCAATAAGTTGAGATATTTGATAATAAGGCAGACGGGATCCTTTGCTTTATTAATAATGAGCAGAATACAAAGAAAGGAAGTTATGCTGAAACTTATAAAGCACTGATTAGACTTAAGCTGGAGTATTGTGTCCAATTCTGGGCACCGCACTTTAGGAAAATGTCAAGGTATTCGAGCGTGTGCAGAAGAGATTTACCAGAGTTAACCAGGGACAAGGGACTTCAGCTATGTGGAGAGACTGGAGAAGCTGGGATTGTTCTGATTTGAGCAGAGAATGTTAAGAGGAGATTTGATAGAGGTGTTCAAAAGCCTAAATAGATTTAATAGAGTAATTAAGAAGCAACTATTTCCAGTGGCAGTGAGGTCGGTAACCACAGGACACAGAATGAATGTGATTGGCAAAAGAAGCAGAGACTACAGGAGGAGGATTTTGTTTTACACAGCGAGTTGTTGTGATCTGGAATGCACTGTCTGAAACGGCGGTGGAAGCAGATTCAATAGTAACTTTCAAAGGGAATTTGGAAAAAATACTTGAAGTAAAATAAAATACTGGGGATGAAGCAGTGGAGTGGGATTAATTGGACAGCTCTACCAAAGAGCCGGCACAGGTACGGTGGTCCGAATGGCCTCCTTCAGTGCTGTATCATTCTATGATTCTATAATCACCGATACCTTAGAAAATAAGAAACTGAACATGACGGGCTACAGGTGAACAAATAATTAAAAGCAGTATCACAAGACAGCAAAGCAATGAAAATGCTAACAATGAATTGCGGCTTATTTCTAAGTCGATAGAATTCTAAAGAAGTGAAGTGGGCCAATGGTGGGAAGTGATGTTTCACAAGGATCGGTGCTGGGAACACTTTTGTTCACCATTTACTTAAACAATTCGGACTCAGGAATCGGAAGTGCAATTTCAAACAATGTGGATGCCACCCAAATGGGGGTTTATACTTAATACAGAGGAGGACTGCGACACAATCCAGGAAGACATTATTAAACTGGTAGAATGGGCGTGTAACTGCCAAATGAACCTCAATATAGAGAAATGTGAGGTAGTTCATTTTAATAGGAAAAATACAGATGTCACAGACTCCCTAGAAAACATAAAATCTAATTGCGTTTGAGTGACAGAGGGGTGTGAGGGTACAGTTACATAAATCACTAACTGTTGCAATGCAGGTTGATAAGGCCATAAAAACATAGAAAGCATTGGGGTTCATTTCTAGAGGGATAGAATTGTAAAGAATAGAATTAATGTTAAATTTGTATGGAACCTTGGTTAAAACACACTTGCTGTTCTGTGAACATGGTCTCCATCTTATAAAAAGTACACAGAGGGACTGGTGAAGGTACAAACAGTATTTATTAGAATGATACCAGAACTGAGAGGGTTTACCTGTCAGGAAAGTCTGAACAGGCAGGGGTTCTTTTCTTTAGGAAAGTGAAGACTGAGGGATAATCAGATAGTGTTCTTTGAGATTATGAAAGGGTTTCAAAGGGTAGATTAGAGAAGATGTTTCCACTTGCAGGCGAGACCATAATTTGGGGTTATAGATTTAATATAGACATTAATAAATCTAATAGGGGAATTCAGGAGAAACCTTTTTACCAAATGAGTGGTCAGAATGTGGAACTCGCGACCACAAGGAGCAGTTGATGCGAATAGCATAGACATATTTAAAGGGGGAAAGGAATAGAACGATATTTTTTACTTTGTTACATGAAGGAGGGTGGGTGGAGGCTCGTGTGGAGCATGGACACCAACATGGACATTTTGACTCGAATGGCCTGTCTCTGTCCTGTAAATACTTTGTAAATTGTATTAAACATGTATAGGACCCGGGTCACGTTACACTTAGAGAACTGTGCATAGTTATGGTCTCCATAATATAAAAAGGACATAGAAGAACTGGAGAAAGTGCAACAAATACTTACAAAAACAACAACTTGTATTTATATAGCACCTTTAACATTGTAAAATGACCCAAGCGATTCACAGGTGCGTCATTGACCAAAACCTGACCCTGAGCCACATAAGGAGATATTAGGAAAGATGACCAAAAGCTTAGTCAAAGAGGTAAGTTTTAAGCAGCATCTTAAAGGAGGAGGGAGTTTTAGAGAAGCAGAGAGGTTCAAGGAGGGGATTCCTGAGCTTAGGGCCCAGGCAGCTGAAAGCACAGCCGCCAATGCTGGAGCGGTTACAATCGGGGATGTGCAAGAGGCCAGAATTAGAGTAGCACAGAGATCTCGGGAGTGTTGTGGGGCAGGTGGTGCTTGTAGATGTAGGGAGGGTGAGGCCATGTAGGGATTTGAAAGCAAGGATGATCATTTTAAAATGGAGGCATTGCCGGAACGGCAGTCACTTTAGGTGAGCGAGCACAGGGGTGGTGGTTTATCGGGATTTGGTGTGGGTTAGGTTACGGGCAGCACAGCTTTGGATGAGCTCAAGTTATGGAGGGTGGGAGATGGGAAGCCGGTCAGGAGAGAGTTGGTGTTATCAAGTCTAGAGCTACCAAAGGTACTGATGATGGTTTGAGTAGCAGATGAGTTGAGGCAGGGGCGAAGTTCGGCGATGTTATGGAGGTGGAAGTAAGCCGTCCTGGTGATGGAGTGAATATCTGGTCGGAATATCATCCCGTGGGCAAATACGACACGAAGGTTGCAAACAGCAAACTGGTGCTAAGGAGAGGGATGGGGTCGGTGGCTTGGCAACGGAGTTTGTGAAGGTGGCCAAGAGCTTCGGTCTCACAAATATTTAGTTGTAAGGCACCAGAACTGAACGATTGCAGCTATCTGGAAAGATTAAACAGCTTTGGCCTTTCTGCTATAGAAGAGAGAGGACTTTGATGAGGCCCAATAGCGACTTGAAAATTATGAATGGGTTGGACAGGGTAGATGTGGAAAGAATGTTTATACTTTTGGGAGAATGCAACACTTGGGGTCATAAATACACGATAGTTACTAATAAATTCAATAGGGAAATAAGGAGCAATTTCTGTACTCAGAGAGTGGTCAGAATGTGGAACTCTCTACCACAGGAAGTGGTTGAGGAAAATAGTTTAGATTCTTTCAGAATGGAACTAGACGGGTAAGTTAGAGAAAAGGGAATAGAAAGATATTCTGAGAGCTGAGATGAGGTAGATGCAATGAGAGGAGACTGGTGTGGAGCATAAACACCAGCACCGACTGATTGGGCCGAAGGGCCTGTTTGTGTGCTGTATATTCCATGTAATATAATCCCTGAACTGCAGCTCAGCTCTGTCTGCCTAACTATTGACCAGGCTCTTGCTCGGGAAGCTGCGAATGAATTGCTGCCCTCAATCGCTGAAGGGACTCTTTACAGAAGAGCTCAGAGTGAAAGCAGCAAACTAGTGGTCCTGTCCCGAAAGACAATGTGGGAAATGTCAGTCAGAACCAGTGCCGAGTCCTAAACACAGTGCTCGCCCCGCCGCTGGTTGTATCTTCAGATCTCCAACGATTGCTGGTGTAATTCAGTGGGTGGCAGTCTGGGGCTGAATATTACATTCCTGGGCTGGAAACACTGGGAGCCGCCTTTGGGCTGCGCTCAGTTATTTCTGATTATTAATGAATTGAATAATTGAGGTAAGTGGATATTTCAGCGCGCTCTTCACCTGCTCTCTGAATTTGGACTGGGTCACCCCATAAATAAATGTGTTTGTGCAGCAACTTAAATTCACCAGCATAATTCCGACTTGTCTAAAGATTAATAAAGAACCAATGTAATAATAGGGATTTGTTCCTGTAATGATATAATATAAGAATTCTAAAACATTCAGCAGCCACAGCAGTATGAAGTTGCCGGATATGGAGAAGAGTAAGATCATAGACTTCCTTCTGCTCTCCATCTCTGGGTCTCTGCAATTCTCTCCCTTGCTCTCACCCCTCAGTCCCTTACGGACCCGACTGGCCACTAAAATGTGTCTGACTATCAGAGCGTTGAGCAACAGAATTAAAGCGAATGGGAGCAATGGGGTTAAAACCGCAACAAACCAGGTAAATCCCACCCACCCGGGCTCAGTATAAAAGTTTGTTACTGGGACACAGTCCCACGGCACATTGTCGATTATCCACCTGGGTTGAATTGCAAAGTAGATGGGAACGTCTTTTAAACAGAGCAGAATGCCGGTCGTTCCCAGAACCACAGCCGTAGTTTTCTCGGTGCAATATTTAGTTTTCAGTTTCTGGCAACAAATGGCCACAAATCGATCAAAGGTGAAACTGACGGTGAACCAGACAGAACAGTCTGTGGCTGCATAGCTCAGGACAACGAGAACACTACACACAGGGGTGATGGACAGGAAAGACCATGGGTAATAAAACCATCTGATCCGGGTCAGTATGACTTCAGTGACAATGAACAGGAGATCCGCCGCTGCCATGGCCACCAGGTAACGAGTGGTGCACGTGGAGAGCCCGCACTTTCCACGGGACAGGATCACAATCGCCAGCAAATTCACTGTAAAACACAGAAGGGAAAAGAGACTGAAAATTACTGTTCACACTTTCTCCGTGTCTGAGCCCAGACAGTCAGGGATGGATTTTAACACCCCAAAAACCGGCGGGTTGGGGTCGGGTCAGAAGTGAAAATTGAACAATGTCGTCCCGACCCCAACCCGCCTCCAACCCGCCCGCTTCCGAGTTTAACGGAAACGGGACAGGGGGCGGGAAGCAAACTGCTCCCAGGAGGCGGGTTGGCAAGTTAAATATTTAAATGATGCGGGTAGCCTCTGGTTTACACTGTTTTACTGGTTTAACTATGGCTGGCCGGGGATCCTGGGCCTCGGGAATGATTTCAAACCTCACCCCCAAGCTCTACCCACCATGGATAGAAACCTGGGGTCGGGATCGGACATCTAAAAGACTGGGGCTTGGACTCCCTCCACCCCGGGAACGGTCAACCCCTGGGACTGATTAATCCCCCGGGACCGGTCACACCCCCGGGACTGGTCAATCTCCCTTGACCGGTCAAACCCCCGGGACTGGTCGATCCCCCGGGACTGGTCAAACACCCCCGAGACTGATTAATCCCCAGCGACCGGTCAAACCCCCGGGGCCGGTCACACCCCCGGGACCAGTCACAACCGCGGGACCAGTCAAACCCCCAGGACCGGTCACACCCCCGGGACCAGTCACACCCCCGGGACCAGTCAAATCCCCGGGACCAGACAAACCCCCGAGTCCATGATCGGACACACCGCGGGATCAGACGCCCCATCCAACACAGTTTTATGCATCGGACCGACCTGGTCCTGCTCCGGAGTAGCCCCACCCCGTCCGACTGGAAGCCCGACTGTCAATCAGGCTTACTTCCGGGGTGGGGAACCAGTCAAGGACAGAGGATGTATGCTGTGGAGTTAAGACACCCCAACGTCCGGGAATAGCTGGACTTCCAGGTTTTACTGTCTGATATTCCGCATCCACCTCTGGACATTGTACATAACCCGCCTCTGTAAATATCCAGGCGGAAGTATATAAGCAAATGCAAATTACTGAGACTGCTGTAAATCTGGTAAAACATAAGAACATAAGAAGTAGGAGCAGGATTAGGCCATTCGGCACTTCGAACCTGCTCCGCCATTCAATGAGATCATGGCTGATCTTCTGTCTCAACTCCATTCACCGGCCCTATCGCCATATCCCTTGATGCCCTTACTAGTCAGAAATCTATCGACTTCTGTTTTGAATATACCCAATGACTGAGCCTCCACAGCCCTCTGGGTTAGAGAATTCCAAAGATTCTCCACCCTCTGTGTGAAGAAATTTCTTCTCATCTGGTTCTAGACTCCCCAGCCAAGGGCAACATTCTCCCAACACCAACCCTATCAAGCGCTGTAATAATTTTGTATGCTTCAATGAGAACCCCTCTCATTCTTCTTTTTCAAGAGAATACAGGCCTAGTTTACTCAATTTCTTCTCATACAAAACTCCCGCCATCCCAGGAATCAATCTCGTGAACCTTCCTTGCACTCCATCTATGGCAAGTATATCGTTCCTTATGTAATACGACCATAATTGTACACAGTACTCCAGGTGTGGTCTCACCAAGGGCCTATATAATTGGAGTAAGACTTCTTTACTCATGTACTCAAATCCTCTTGTAATGAAGGCCAGCATACCATTTGCCTTCCTAGTGGCTTGCTGCACCTACACATTCACTTTCAGTGACTCATGTACAAGGACACCCAAGGACCCTTTGAGCATCTGCATTCCCCAATCTTCACCATTTAGGAAATACTCTGCCTTTCAGTTTTTTCTAGCAAAGTGGATAACTTCACATGTATCCACATAATATTCGATCTGCCATGTTCTCGCCCACTCACTGAGCCTGTCGAGATCCCCTTGAAGCTTTTCACATCCTCTTCACAACTGAGACTGAAACTTAGCTTTGTATCATCAGTAAATTTGGAAGTGTTAGATTTAGACCCCTCATCCAAAGCATTGATGTAGATCGTGAAAGCTGGGGCCCAAGCACCGATCCTTGCGGTACCCCAGTAGTCACAGCCTGCCCTTCTGAAAAGACTCGTGTATTCCCACACTTTGTTATCTGTCTGTTAACCAATTCTCAATCCAAGCTAGTATATTGCCCCCAATTCCATGTGTCCTAACTTTGTTCACCAACTTCTTGTGTGGGACCTTATCGAAGGCCTTCTGAAAATCCATATACACCACATCTACCGGTTCCACTTTGTCTACTCCACTAGTTACATCCTCAAAGAACTCCAATAGGTTTGTCAAACAGGCCTTCCCTTTCATAAATCCATGTTGACTCTGCCCAATCTTACTAATAGTTTCTAAGTGCCCAGTTGTTGCAACCTTTATAATAGATTCCAGCATTTTCCCAACTATTGATGTGAGACTAGCAGGTCTGTAGTCCCCCTTTTCTCTCTCCCTCCTTTCTTAAATAGCGGGGTTACATTTGCTATCGTCCGATCTGCAGGAACCGTTCCAGAATCTATAGAATTTTGGAAGATGACAATCAATGCGTCCTCTATCCCAATGGCCACCTCTTTCAAAACCCTAGGATGTAGGTCATCCAGTCCTTGAGATTTATTGACTTTTAGTCCCATTAATTTTGCAAGTACTGTTTTTTTGCTAATAATAATTTCTTTAAGATCCTCATTCTCGCCACACCCCTAGTTTTTTCGTATTTCTGGGAGGTTTTTCGTGTCTTCCTCGGTGAAGACAGAAACAAAGTATTTATTTAATTTTGCTGCCATTTCCTCATTCCCTATTATAAATTCTCCGGTCTCTGTCTGTAAAGGACTTACATTTACCTTCGGCAGTAGTTTCCTTTTCACATACCTATAGAAACTGTTACAATCCGTTTTTATATTTTTCGCTAGTTTGTGCTCATATTCCATATTCCCTTTCTTTATCAATTTCTTGGTCCCCCTTTGCTGATATCTAAAAAGATCCCAAACCTCAGGCTGACCGTTTTTTCTGGCAACTTTATAATCTTCCTCCTTTGACTTAATACTAGCTTTAATTTAATCAAAAAAACAATGCTGAAAACACTCAACGAGTCAGGCAGCATCTGTACAGAGAGAAAGAGAGCTAACATTTCAGGTCGCTGACCTTTCATCAGAACTGGAAGATTCCAGATATTAACAGTATTAAAGCAATGATAGAGTCAAAGAAAAGTGCGGTTCCATAAGGAAAGAACAAAGTCTGTGATTGGCTGGAGGGCAGGAGTGATTCAATGACAAAAGGGATGATGGTGCAGGGCGAATGGGACAATTAAAGACACAGAAGATGGGTCTAGCGGAGGTGTAAATGGTTACAGCAGAATAACAAGGGGGAGGGGCAGTAGGGCACATGCGGGAGAGAAAGTTGGGTAGACCCCAGGTGTTTGTACCAGCCCACTGGCCGTGTAGCGGGATCGCCACCCCAAGCCCCAGCCCACACCTCCTCCACTCCCAGTGGCTCTGGTTGAGCCAACCTCCATTACCAGCACATGTCGTCCGAGAAAACGGGTGCAGAGGTTATGATCTGAAGTTTTTAAACTTATTGTTGAGTCTGGAAGGCAATAAAATGCCTAACCGAAAGATACGGTGCTGTTCCTCATTGAGTTTAAAAGGGGAACAGTGCAGGAGGCCGAGAACAGAGAGTTCAGAGTGGGAGTGGGATGTAGAATTAAAGTGGGAAGTGACCTGAAGCTCAGGGTCACACTTGCGGACTGAACGGAGGCGTTCAGCAAAGAAATCACCCAATCTGCATTTAGTCCACCACTGTACAGGAGACTGGATCGTGGGCAGCGAATATGATATAGTAAATTGGAAGAAGTACAAGTAAATTAGTCTTTCACGTGGATGTAATGTTTGGGGCCCTGGCTGGTGGGATGGAAAGAGGGGAATGGGCAGCTGTTGCATCTCCTGCGCTTGCATAGGAAGGTGCCGGGGAAGGGGAGTAGATGTTAATGGTGATGGAGGAGTTGACCAGGGTGTTGCGAGGGCCGGGGGGACGGGAGGGCAGGGGAAGATATGTTTGTTGGTGGCCTTAGCTGGACATGACGGAAATGGCAGAGGATGATTCATTGAATGTGAAGGCTGGTGCAGTGGAAGCTGAGGACAAGGGGAACCCTATCTGGGTTCGAGCAGGGAAGGCAAGGGGTGATGGAAGCAATGCAGGATTGACACGGTCGAGGGCCCTGTCAATCACAGTGGAGGTGAATACTCGGCTGAGGAAATATGAAGACATTTCGGAAACACTGGTGTGGTCAGAACATATGCAATGGTGGCGGAGAAACTTTGAGAATAGAATATAGCCCTTCCAGGAAGCTGGGTGGGAGGAAGTCTACTCAAGATTCCTGTGGGAGGTTGGTGGGATTATAGTAGATAGTTGTGGACGGCCTAGCCCCTGAAATGGAAATCGAGAAGTCCAGGAAGGGAAGGGAAGACCACTGTGGTTCACCATTTACATGTTATTCCTGTATTTAAAATGGAAGATAGAACAATTCCAAGGATCTACAGATCAGTTAGCATAAAGTCGGTGGTAGGAAAGATAATGGAATCCTTACACAAAGATGTAACAGAAAAACATCTAGAAACACAAAATATAAGAACGAGTAGTCAGCAGGTATTCCACAAGGGAATCATAGAATGGTTACAGCACAGAAGGAGACATTCGGCCCGTCGAGCCCGTGCTCACTCTCTGCACATGCACTTCAGCTAATCCCAATCCCCCGCCCTTTCGCCATAGTCCTGCAATTCTTTACGTTCAGGTAGTTATCCCATTCCCTTTTGAAAGCCACGATTGAATCTGCCTCCACCACACTTTCAGACAGTGCATTCCAGATCATAACCACTCGCTGCCTTAAAAAGTTTTTCCTCATGTCACCTTTGCATCTTCAGCACATCACCTAAAACCTGTGCCCTCTGGTTCTCGATCGTTCCGCCAATGAGAACAGCTTCTCTCTATCGACTCTGTCTCATGATTTAGTAGCAACCGATGTTAACAAGGCCACAAACATGCAAACAAAGCACTGGGGTTCATTTCTAGAAGAATAGAGTCGTAAAGCAAAGAGGTTAGCTTAAACTTATATCGAACCTTGGTTATACCACACTGAGCATACTGTGTGCAGTTCTGATCCCCATATTACATAAAGGATATTAAGAGACAGGAGAAAGTGTAATTTTTTTACAAGGATGACACAAGAATTGCGAAATTATAATCATCAGGAAAGATTGAACAGGCTGGGGCTCCTTTCTTTACAAAAGAGAAGGCTGAGGGGTGGTCTAATAGAAGCGTTTAAATTTTGAAGGGCTAACATAGTGTAGATGTTTATACTTGTGACGTGAGTGCAAAATTTGCGATTATCGATAAAAGATAGTCACTAATAAATCCAATACGGAATTGAGGAGAAATGTCTTTACTCAGAGAGTGGTTAGAATGTGGAACTCACTACAACATGAAGTACTTATAGAGTCATAGAGTAATAGAGTTATACAGCACAGAAAGGGGCCCTTCAGCCCATCGTGTCCGCGCCAGCAATCAAGCCCTATCTATTCTAATCCCATTTTCCAGCACTTGGTCCGTAGCCTTGTATGCTGTGTCGTGTCAAGTGATCATCTAAATGCTTCTTGAATGTTTTGAGGGTTCCTGCCTCTACCACCCTTTAATGCAGTGAGTTCCATATTCCAACCACCCTCTGGGTGAAAAAGTTTTTCCTCAATTCCTCTCTAAACCTCCTGCCGTTTACCTCGAAACTATGCCCCCTGGTTATTGACCCCTCTACGAAGAGGAACAGTTCCTTTCTATCTACCTTATCTATACCCCTCATAATTTTTAACAACTCAATCAGATAAGCCTTCTCTGCTCTAAGGAAAACAATCCCAGCCTGTTCACTCTCTCTTCATAGCTGAAGCGCTCCAGCCCAGGTAACTTCCTGGTGAATCTCCTCTGCACCCTCTCCAATTCAATCACATCCTTCCTATAGTGTAGTGAACAGAACTGCACACAGTATTCCAGCTGTGGCCTAGATAGTGTTTTGTACAGCTCCATCATAACCTCCCTACTCTTATATTCTATGCCTCGGCTAATGAAGGCAAGTATCCCATATGCCGTTTCAACCACCTTCTCTACCTGTCCTGCAGGCTTCAGGGAACTAAGGGTCATGCAGACCAAGGTCCCCCTAATCTTCTGACCTTCCTAGGGTCCTACCATTCATTGTGTATTCCCTTACCCTGTTAGTCCACCCAAAATGCATCACCTCACAATTTTCCATTTGCCACTGTTCTGCACATCTAACCAACTCGTCCATAACGGAACATTTAGATAAACATAATTTAATAGGACAAAGTCAGCATGGCTTTATGAAGGGGAAGTCATGTCTGAGAAATTTGCTCGAGTTCTTTGAGGACATAACGTACAGGGTGGATAAAGGGGAACTAGTGGATATATTGTATTTAGACTTCCAGAAGGCATTCAACAAGGTGCCACATAAAAGATTATTACTCAAGATAAAAAATCACTGGATTGGGGGTAATATTCTGGCATGGGTGGAGGATTGGTTATCTAACAGGAGGCAGAGAGTTGGGATGAATGGTTCATTCTCGGACTGGCAACCAGCAGCCAGTGGTGTTCCGCAGGGGTCGGTGCTGGGTCCCCAACTCTTTACAATCTATATTAACGATTTGGAGGAGGGGACCGAGTGTAACATATCAAAGTTTGCGGATGATACAAAGATGGGAGGGAAAGTAGAGAGTGAAGAGGACATAAAAAACCTACAAGGGGATATAGACAGGCTGGGTGAGTGGGCAGAGATTTGGCAGATGCAATACAATATTGGAAAATGTGAGGTTATGCACTTTGGCAGGAAAAATCACAGAGCAAGTTATTATCTTAATGGCGAGAAACTGGAAAGTACTGCAGTTCAAAGGGATCTGGGGGTCTTGGTGCAAGAAAATCAAAAAGTTAGTATGCAGGTGCAGCAGGTGATCAAGAAAGCCAATGGAATGTTGGCTTTTATTGCTAGGGGGATAGAATATAAAAACAGGGAGGTATTGCTACAGTTGTATTGGGTATTGGTGAGACCGCACCTGGAGTACAGCATACAGTTTTGGTGTCCATACTTAAGAAAAGACATACTTGCTCTCGAGGCAGTACAAAGAAGGTTCACTCGGTTAATTCCGGGGATGAGGGGGTGGACATACGAGGAGAGGTTGAGTAGATTGGGGCTCTACTCATTGGAGTTCAGAAGAATGAGAGGCGATCTTATTGAAACATATAAAATTGTGAAGGGGCTTGATCGGGTGGACGCGGTGAGGATGTTCCCAATGATGGGTGAAACTAGAACTAGGGGACATAATCATAGAATAAGGGGCTCCTCTTTCAAAACTGAGATGAGGAGAAACTTTTTCATTCAGAGGGTAGTGGGTCTGTGGAATTTGCTACCCCAGGAAGCTGTGGAAGCTACTTCATTAAATAAATTTAAAACAGAAATAGACCGTTTCCTAGAAGTAAAGGGAATCAGGGGTTACGTGGAGCGGGCTGGAAATTGGACATGAGTTTGAGTTCGGATCGGTCAAGGCCCTGTGGGTGGCGGATCGGGCCCAGGGGCCGAGTGGCCGGGTCCTGCTCCTACTTCTTGTGTTCTTTAGAGTTGAGGTTGGATCAGATCAGCCATGATCTCATTGAATGGCGGAACAGGCTCGATGGGCCGATTGGTCTCCTCCTGCTCCTTTTGCTTATGTTCTTATATCGTGCTGTAGCCTGAGGCTTCACTCCTTGCTATTTAACACTTCACCAATTTTCGTGTCATCTGCGAACTTACCGATCATACCGCCTACGTTTATTTCTAAATCATTAATGCACACCACAAACAACAAAGGTCCCAGCAACGATCCCTGCGCTACTCCACTGAACAAAGGCTTCCAGTCAAAGAAACAACCTTAAGCCATCACCCTCTGCCTCCTGCCAATAAGCCAATTTTGGATCCAATGTGCCAAACTGCCCTGGATCCCATGGGCTCTTACATAGAAACATCGAAGATAGGAGCAGGAGTAGGCCATTCGGACCCTCGAGCCTGCTCCGCCATTCGATGAGATCATAGCTGATCATCCAAACTCAGTACCCTGTACCTGCCTTCTCCCCATATCCCTTGATACCTTTAGCAATAAGAAATATATCTAACTCATTCTTGAATATATTTAATGACTTGGCTCCAACTACCTTCTGTGGCAGAGAATTCCACAGGTTCACCACACTCTGGGTGAAGAAATTCTTCCTCATTTCTGTCCTAAATGGCTTACCCGTTAACCTTAGATTATGACCTCTGGTTCTGGACTCTCCGACCATCGGGAACATTCTTCCTGCATCTAGTTTGTCCAGACCTGTCAAAATGTTATATATTTCGAGGAGATCCCCTCTCATTCTTCTATACTCCAGAGAGAATAAGCCCAATCGACCCAATCTCTCCTCATATGTCATTCCTGCTATCCAAGGTATCAGCCTTGTGAATCTTCGCTGAACTGCTTCCATGGCAAGAACATCCTTCCTCAGATAAGGCGACCAAAACTGCACACAATACTCAAGGTGTAGTTTCACCAAGGCCCTGTACAACTACAGCAGACAAAATTGAGAGGTCGCACAACACCAGGTTATAGTCCAACAGTTTTATTTGAAATCACAAGCTTTCGGAGCTATCGATTTGCTCCTTCCTCAGGTGAAGTAAATTAGATACAGAATCTCCAAAGCATATATAGATGGAAAACAAAGAATGTGTACTTTACAATTGCAGACCAATAAATTAAATCATCCTGACTATCTGCCGAGGTGTGATAAAGTTAATTAAGTCAGCCAGGAAGGTACCACATCAAAGACATAGCAAGATACAACTGAGACAATGAGGTGTAGTCGCAGGGGTTCTAACGTGTCAAAAGCTGCCGTCTGTATGTAAAACGAAAAGCTTTAACATTTTTTTACTTTTTTACTGGGAAAATTTTTACTTTTTTTACTGGGAATCACATCTGTCACGATACATGACGTGATCCGGACTCGAGTCGTCGTTAGCTTGTTCACAGATGTGATTCCCAGTAAAAAAAGTAAAAATTTTCCCAGTAAAACAACTACAGCAGGACATCCCTGTTCCTATACTCAAACCTTTTCGCTATGAAGGCCAACATACCATTTGCCTTCTTCACCGCCTGCTGCACCTGCATGCTTACTTTCAGCGATTGGTGCACAAGGACACCCAGGTCTCGTTGCACTTCCCCTTCTCCCAATCTATTGCCATTCAGATAATAGTCTGCCTTTCTATTTTTGACACCAAAGTGGATAACCTCGCATTATCCACGTTATATTGCATCTGCCACGCTTCTTCCCACTCACCGAACCTGTCCAAATCATCGTGGAATTTCTCGGTATCCTCCTCGCCGCACACACTCCCACCTAGCTTTGTGTCATCTGCAAACTTGGAGATAACATATTTAGTTCCCTTATCTAGATCATTAATGTATATTGTGAATAGCTGTGGTCCTGGGACCGATCCCTGCGGTACCCCGCTACTCACTGCTTGCCACTCGGAAAAAGACCCATTAATTCCTACTCTCTGCTTTCTGTCCGCCAACCAATTCTCTATCCAAGTCAATACCTTGCCCCCAATCCCATGTGCCATAACTTTACACGCTAATCTCTTATGCAGGACCTTATCGAAAGCCTTTTGAAAGTCCAAGTACATGACATCTACCAGTTCTCCCTTATCTATTTTCCCAGTTACATCCTCAAAAAATTCCAGTAGATTAGGCAAGCACGATTTACCGTTTGTAAATCCATGTTGACTTTGTCCGATCCTGTCACTGTTTTTCAAGTGCTCAGCCAGTCCATGCTTTAGAATGGACTCTACCATTTTCCCCACTACCGATGTCAGGCTTACCGGTCTGTAATTCCCCGCTTTCTCTGTACCACCCTTTTTGAATAGTGGGGTAACATTAGCTACCCTCCAATCCATCGGTACAATTCCAGATTCCATCGAATGTTGGAAGATGATCAGCAATACATCTATTATTTCTAGGGCCACTTCCTTAATTTCCCTATGATGTAGATTATCAGGCCCTGGGGATTGATCTGCCTTCAATCCTGTCAATTTCCGTAAAATTGAGAGGTCGCACAACACCAGGTTATAGTCCAACAGTTTTATTTGAAATCACAAGCTTTCGGAGCTATCGATTTGCTCCTTCCTCAGACCATTTCCCTGCAAATACTGATTTATTTCAGTTCCTCCCTTTCAACAGACTGTATGTTCTCCAACATCTTTGGGAGCTTATTTGTGTCCTCCTTTTTGAAGACAGAATCAAAATATGTATTTAATTGTTCTGCCACTTTTTAGTTCCCCATTATATCTTCCCCCGCTTCCGACTGCAAGGGACCTACACTTGCTTTCACTAATCTTTTTCTCTTCACATATCTATAAAAGCTCTTACAGTCAGTATTTATTTTCCCAGCAACTTACTTTCATATTCTATTTTCCCCTTCTTAATTAATCCCTTTATGCTCCTTTGTTGAATCCTGAACTGCTCCCAATCCTCAGGGTTACCGCTTTTTCTGGCCAATTTATAAGCCCTCTCCTTCAATCTTATGCTATCACTAATTTCCCTTCTTAGCCACGGTTGAGTCACCCTTTTTGTTTTATTCTTATGCCACACTGGGATGAACAAATTCTGTAGTTCATCCATGCAGTCTTTGAATGTTTGCCATTGCCTATCCACCGTCGACCCCTTGAGTGACATTCCCCTATCAACCCTACCCAATTCGCGCCTCATACCATCGTAGTTTCCTTTATTTCAATTCAGGACCCTAGTCTCTGATTCAACTACTTCACTCTCCATCCTAATGAAGAATTCTATCATATTATGATCGCTCTGACCCAAGTGGCCTCGTACAACAAGATTGCTAATTAATCCTTTCTCATTACATAATACCCAGTCTAAGATGGCCGGATCTCTGGTTGGTTCCTCGACATATTGTTCCAGAAAACCATCCCGTTAACATTCTAGGAATTTCTCCTCCCCAATATGTTTACTAATTTGGTTCACCCAATCTATATGTAAATTAAAGTCACCCATGATGACTGCTGTGCCCTTACTGCATGCTTCTCTAATTTCCCTTTTAATGCCGTCGCCATCTCCGTATTACTGTTTGGAGGTCTATATACCACTCCCACTAACGTTTGCTGCCCTTGTTATTTCTCAGTTCTAACCAAACAGATTCCACATCATCAGAGCTAATATCCTTCCTTTCAATTGTGTTGATCCCCTCTTTAACCAACAATGCTATCCGACCTCCCTTTCTTTTTTGCCGATGTTTCCTAAATATTGAATAAACCTGGATGTTGAGTTCCCAGCCTTGGCCACCCTGGAGCCATGTTTCTGTAATCCTAATCAAATCGTATTCATTTACCTCTATTTGCGCAGCTAATTCATCCACCTTGTTCCGAATGCCCTTGCATTAAGACACGAAGCCTTCAGGCTTGTTTTTTTTAACGCTCTCAGACCTATATGAATTATTATTTACTGCGACAATGTTTGATTTAAACCGTTGAGTTCTTTGCCTTCTACTTTTGTTTATCTCCTTCCTGTCTTTAGCTTTTATCCTTGTTTCCCTTTCCTCTGTCTCCCTGCTCAGGTTCCCAACCCCCTGCCACTTTAGTTTAAACCCTCCGCAACAGCACTAGCAAACACTCCCCCTAGGACATCGGTCCCGGGCCTGCCCAGGTGCAGTCCGTCCCGTTTGTACTTGTCCCACCTCCCCCAGAACCGGTTCCAATGTCCAAGGAATTTGAATCCCTCCCCCTTGCAAAATTGCTCCAGCCACGTAGTCATTTGAAATATCCTTCTATTTCTACTCTGACTAGCACGTGGCACTGGTAGCAATCCTGAGATTACTACCTTTGAGGTCCTATTTTTTAATTTACCTCCTAACTCCCTATTTTCTGCTTTTAGGACCTCATCCCGTTTTTTTATCTATATCGTTGATGCCTATGTGCACCACGACAACTGGCTGTTCGCCCTCCCTCTCCAAAGTGTTCTGTAGCCGCTCCGAGACGTCCTTGACCCTTGCACCAGGGAGGCAACACATCATCCTGGAGTCTGGTTTGCGGCCGCAGAAACGCCTATCTATTCCCCTTACAATTGAATCCCCTATCACTATAGATCTTCCACACTTTTTCCTCCCAGCCTGTGCAGCAGAGCCAGCCATGGTGCCAGGAAGTTTGCTGCTGCTGCCTTCCCCTGATAAGTCATCCCCCCAACAGCATCCAAAGTGGTATATCTGTTTGAGATGGCCACAGGGGAACCCTGCACTAACTGTCTGCACCTCTTACTCTGCATGGTGGTCACCCATTCACTTCCTGCCTGTACACCCTTTACCTGCGGTGTGACCAACTCACTAAACGTGTTATCCACGACGTTCTCAGCGTCGCGAATGCTCCAATATGCATCCATCCGCAGCTCCAGCGCCGCAATGCGGTCCGTCAGTAGCTGCAGCTGGATACATTTCCCACACACATGGTCGTCAGGGACACAGGAAGCGTCCCTGATTTCCCACATATAGCAGGAGGAGCATATAACGGGGCGGAGCTCTCCTGCCATGACTTACCCTTTAATTAATTAAGCAAAATTAAATTAAATTAAATACAAAAGGGCCCTTGCTTAACAGCAGTCCCCGCTAGACGACAGAGACTCAAGAATCTATAAACCACAGAAATTAATTATGGAAAAAAGGAGAAAGAGAGAAATACTCACCAACCAATCACTTACCTGCTTTCTGGTGATGTCACACTTCGATTACTTTTTACTTCTTTACACTCACCTTTGAAATCTCCCGAGGTTTGGCGCTCTCCAGCCGCTCTCGCTCACCTTTGAAATCTCCCGAGGTTTGGCGCTCTCCAGCCGCTCTCGCTCACCTTTGAAATCTCCCGAGGTTTGGCGCTCTCCAGCCGCTCTCGCTCTCCTTTGAAATCTCCCGAGGTTTGGCGCTCTCCATCCGTTCAGGCTCACCTTTGAAATCTCCCGCGGTTTACCTTCTTGACCAGTCTCCCATGTGGGACTTTGTGAAAAGCCATACTGAAGTCAATGTAGATTACATCAACTGCACTACCCTCATCCACACACCATCCACCCCCTCGAAAAATTCAATCAAATTGGTTAGACATGATCTCCCCCTGACAAAGCCATGCTGACTATCCTTGATCAATCCTTGCCTCTCCAAGTGGACACTAATTCCGTCCCACAGTATTGTTTCCAATAATTTCCCTACCACTGTTGTAAGGCTCACTGGCCTGTAATTTCCTGATTTACCCCTACTACCCTGCTTGAATAATGGTACCAGGTTAGCTGTCCTCCAGTCCACTGGCACCTCCCCTGTGGCCAGATAGATTCTGAAAATTTGTGTCAGTGCCCCTGCAATCGCCTCCCTTGTATTAAACAGCAGCCTGGCATACATATCGTCTGGGCCTGGGGATTTATTCACTTTTAAACCCGCTAGAACCGCTAGTACCTCCTCCCTCTCAATAATAATTTGTTCAAGTATATCACAACCCCCCTGCCTGATTTATATGCCTACATCGTCCTTCTCCACAGTGAACACAGATGCAAATTATTCTTTTAAAACCTCACACACATCTTCCGGCTCTACACACAGATTACCACTTTTGTCCCTAATGGGCCCTACTCTTTCCCAGGTTATCTTCTTGCCCTTAAAATACTTATAAAACACCTTGGAATTTCCTTCATTTTGCCCTCCAGTGTTATTTCATGTCCCCTCTTCGCTCTCCTAATTTCTTTTTTAAGTAGCCTCCTTCACTTTCTATACTCCTCTAGGGATTCCACTGTTTTTAGCCCTTTGTATCTGCCAAAATCCTCCCTTTTTTCCTAATGCATTCTTGTATATCCCTTGACATTCAGGGTTCCCTGGCCTTGTTGGTCCCACCCTTCACCTTTACGGCAACATGTTGACGTTGTACTCTCTCTATTTCCTTTCTGAAAGACTCCCACTGCTCTGATGTGGATTTTTCTACAAGTCGCTGATCCCAGTCCACTTTGGCCAGATCCTGCCTTATCATATCAGCCTTCCCCCAATTTAGAATCTTTATTTCGGGTCCATCTTTGTCCTTTTCCATAACTACCTTAAATCTCACCGAATTATGTTCACTCTCACCAAAATGCTCTACAACTGACACTTCGAACAATTGCCTGGCTACATTCCCGAGAATTAGGTCCAATACCGCCCCTCTCTTTTAGGACTTTCTACATGCTGGTTCAGAAAGCTCTCCTGGATGCACTTTAAGAATTCCGTACCCTCTAAGCCTTTCACACTCTGACTATCCCAGTTAATATTGGGAACTTGATATCCCCTACTATTATTAACCTATTATTTCTACACTTATCTGAGATTTGTCTACATACCTGTTCCTCTATCTCCCCCTGACTGTTTAGGGCCCTATAGTACACTTTCAGCAAAGTGCTTGCCCCCTTTTTCGTTTAAAGTTCAACGCATATGGCCTCATGAGAGGAACCTGCTAATTTATCATCCCTCCTTACAGCAGCAATTGAATCCTTGATTAATATTGCGACACCCCCTCCTTTTTACAGCCCACTCTGTCTCGCCTGAAGATTCTATATCCCGGAATATTAAGCTGCCAGTCCTGCCCCTCCCTCAACCATGTCTCTGTGGTAGCAACAATATCATACTCCCATGTGTTTATCAACACCTTCAATTAATCTGCCTTACTCGCAAGACTCCTTGCATTACAATAAATGCCAACCAGCCTTGCCATACTGCGTTGTGCCATTACGTATTTGCTCTGCCTTCCAGGATTACTTGTTTTTTCCTCTATATTTGGCTGTGCATCACCCCCTACTATAGCTCCATCGGTATCCCAACCCCCTGCCAAGTTAGTTAACCCCCCCACCCGCCAACAGTACTAGGAAACATCCCCGCAAGTATGTTGGACCCGTTCCGGTTCATGTGCAACCCGTCCGATTGTACAGGTCCCACCTTCCCCAGAAGCAGACCCAGTGATCCAGGAAAATAAAGCCCTCCCTCCTGCACCAACTCTGTAGCCACGCATTCATCTGCTCTGTCCTCCTATTCCTATAATCACTAGCACGTGGCACCGGGAGTAATCCAGAGATTACAACCTTTGAGGTCCTGCTTTTTAATCTGCTACCTAGCTCCCTAAATTCTTGTTGCAGGACCTCATCCCTCTTTATACCCTTGTCGTTGGTACCAATGTGAACCACGCCCTCTGACTGTTCGCCCTCCCCCTTCAGAATGCCCTGCAGCCGTTCAGTGACGTCCTTCACCCTGGCACCAGGGAGGCAACATACCATCCTGGAGTCACGTCTGCGGCCACAGAAACATCTATCTGTTCACCTTACGATAGAATCCCCTATCACTATTGAAGTACCAATCTTTGTCCTCCCCTCCTGTGCAGCTGAGACTCTCGTATTGCCATGGACTTGGCTCTTGCTGCATTCCCCTGATAATCCATCTCTCCCAGCAGTATCCAAAGCAGAAAATCTGTTGGAGAGGGAGATAGACCCAAGGGAGTCCTGTACTATCTTCCTAGTTATTTTACTCTGTCTGGCGGTCACCCATTCCCTGTCTGCCTTTGCACTCTTTACCTGCGGTGTGACCACCTCGTCAAACGTGATATCCATGAAGATCACAGGTTAACGGCTGCTCCACAGTGACTCCAGCCGCAGCTCCAGCTCCAATACGCAGATTTCAAGTAGCTGCAGCTGTTGACACTTCCTGCACATGTGTTCACCCTGGGCACCGAAAGTCTCCCTGACTTCCCACATAGCACAGGAGGCGCACGCCACGCTGCCGAGCTGCCTGCTATGTCCTACCCTTAATTTACTCATTTTACTTTCTTTAAATTAAAGAATATTAAATACACTGGAGACCTTGCTTACCTTTAAGCACTACTAACTCTAAACTAGAGACCTTACTTTTACTTTAACGACAGGACTGTAGAAATACTCACCCGGTCCTACTCTCCAATCAGCTCCATCCCTAGTTGTGATGTCACTTTAGCGGTTTCGCAGTTGCTGTTGTTTGACTGCTCCCGATCTCGGATTCTTTCCTTGGTGTAAAGTATGACCCAATTCCTGCAGGAAAAACAAAGGCGAAGCAAGGGAGCTCCTCCTTCTACGCCTCACCTAAGCCCCTGACTCACCCAACTCGCAGCACTCTATTTAAAACGCAGTCATTGCAACATCGCACTGCAAAGCCTGTTTTTATAGGCCCTGAAACAAAGGGGCTTGCTGAGACCTACTACAGGAGAACCAGTTTAATCTAGTTTCACTAATTAACTGTCTTCAACTGCTGAGTTGTAGGCCTTGTATATCCCTTTATAACCCTGCTTGAGGCTGGGAAATTTCGATTTTAAACAATGAATTGTAACAGTAAATGTGAAACAAACAAAAGTTCGATTTTAGCAAACAGTTAAGACTCCCTGACTCACGCAAACCGCAGCACTCTGTTCAAACAGCACTCAGGCGAATAGCAGAGATGCATTGAAGGGGAAGCGAGAGAAGTACACGAGGTAGAAAGCAGTAGAATTTTATGCTGATAGGGTCAGATGAAGATGGGTGGGAGGAGGCTCCTGTGGAGCATAAACACTGGCATAACCTAGTCGGACCGAATGGCCTGTTTTGTGCTGTACGTTCTGAGGAGTTCTCCGTAACTTGAGTACAAATTAATCACATTCATCAGTTAATTTAATCATTGTGGATATTGATGTGTTTTATTTATTGAAGCATTGCCCTATATATTACATTTTTATTAATTTATTAATGCTATTATTTACTGCCCCCGGGACTGATCTCTGCATTATGAAAACCTGATATGCATGTTCTTCAGTTATACGTGTCCCTCTTTACAGGGACTCACGTCACTGAGCGAAGGCTAGAGATCGTTGCAAGTTACCTGTGTAGAGACTCTGAATCAGAGATAAGAACTAGTTCGTCAAACCTTAATCAGTTACAGAAGTGGAATAATCAATAACGACAGCCCAATATTCATCCTGTCTCACGGTAACACAATGCAATACAGTACTCATGACCCACAGATTCTCAGGGCCGTGTTGGGGGAAGGGGATTAATCAGCACTAATACAATAAAATTGTTAACAATAACTATACGTAGAATAAGAATAAGACATTATACAGAGGATTTGAATCCTGTAACACTGCTGTCCTGCTGTTTACCTGTCAGTAATTAGTTAACATCTGTTTCTGTTGCTGCATTTCAATAGGAAACAAGGCATTAGCAATTAATTTAACCTTATATCTGACCATAAGAAAAAAAGAAATAGGAGCAGGAGTAGGCCATACGACCCCTCTAACCGGCTCCGACATTCAATAAGATCATGGCTGATCTTCGACCACAACTCCAATTTCCCACCCGATCTCCATATCCCTTGATTCCCCGAGGGTCCAAAAATCTATCTATCTCAGTCTTGAATATACCCAAAGAATCAGCATTCACAGGCTTCCGGGGCAGAGAATTCCAAAGATTCACAACACTCTGAGTGAAGAATATTCTTCTCATCTCAGTTTCAAATGGCCTGCCCCCTATCCTGAGACTATGCCCCCTAGTTGTAGACACGCCTACCAGGGAAAACAACCTCTCAGCATCTAACCCTGGCAATCCCCTTCAGAATCTAGTAAGTTTCAAAAGTTCATCTCTCATTCTTCTAAACTGCAGAGAGTACAGGCCCATTCTACACAATCTCTCATTACAGAACAGCACTCTCAAACCAGGAATCAATCTCGTGAAGCTTCGCTGCAGCGCCTGATATGCTTCTAACCAAACCTCTTCAGCCAACAGGAAAAATCTTCCCGTTAGCCATTAATTACATTCGAATAACACGAATGCAGCTCCATGAAGGGGATAGATCAGTTATCTAAAGCAATAGTTTCAAATTGGAACCGACTTGTTCCACTCCGGTTAGTGACCCACACTCAGTACAATTCTACTGTGACATATACTTCCAGTAATACAGGGTCACTGGGGTCTGGTGTTCCACTCCGGTTAGTGACCCACACTCAGTACAATAATACAGTGAGAGATACTCCCAGTAATACATGGCCACTGGGGTCAGGTGTTCCACTCCGGTTAGTGACCAATCTTCAGTACAGTTCTACAGTGACAGACACTCCCAGTAATACATGGCCGTTGGGGTCAGGTGTTCCACTCCAGTTAGTGACCCACACTCAGTAGTTCTACAGCGGCAGTTGCTCCCAGTACTACATGCCCACTGGGGTCAGGTGTTCCACTCCAGTTAGTGACCCACACTCAGTAGTTCCACAGTGACAGTCCCTTCCACGAATGCCTTCTCTCAGAGAGTTTCTTACACTGAGGTCTGATTCAACAGTACACAATCTTACACTAAAGGCAATAACTTCATAACACAGCGAGCCCGTGAGTTACAAACAGAGTTTTACTTTCAGTTGGGGCAATTGAATAAAACCTCAGAGGTAATTCAGGACATTTGACTAAACGAAATGCTATCACTGATCCAGAGTCTGTAGAACGGTGACCACTAGATCACGATGTAAAATTGTCAGATACAGAGTAAAACCAGAGAATAGGACACACAGAGATTTACACAACTTCAATGGTTATAATCACTTACCAGGAACACCAATGAAGGCAATGATCACGTAGTATATTTTCTCCACACTGAGATATGTGCCAATCATTTTCTGTGTGAAGCGATGTGTCTCCGTGCTGCAGCAAATCTCTCGGAATTAAATTCTGAGGCGGGACATTCCCAGAGCCTTTCATTTATACCCTGCAGGATCTCCACGAGGTCATTGAGGTTGCAACATCGCTGTAGATACTGTTTAAAAATATTTGAACAAACAGATGACGTCAGTGGAGTTAATTCCCTGTTGTGATGGAATATATGTAGTGGTGAGATTGTAATTGAAAACCCCAAAGACCGGTGAATTCTGATCACATGAATTAACGAATGAAAATTACCAGCTGTATTCTCCCAGCAATGGGGTTGTTGTTGCAAACACCACCAGGCCCATCTCTAGACCACATATTGTTTCGGTGATGTCCTTCACTCTGCTGTGGCTATTCAGTAATTAAATTCCAAATGTTGGAGTGTCCTCTCAGGGCTGCTCTGCTGCACTCTGGGATAGGGCTGTCCGCCTTAACTGTGGCCATTTTGTTAAACAATTAATGTGGGGAATTCGTGTCGATGGATCTACAAACTAATACAGCTCCTCAAACTAATAGAGTAACTCAAACTAATGCAGTTCCTCAAACTTATACAGTACCACAATCTAATACTGCCCCTCAACTAATACAGCTCCTCAAACTAATACAGTACCTCAAACTAATGCAGTACCTCAAACTAATACAGTACCTGAAACTAATACAGATCCACAAACTGATACAGTCCCATAAAATAATACAGCCTCTCAAACTAATACAGACCCTCAAACTAATACTGCCCGTCTAACTAATACAGTACCTCAAACTAATGCAGTACATCAAACTTATACAGTACCTCAATCTAATACAGCCACTCAAACTAATACAGCTCCTCAAACTAATACAGCTCCTCAAACTAATACAGTACCTCAAACTTATACAGCCCCTCAAACTAATACAGCCCCTAAAACTAACACAGCCCCTAAAACTAATACAGCCCCTCCATCTAATACAGTAACTGAACCAAATACAAACCCTCAAACTAATACATCTCCTCAAACTAATAGAGCCCCTCAAACTAATACTGCCCCTCAAACTAATACAGCCCCTCAAACTAATACAGCCCCTCAAACTAATACAGACCCTCAAACTTATACAGCCCCTCAAACTAATACAGCCCCTTAAAATTAATACAGCTCCTCAAACTAATACAGCCCCTCAAACTAATAGACGACCTCAAACTAATACAGCCCCTCAAATTAATTCAGTACCTCAAACTAATACAGCCCCTCAAACTAATACAGCCCCTCAAACTAATACAGACACCTCAAATTAATGCAGTACCTCAAACTAATACAGCAAGTCAAACTAATACAGCCCCTCAAACAAATGCAGTACCTGAAGCTAATACAGCCTTGAAACTAATTCAGTACCTGAAACTAAAGCAGTACCTCAAACTAATGCAGTAACTCAAACTAATACAGTACCTCAAACTAATACAGCACCTCAAACTGATACAGCCCCTCAAACTAATACAGCCCCTCAAAATAATGCAGCCACTCAAACTAATACAGCCCCACAATCTAATACAGCACCTCAAATTAATACAGTACCTGAAACTAATGCAGAACTTGAAACTAATTCAGTACCTGAAACTAATGCAGTACCTCAAACTAATACAGCACCTCAAACTGATACAGCCCCTCAAACTAATACAGCCCCTCAAACTAATACAGGCCCTTAAATTAATACAGCCCCTCAAACTAATACAACACCTCAAAATAATGCAGCCACTCAAACTAATACAGTCCCTCAATCTAATACAGCACCTCAAACTAATACAGTACTTGAAACTAATGCAGTCCCTCAAACTAATAGAGCCCCTCAAACTAATACAGACCCTCAAACTAATACAGCCCCTCAAACTAATACAGACCCACAAACTGATACAGCCCCTCAAACTAATACAGCCCCTCAAACGTATACAGACCCTCAAACTAATAGAGACCCTCAAACTAATAAACCCCCTCAAACAAATACAGCCTCTCAATCTAATACAGCCCCTCAAACTAATACAGCACCTCAAACTAATACAGCCCCTCAAACTAATACAGCCGCTCAATCTAATACAGTACCTTAAACTAATATAGAACACTCAAACTAATATAGAAACCTCAAACCAATAGAGACCCTCAATCGAATACAGTACATCAAACTAATACAGTACATCAAACTAATACACCCCCTCAAACTAATACAGTCCCATAATCTAATACAGAATCTCAAACTAACACAGCCCCTCAAACTAATACAGCCCCTGAAACTAATACAGCCCCTCAAACTAATACATCCCTCAATCTTATAGACCCCATCAATCTGATACACCCCCTCAAACGAATACAGCACCTCAAACTAATACAGTACCTCAAACGAATACAGCCCTTCAAACGAATGCAGACCCTCAAACTAATACAGCCGCTCAAACTAATACAGCACTTCAAACTAACACAGTACCTGAAACTAATACAGCAGACTCAAATTAATATAGTTCCTCAAACTAATACAGCCCCTCAAACTAATACAGATCCTCAAACTAATACAGCCCCTCAAACGAATACAGCTCCTCAAACTAATAGAGCCCCTCAAACCAATACAGCACCTCAAACTAATACAGCCCCTGCAACTAATACAGCCCCTCAAACAAATACAGTACCTCAAACTAATACAGCCCCTCAATATAAAACATTGGCCCAGAAATTGATCTCGCTCTGTCCCCGCGATGTCTCACCTCGCTTATGCTTTTTCTGATCCAGCTCGCACGAACTTGATGTTCCAGACATCAGCTGTGCTGGGCTTGCGTATCCCAGCGGCGTAGTTAATTCGTGCGAGCTGTGGGATCACGTGACTCAGTTAGAGCCAATGGCAGCACACCATCTTCCATTCATAAGTCTCACAGCATGGCTATGAGACTTATGAATCTTACACCCCCCCCAAAATAACAGCTAAACCTCAATTAAATTAAAAAAAAAACCATCACATTAATAAATTAAGTATAGTTAATTAAATTAACCATTTTAAATAAAAAATTAAATTTTTGAAAAAAATTAAAATCTTTTAAAAAGTTATAAAAATAAACTTACCTGTCTTTAAAGTCTATAAAAAAGATATACCTGTAAAAAAAAATTCAAAAAAATACTTAATTCACTACTTATCTTCTTAAAAGCGGGTCTTACTCCTCCTTTTTACATTTCCAAAATCTTCCCTACTTACCTGCGCGTCCAAAGCATGAAGTGCACAGCGTGCGCGCAGCCTGTAGCGCGCACGCGATGCACCCTGGCCCCGCCCCCTTTTCGGAAGAGCAATTGCCGGTTTTCAGCGCATGCGCAGGGCATGCAGAAAACCGGCAATTGGAGTGGGAATACGCGAGAGTATGCAGTGCCTACTCTCGCGTCCCGGGATCAATTTTCGGCCCAATACCTAAAATAATGCAGCACCTTAAATTAATATATCACCGCACTCTAATACAGCAACTCAACCTAATACAGCACCTCCACCTAATGCAGCCCCTCCAACTAATACAGCCCCTCAAACAAATACAGCCCCTCAAACTAATACAGCCTCCTCAAAATAATACAGCCCCTCAAACTAATACAGACGCTCAAACTAACACAGCACCTCTTACTAATACAGCCCCTCAATCTAAAACATTGCCTAAAATAATGCAGCACCTTAAATTAATATATCAGCGCACTCTAATACAGCACCTCAACCTAATACAACACTTCAAACTAATACACTATCTCAAATGAATAACGATCTTCAAACTAATACAGCACCCTCAAACTAATACAGCTCCTCAAACTAGTAGCCAGACCCGCCGAACTACCTATCTGTCCAAAGTCCTGCAATCCCGTGTTCCCACAAACTCACAGTGCATGGGATCTCACTTGCCAGACAGCATGAGGTCGTTACCAGGCTAACAAGACCTGATTGTACAGATTATTTGAACAGTTTAACAATGCGAATTCTAAATATATTTTTAAAAGTCTTGTGTTTATTTCTGTTAAGTTAGTAATGGTCTATTAAATAAAGGCATGGCAGGGCACCTCATTCCCGTGGAATGCACATCTTGTGCCATGTAGGAACTCCAGTATGCTTCCCGTGTCCTGGAAAACAACATGTACAGGAGGAGTCATCAGCTGGAGGAGATGGAACTCCGGGTTTAGCAGCTTGAGCAGCAACTGGAGTCACTGCGGTGCATCCGTGAGGCTGAGAGCTACGTGGACAGCACGTTTCAGGAGGTGGTCACTCCGCAGCTTCAGAGTGTGCAGGCAGAGAGGGAATGGGTGACCGTCAGACAGACAAGCAGGACCAGGCAGGTAGTGCAGAAGTCTCCTGAGTGCATCTCACTCTCTAACCGGTATTCAGTTCATAATACTGGAGAGGGCGTTAGTTCTTCTGCCGAGTACAGCCAGAGCCAAGTCCAGAGCACCACGGGTGGCTCAGCTGTTCAGTGGAGCCGGGGGGGTGGGGCGGGGAGAAAGATCAGGAAAGCAATAGTGATAGTGGATTCAAAAGTTAGGGGAATAGACAAGTGTTTCTGTGGCCGCAGACGTGAATCCAGGATGGTATGTTGTCTCCTTGTGCCAGGGTCAAGGATGTCACTGAGCTGCTGAAGAACATTCTGAGATTGGAGATTGAACAGCCATAGGTCGTGTTCCATATCGGTACCAATGTCATTTTTAGAAAGAGGGATGAGGACCTGCAGGCAGATTTTAGGCAGCTAGGAAAGAGATTAAAATCAGGATCTCAAAGGTAGTAATCTTCGAATTACTCGCGGTGCCTGTACTGGTGAGTATTGAAATAGGAGGATAGAGCAGAGGATAGCGTGGCTGGAGAGATGGTGCAGGAGGGAGGGCTTTAGATTCCTGGGACATTCGGACCAGTTCTCGGGGTGGTGGGACCTGTACAGTCCGGAAAGTTTGCACCTCAACAGGGCCGCAATCAATGGCCTCGGCGGGGAGGAGGGTGGGTTGCTCGTAGTGTTGGGGAGGTTTTAAACTAATTTGGCAGTGGGTGGGCACCAGGCTGTAGCATTAGAAAGGAGCAACAGGGTGCACAAATTATTCTGAGAGACGGATAACGCAAGAATAATAAATTATAAGGTCCTATGTGGTGTCAGACTAAGGGAATACAAGACAGGTGTACATTGCATGTGGGTGAATGCTAAAAGTTTGATTAATAAGGTTGGTAAGCTGCAGGCGCAAATAGCCACATGGGAATATGATGTCGTGGTGATAACGGAGACATGGCTTAAAAAAAGGGCAGGATTTGGTACTAAATATTCCTGGGTAGAAGGTGTTCAGGAAAGAAAGGGAAGGAAAGAAAGGAGGTGGTGTGGCTGTATTGATTAAGGATAATGTTACAGTGCTGGAGAGAGAGGATGTCCTGGAGGGGTTAAGGACATAATCTATTTGGTTAGAGTTAAGAAGTAATAGAGGTACCATTAAACTACTAGGTGTATTTTATAGACCAGCAACTAATGGGAAAGATATAGAGAAGAAAACATGCTAAACTGCGGAAGCAGCATGCTTTCGACAGGTCTAAGCGATCCCACAATCAACGGATCAGAACAAATCTCTGCAGTACTGCCACATCCAGTGGTGAATGGTGGTGGACCATTAAACAACAAACGGGTGGAGGAGGCTCCAGGAATATCCCCAAACTCAATGAATACAAAAGACAAGACTGAAGCGTTTGCAACCATCTTCAGCCAGAATTGCCAAGTGGAGGATCCATATCGGCCTCCTTCTGAGGTCCCACCATCACAGAAGCCAGTCTTCAGCCGAGTCCATTCACTCCAAGTGATAAAAAGAAAAGGCTGAGCGCACTGGAGTCAGCAAAGTTATGGGCCCTGACAACATCCCGGCTTTCGTGCTGAAGACTTGTGCTCCAAAAGTAGCCGCAACTCTAGCTTAGCTGCTCCAGTACAGCTACAGCACTGGCATCAACCCAACAATGTGGAAATCTGCCCAGGTATGTCCTGTCCACAAAAAGCAGGACAAATCCGACCAAATACCGCCCGATCAGTCTACTCTCAATCATCAGCAAAGTGATGGAAGGTGTCATCGAAAGTGCTATCAAGCGGCACTTACTCACCAAAAACGTGCTCACTGATGCCCACTTTGGGTTCTGCAAAGACCACTCGGCTCCAGACCTCATTACAGCATGGGTACAAACATAACGAAAGAGCTGAATTCCAGAGGTGAGGTGAAAGTGACAGAATTTGACCGAGTGTGGCATCAAGGAGCCCTAGCAAAGTTGAAGTTAATGGGAATCAGGGGGAAAAAACTCCACTGGGTGGAACCATAACTAGCACAAAGGAAGAAGGTTGTGGTTGATGGAGGCCAATCATCTCAGGCACAGGACATCGCTGCAGGATTTCCTCAGGGCAGTGTCCTAGGCCCAACCATCTTCAGCTGCTTCATCAATGACCTTCCCTCCATCATAAAGACAGAAGTGGGGATATATACTGATGATTTCACAGTGTTCATTTCCATTCTGAACTCCTCAGATAATGAAGCAGTCCATGCCCGCATGCAACAAGACCTGGACAACATTCAGGCTTGGGCTGATAAGTGGCAGGTAACATTCGCACCACAGCAGTGCAAGGCAAAGATTATCTCCAACAAGCGAGAGTCTAACCATCGCCCCTTGACATTCAACGGCATTACCATCGCCGAATCCACCAACATTAACATCCTTGGTCACCATTGACCAGAAACTTAACTGGAACAGCTAAATAAATATTGTGGAAGCAAGAGCAGGTCAGAGGCGGGGTATTCTGCGGCGAGTGTCTCACCTCCTGTCTCCCCAAAGCCTTTGCACCATCTACAAGGCACAAGTAAGGAGTGTGATAGAATACATTCCACTTGCCTGGATGATGCAGCTCCAACTACACTCAAGAAGCTCGACCCCATTCAGGACAATGCAGCCCGATTCAATGGCACCCAGTCTCCAAAGTTAAACATTCACTCCCTCCACCATCGACGTACCGTGGCTGCAGTTTGTACCATCTACAAGATGCACTGCAACAACTCGCCAAGGCATCTTGGGCAACACCTCCCAAGCCCGCGACCTCTTCCACCGAGAAGGACAAGGGCAGCAGGAGCATGGGGACACCACCACCTCCAAGTACCCCTCCAAGTCACACACCATCCTGACTTAGAAGCATATCGCCGAACCTTCATCGTCGCTGGGTCAAAATCCTGGAACTCCCTCTGTAACAGCACTGTGGAAGTACCTTCACCAAACGGACTGCAGCGGTTCAAGAAGGCGGCTCACTACCACCTTCTCAAGGGCAATTAGGAATGGGCAATAAATGCTGGCCTTGCCAGCGACGCCCACATCCCACAAACGAATTACAATAAGACAGGCAGAGAGTTAGAGACAGACAGAGCCAAACAAAGAGAAAGAGACAGACAGGCATTGAGAGACAGACTGAGATATTCAGACAGATATAGACAGAGAGACCGGCAGACAGAGACACAGAAAGGCAGAGATAGAGAAGGAAAAAGAGACATAGACTCAGACAGACAGAGCCAGCCAGATGAACAGACAGACAGACAAACAGAGAGATGGGTACAGCCGGACAGCGACACATCAGCAACAGAAACTGACAGAGAGAGAGAGAGAGAGAGAGAGATACAAAGATAGGCAGAGCTGGAGAGAGGGAGACAGAGACAGACATAAATAGTGACATCACAGACAGACATAATGAGACAGGCAGACAGCAGACAAAGACAGCGACAGAGTCTGACAGAGTGAAAGACCAAAGACAGACAGAGCCAGAGAGATGGACTGAGAAATGCAGACCAACATACAGACAGAGACAAACATAGACAAAGAAGCAAACACAGAGACACAGACAGAGACACGGATTCAGATGGACAGACTGACAGACAATTACAGACAGGTGACAGAGACACATTAAGACGGGGACATAGACAGACAGAGACAGACAGACAGCAACAGAGACAAACAGATAGAGACACAAAGACAGACAGAGCCAGATAGAGAGGGACAGCGAGAGACAGACAGGGGGAGATAGACAGACAGAGACACAGACGTACAGTGGCAGACCAACACAAACAGACACACAGACATGGACAGACAGCCAGGGACAGATATGCCGAGACAGAAAGATAGGCAGGATAAGACAGAGAGAGAGAGAGACAACAGAGGGAGAGAAACAGAGACAGAGACAGAGGAAGATACATAGTCGAAAAGATAAAGACAGACAGAGGGAGACAGACAGAGAGACACAGACAGAGAGGCAGACAGATACAGACAGAGAAACAGAGAGACAAGGACACTGACAGAGGTAGGCAGTGAAATAAACAGACAGATCATGACAAAATACATAGACAGGGACACAGACGGACAGAGACACAGACAGCGACAGAAACTGAA
Organism: Squalus acanthias; assembly: GCA_030390025.1. Lineage (NCBI taxonomy): Eukaryota > Metazoa > Chordata > Chondrichthyes > Squaliformes > Squalidae > Squalus > Squalus acanthias. The sequence goes on from JASTWF010000416.1 coordinate 220,951, forward strand.
GGAGAGAGAGAGGGACAGACAGAGACACAGACACATAGACAGAATGAGACAGATAGACAGAGAAAGAGACACAGATGCAGAGAGAGAGAGAGTCCGACTGACTGACAGAAATATATGGTCAGACAAACAGACAGACAGAGACACAGACAGACATGTAGACAGCCAGACTGAGACAGAAAGATAGCAAAAAGTACAGACAGAGGGAGACAGAAGGAAAAACAGAGCCAGACAGAGAGAGAGAGACAGAGACAGACAGAGGCAGACAGATGGAAATAGACATACAGAGACAGACAGATGAATTGAGACAGACAGACTCAGACAGGCAGAGCACAGGCGGAGATTGAAAGACTGACAGAGACAAACAGAGACTGAACAACAAATTCAGACAGAGAGAGACACACACAGGGACACACATACATAGAATCATAGAAATAGAATCATATAAATTTACAGCACGGATGTCTTGATCTTTCCCTGACTCGCGTTTTGAACAAAGATACAACGTTAGCAGTCCTCCAGTTATCCGGCACCACACATGCAGCCAGAGAGCATTGGGAAATGATGGTCAGAGCCTCTGCTATTTCATCTTTTGCTCTCTTAAGAGCCTGGGCTAAATTTCAGCTGGGCCTGGGGATTTATCCAGTTTCAAAGCTGTTAAGCCCCTTCATACTTCCTGTCTCAGTCTGCCTCTGTCAGGCACAGTCTGTCTGTGTCTCTCTGTCGGTCTCTATCTGCGTGTCTGTCTCTGTCTGTCTGTCTGGCACAGTCTGTCTGTTTCTATGTCTTTCTCTGTCTGCCTGCCTCTGTCTGTCTCACACACACACAGACACACACACGTAGAAACACAGAAACAGATGGAGAGACAGACAGACAGAACCAGACAGACAGAGGCAGGCAGATAGAGAAAGACATTTAAACAGGCAGACTGTGCCAGACAGACAGACAGAGACACACGCAGAAAGAGACCGACACAGAGAAACAGACAGACTGTGCCAGACAGAGGCAGACTGAGACAGACAGAAGAGACAGACAGCGGAAGACTGCTGAAGTGACTGACTGAGACTGAAGGAGACTGAGAGAGAATGAGACAGACAATCAGACAGAGACAGATAAACAGACGGAGACAGAGAGACATAACAAGCCGGAGACACAGGCAGTGATACAGACAGACAGAGGCAGAGAGATATAGACATAGAGAGACAGAGAGAGAGGCCAAGACATTGACACAGGCAGACAGAGACTGACAGAGATATACAGAGACAGATGGAGAGGCACAGGCAGACAGACACAGACAGCGAGACAGAGATAGATAGACAGGCAGAGAGATAGAAACAGACAGAGACAAACTAAGTGACAGAGACAAAAAAAGAGACAGAAACAGGCAGGCAGTGAAAGACAGACTGAGATAGTCAGACGGACATAGAGAGAGACACAGATACATAGAAAGACAGAAACATACGGTGATAGAGAGGCAGAAAAATAAGTAGACTCATACTCTAAAGCCTGACAGACGTAAATTCTTCGCTTCTCAGGCAGTCCCTCGGAACCGAGGATGACTTGCTTCCACATTAAAAATGAGTTCTCAGGTGACTGATGAGTCCAATGCGGGACCTACAAACTCTGTCACAGGTGGGGCAGACGGTGGTTGAAGGGGCGGGAGGGTGGGGTACTTGGGTTGATGTGCGCTCCTTCCATTGTTTGCGTTTGGCTTCCGTTTGCTCCCGGCGAAGAGACTCGAGGAATTTTGCGCTTTCCTCGATGATTCTCCTCCACTTTGTGCGGTCTTGGGGCCAGGGATTTCCAGGTGTCGAGTGGGATGTTGCTCTTTTTCAAGGAGGTTTTGAGGGTGTCCTTGAAGCGTTTCCTCTGCCCACCTGGGGCTCTCCTGCCGTGCCGGAGCTCCGAATAGAGCGTTTGTTTTGGGAGTCTCGCATCGGGTATGCGGACGATGTGGCCCGTCCATCTGAGCTGATCGAGCGTGGTCAAAGCTTCGATGCTTTGGATGTTGGCCTGAGCGAGAACACTGACGTTGGTGCGCCTATCCTGCCAAAGGATTTGCAGGATCTTGCGGAGACAGCGTTGGTGGTACCTCTCCAGTGTCTTGAGGTGCCTGCTGTAAGGGCAACACGGTAGCATAGTGGTTAGCACTGGTGCCTCACAGCGCCAGGGATCCGGGTTCGAATCTGACCTCGGGTGACTGTCTGTGTGGAGTTTGCACATTCTCCCCGTGTCTGCGTGGGTTTTCTCCGGGTGCTCCGGTTTCCTCCCACAGTCCAAAAATGTGCGGGTTAGGTTGATTAGGCTATGATAAATTGACCCTTAGTGTTAGGGGGGTGATTAAATATGTGGGGTTATGGGGATAGGATGGGATATGGTAGGGGGAATTAAATATGTGGGGTTACGGGGGTAGGGTGGGATATGTGTACTGTGGGGATTAAAGCAGGGACAGGGTACTGGATTTGGATGATCAGCCATGATCGTATTGAATGGTGGAGCAGGCTCGACGGGCCGAATGGCCTACTCCTGCTCCTAGATTCTATGTTTCTGTACATGGTCCATGTCTCTGAGGCATACAGCAGGGCGGGAATCACTACTGCTCTGTAGACCATTTCTCTTGTAATTGACGCGTGGTGAAGTTCATGTCGATTGTGCCCCTTGGTGGGCGGAATCCGCATTGCGAATCTTGGAGGAGCTCTTCGGCCACTGTCAGAAGTCGATTTAGGAGGATTCTTGCGATGACTTTCCCTGTGGCAGACATCAGGGAAACTCCTCTGTAATTAACGCAATCGGACTTGTCACCTTTCTTGAAGATGGTCAAAACGGTAATTATCTTTGGATTATTACCTGAGCCACGAGCAAATATGCATCGGGTAATATAGATCAGAGAGATGAACGCGTGGCTGAAAGACTGGTGTGGGAGAAATGGGTTTCGATTCATGGGGCACGGGCAAATATACTGGGGTAAGAGGATCTGTTCCGTTGGGACGGGCTTCACTTGAACCATGTTGGGACCAGCGTCCTGGCGAATCGAGTAACTAGGGCTGTAGAGAGAGCTTTAAACTAAATAGTGGGTGGGAGGGTTCAGGTGAGCGGGACTTTAAAAATTCAAAGAGAAAGGAGAAAGCAATAGAGCAGGGTGGCGATGGCGTAATGTTAACCAGTGTGTGGCAGGAAGGGACAGAAAGTATAAAAATAAGATTGCATCAGAAAGTTAGGTCAAAGCACGGAAAAATAGTAAAAATACAACATTAAAAGCTCTTTATGTGAATGCACGCAGCATTCTTTACAAGATAGATGAGTTGCTGGCACAAATATATATAAATGGGTATGATCGGATCGCGGTTGCAAGTTGACCAAGGCTAGGAATTGAATATTCGGGGGTATTTGACATTTAAGAAGGATAGACAGAACGGAAAAGGAGGTGCGGTAGCTCTGTTAATAAAGGATGAGATCAGTGCAGTAGTGATAAATGATATTGGCTCAGAAGAGCAAGATGTAGCATCAGTTTGGGTGGAGATAGGAAATAATAAGCGAAATAAGTCAATGGTGGGCGTAGTCTTTCGGCCCCCTAACAGTAGCTACACTGTTGGACAGTGTATAAATCAAGAATTAATGGAGGCTTGTAAGAAAGTTACAGCAATAATCATGGGCGATTTTAATCTTCATATTGATTGGACAAATCAAATTGGCAAAGGTAGCCTCGAGGAAGAGTTCATAGAGACTATCTGATATGGTTTTCTAAAACAATTCGTTGAGGAACCAACCAGGGAGCAGGCTATCTTAGATATGTTACTGTGTAATGAGACAGGATTACTTAATGATCTAATAGTAAAAGATCCTCTAGTAAAGAGTGATCATAACATGGTGGAATTTCCAATTCAATTGCAGGGTCAGAAAGTTGGGTCTCAATCCAGTGTCCTGATCTTAAACAAAGGCAATTACAAAGGTATGAAGGCAGAGTTGGCTAACGTAGACTGGGAAAATAGATTAAAGGGTAAGACGGTTGATAAACAATGGCAGACATTCAAGGTGATATTTCCTAATTCTCAACAAAAATAACTTTCCAGTGAGAAGGAAAGATTTTAAAAGAAGGGGGAACCATCCGTTGCTAACCAAGGAAGTAAAGGATGGTATCAAATCTTAAACAAAGGCATACAATGTTGCCAAGTTAGGTGGAAGGACAGAGGATTGGGAAATTTTTAAAAACCAGCAAAGGACGACTAAAAAATTTATATGCGGAGATGCCGGTATTGGACTGGGGTGGACAAAAATGAGAAGTCGCACAACACCAGGTTATAGTCCAACAGATTTATTTAAAATTACAAGCTTTCGGAGCTGTTGCCCCTAACTCTACATGACGAAGGAGCAACAGCTCCGAAAGCTTGTAATTTTAAATAAATCTGTTGGAATATAACCTGGTGTTGTGCGACTTCTCTAAAAATTAATAAAGAGAGAGAAGATGGATTATGAGAGTAAATTAGCAAAAATATATAAAAACTGATAGTAAGAGCTTCTACAGGTATATAACAAGGAAGTGAGTAGCTAAAGTAAACGTTGGTCCCTTTGAGGATGAGAGGGGAATTTTATAATGGGGAACAGGGAAATGGCAGAGACTTTGACAAATATTTTGAATCAGTCTTTCACGGTAGAAAACACTGAAACCATCCCAATAATATATAATCAAGAGGCTAGAGAGAGTGAGAAATAAAAACGATCACTATCACTAAAGGAAAAGACTCGGTAAAATAATGGGACTAAATTTGGAAAACCCCCTGGACCTGATGGCCTGCATCCTAGGGTCTTAATAGAAGTGTCTGCAGTGATGCTGGATGTATTGGTTTCAATCTACCTAAATTCCCTTGATTCTGGTGAGTTTCCAGTGGATTGGAAAACCACAAATGTAACGCACCTATTTAAGAAGGGAGGGAGACAGAAAGCAGGAAACCATAGACGAGTTAACGTAACATCTGTCATTGGGAAAATGCTGGAGTCCATTATTAAGGGAGCAGTAACAGGACATTTAGAGAATCATAATACAGTCAAGAAGAGTCAGCATGGTTATACGAAAGGGAAATCATATTTGACAAATTTGCTGGAGTTCTTTGAGGATTTAACGATCAGGGTGAATAAAGGGGAACCAGTGGATGTGGTGTATTTGGATTCCCATAAGGAATTCGATAAGGTGCCACATAAAAGGTAACTGCACAAGATAAGAGGTCACGTGTTTTGGGGGTAAAATATTAATATGGATAGAGGATTGGCTAACCAACAGAAAACAGAGAATCGGGATAAATGGGTCATTTTACGGTTGGCAAACAGTAACTAGTGGGGTGCCACATGGATCAGTGAAGTGGCCTCAACTATTTACAATCTATATTCATGACTTGGTGAAGGGACTGTGTTTAATGTAGCCAAATTTGTTGATGATCCAAAGATAGGTGGGAAAGCAAGTTGTGAAGAGGTCACAGAGAATCTGCAAAGGAATATAGACAGGCTTAGTGAGTGGGCAAATATTTGGCAGATGGAGTATAATGTGGGAAAGTGTGAGGTTATCCACTTTGGTAGAAAAAATAAAAATGCTTGTTATCATTTAAATGGAGAGAGATTACAAAAAGCTGCAGTACATTGGGACCTGGGGGTCCTTGTGCATGAAACACAAAAAGTTAGCATGCAGATACAGCAATTAATCAGGAAGGCAAATGGAATGTTGGTCTTTTTTGCAAGGGTGTTGTAGTATAAAAGCTGGGAAGTCCTGCTACAACTGTACAGGGTATTGGTGAGACCACACCTGGAGTACTGCGTTCAGTTTTGGTCTCCTTATTTAAGGCCAGTAATACTTGTATTAGAGGCAGTTGAGAGATGGCTCACGAGGTTGATTTCTGAGATGAGGGGGTTGTCTTATGAAGAAAGTTTGAGCAAGTTGGGCCTATACTCATTGGAGTTTAGATGAATGAGAGGTGATGTTATTGAAACATGTAAGATACTGATGGGGCTCGACAAGGGAGATGCAGAGAAGATGTTTCGCCTCATGGGGGAATCTAGAACTTGGGGGCTCAGTTTCAGAATAAGGGGTCGTCCATTTAAAACTGAGATCAGGATGAATTTTTTGCTGTCAGAGGGTCGTAAATCTGTGGAATTCTCTGCCCCAGAGTGCTATGGAGGCTGGGTCATTGAATATATTTAAGGTGGAGATAGACAGATTTTTGAACAATAAGGGAATGATGGGTTATGTGGAGCGGGCAGTGGAAATGGAGCTGAGCACAAGATCAGATCAGCCATGATCGCATTAAATGGCAGAGCAGGCTCGAGGAGCCAAATGGCCTACTCCTGCTCCGATTTCTTATGTTCTTATGTTCTTATGTTGATATATTTTTGAATCTTAAGGGAATCAAGGTATATGGGGATAGTTCAGGAAATTGGAGATGAAGTAAAAGATTAGCAATGATCTTATTGAATTGCGGAGCAGGCTCGAAGGGCCAAATGGTCTACTCCTGCTCCTATTTCATATGTTCTTATGTTCTTATCTTCTTATACCCAATATCTCAATTAACTGTAACAGTTTTACCCTGTGTATTGGTTATCATGTCCAATTTAACAATTAAATTTAACAGTTTAACCCTGTGCATTGGTTAGGTTTGCCCAATTTAACAATGAATTGTAGAAGTTTTAGCCTATGTATTGCGTATCATACCCAATTTAACAATTAACTGTAAAAGCTTTACCTTTTGTTTTGCGTATGATACCCAATTATACAATTAACTGTAACAGTTTTACCCTGTGTATTGGTTATCATACCCAATTTAAAAATGAACTGCAACACCATTACACTGTTGTAAGAAAGACTGCTATTAGAGTTTTTTTGCAGATGGGAATCATATCTGTATCAATTCAAGTGTAGCCGTTGGGCAAGTAACCTTACCCATGATTCTCTGTGAGTATGGAAATGCTAAAGACTGTTCCAATGTAGCCACAAGGCAATTAAACAGCAGTTTTGACTAAGCTCAGATAAAAACAGCCACAGGCTGCGAGTGAAGGTTAAATTGTTAAATGACATAATTTAGTACTGATAACATATTATAATGCTAAGTAGGTATTAGAGTTTGCTTAACAAAACTAATAGCAGATATATTTGAAAGACAATTAGCAAAAAAGATGTAAAATGAAAGGAATCTTGGGAGTGAAAGTATCCACTTGGTAGATCAAAGTGAGAAAGTCAGAACACCATGGCAGATTCGGAGACTACACTAAAAGGTATGAAGGTGGACATGCAATGGCTAACATTCAAGGAAATAATGCATAATTTGTAACAAATATATATTCCTCAACGGCATAAAAACCCAAAAGGAAAAGTGATCCAACCATGGCTAACAAAAAAAAATAAAGCTAGTATTAAGTCAAAGGACGAAGCTTATAAAATTGCCATAAAGAACGGTCAGCCTGAGGATTGGGATCTTTTTACAAATCAGCAAATGGGGCCCAAGAATTGATAAAGAAATTAAAATGGAATATGAGCACAAACTAGCGAAAAATATAAAAACGGATTGTAAAAAATTCTATAGATATGTGAAAAGGAAAAGACTGGCGAAGGGAAATGTAGTTCCTTTACAGTCAGATACAGGAGAATTTATAATGGTGAGTGAGGAAATGGCTGAGAAATTAAATAAATATTTTGTTTCTGTCTTCACGGAGGAAGAAACAAAAAACCTCCCAGAATGACGAGAAAACCAAGGGTGTGGCGATAATGAGGAACTTAAAGAAATTATTATTAGTGAAAAAACAGTACTAGCAAAATGAATAGGAGTAAAAGCCGATAAATCCAAAGGACCGAATGACCTACATCTTAGGGTACTGGAAGAGGTGGCCATTGGGATAGTGGACGCATTGGTTGTCATCTTGCAAAATTCTATAGATTCTGGAACGGTTCCTGCAGATTGGAGGATAGCAAATGTAACCCCGCTATTTAAGAAAGGAGGGAGAGAGAAAACGGGGGAACTACAGACATGTTAGCCTCACATCAATAGTTGGGAAAATGCTGGAATCTATTGAAAAGGATGAAATAACTGGGCACTTAGAAACTAATAGTAAGATTGGGCAGATCCAACATGGATTTATGAAAGTGAAATCCTATTTAAGAAATCTATCGGATTTCTTTGAGGATGTAACTAATGGAGTAGACAAAGGGGAACTGGTATTTGTGGTATATTTGGATTTTCAGAAGGCATTCAGTAAGGTCCCACACAAGAGGTTGGCGAACAAAATTAGGGTACATGGAATTGGGGCTAATATACTATTATGGATTGAGAATTTGTTAACAGACAGAAAACAAAGAGTAGGGATAAACGGATCTTTTTCAGGATGAAAGGCTGTGACTAGTAGGGTACCACAAGGATCGGTGCTTGGGTCCCAGCTATTCACAATCTATATCAATGATTTGGATGATGGGACTAAATGTAACATTTCCAAATTTGCTGATGATACAAAGCTAGGTGGCAGTGTCATTTGGGAAGAGGGTGTGAAGAGGCTTCAAGGGGATTTCGATAGACTCAGTGAGTGGACGAGAACATGGCTGATGGAATATAATGTGGATAAATGTGAAGTTATCCACATTGGTAGATAAAACAGAAGGGCACAGTATTTCCTAAATGGTGAAAGATTGGGGCATGCAGATGCTCGAAGGGACCTGGGTGTCCTTGTACATGAGTCACTGAAAGTGAATGTGCAGGTGCATCAAGCCATTAGGAAGGCAAATGTTATGCTGGCCTTCAATACAAGAGGATTTGAGTACAGAAGTAAAGAAGTCTTACTCCAATTATATAGGGCCTTGATGAGATCACACCTGGTGTATGTGTACAATTTTGGTCTCCTTACCTAAGGAAGGATATACTTGCTATAGAGGAAGTGCAACCAAGGTTCACGAGATTGATTCCTGGGAAGGCGGGACTGTCATCTGAGAAGAGATTGAGTAAACTAGACCTGTATTCTCTTGAATTCAGAAGAATGAGAGGGGATCTCATTGAAGCATACAAAATTATTAGGGTGAATGATGGGAGAATGTTTCTCTTGGTTGGGGAGTATAGAACCTGGAGACACAGCCTCAGGAGAAAGGGTAGGCCATTCAGGACTGAGATGAGGAGAAATTTCTTCACACAGAGGGTGGCGAATCTTTGGAATTTTCTACCCCAGAGGTCTGTGGAGGCTCAGTCATTTGGTATATTCAAAACAAAAGTCGGGAGATTTGTGACTAGTAAGGGCATCAAGGGATATGCCGATAGGGCCGGTGAATGGAGTTGAGGCAGAAGATCAGCCATGATCTCATTGAATGGCAGAGCAGGCTCGAAGGGCCGAATGGCCTACTCCTGCTCCTATTTCTTATGTTCTTATGTTCTTTTGTCAAGATAAGGGAGACAACTCTGACATGGGCCCCTTGGTATCAGGCCGTGTACTGATTGTACCAGGGAAGATAGAATAAGAGAGATAAGATCTGTTCCAATAAAGTGAAGAAACGTATAAACAAGATAACGATGAAACGGAGCAGAGTTATTGGAACAGTTACTGCAGACAGGCGTGATCATAATGCTGCCCTTATTCTGAGTGACAGATGGTATTTTGATCATTAGAACCTATGATAAAGGGTGATTTTGATGTAGGCCATGTATGGACACTGGCCAAACGAACTGTTGATTAGAAAAGGGTTAAAACCTCGATACTAAAATAATAACTTCTCACAAAACTACTGCGAAGGCAAAGGAACAGATTGAAGACAACGTCACCTGTGTCCGAGAGGTTCCAGAGACGAAGCGCTGCGAGCTACTCGTTAAACTATCGCCTATTGTTCAGTATTAATTACGCTGTAAGCTTAATAAATCTTGATCCATTGCTTAAACATACTGGCTGCTGCCGATTGATGTCTTGTCCAAGAACTCTGAGAGATCATTTACGATATTACAGATTGGCACCCTTCAGATGGGAGTAGAAAAAGCGGCTGGTATTGTGTAATAGATCGGACCTCGAAACTAGCTTCCTGATCAGCTGCTGCTCTTCAGGAGGGATTAACCCCTCGTGGGGAGTGTCCGTGAATTGCCCGCCGATAGTTATTGATGTTAGAGGTCTTTTAAGAAAATCGCAAAATTGCGAGTAAGATAAGGGTATATAAGAGTAAGTTAGACAGAGGTGCCTGTGAGGAGGAAGTACAGTTATTATTGACGGAATGCTTCACCAAAGGAGACCGAGTAAACTTTGAAGAATTGATAAACTTTATTCAGGAACGTGTGAATCTAAAAAAATGAAAAGTGATAAGGCGACTAGGCTACTCGCCTATGCAGTATGTCACTGTGCTCAAAGAGATGATTAGTACTGTAAGAAACAAAGTAGGGAGATAGAAGAGCAAAAAGCACAACACAATGAGTCAAAAGAAAAACATAGTCAGCAGGTAGAGGACTTTAAAAGCAGCAAGAGTTGGAGGAGGAACAAATAAAAGAAAAGCAGGTTCTGGAAGTGGGAGATATCAAAAGGCGAATTACTGACTTAGAGAGCCAGACCTCTCAAACTGCGGTAGATCTGCAACAACAGAGCGCGTGCGCAGTCCAGGCAGGAAGCGCTATACCTGAACTAGCAGAAACCAAACAAGTGTTACAATCTTGTGAGATAGAGAGGGAGAATCTTACCGCGATCTACAAGATGCCCGAGGCGCCTTGAGGGAAGCTCTCCAGCGCCCTTATAGAGAGACGGATCACACTCAGTGTAGGTTGAAGATATAAGACCTAGAGGGAAAGCTGGGAAAACGGGAGGCTGCTGTGTCTGCTGTTAATGCCAGATCCTATGATTCAGCTGTGGGAGCAGCGGGCGGATGAGAGGTGATAGACTGGGATGCACTGGAAGAGACCCCGGGGTGTCCTCCAGACATGAGGAGAGGCAGTCTGCCCCTTTGAGTGTCATAGTTAGAACCCAGGCCTATAATGACAAGGGGGAGAAAACCTCCTCCGAGAAGCGCTCCGTTCCCCTCAATGCTGCCGAAGTACAAGCTTGTGTTAATGAGTTAGGCCCCATAACACTATCCGAGTGCCACATTTGACGTTAAAGGTCGATGGAATGCTTGGAAGTAGGGACACAGCGAATTAGAGCACACCGATTTGAAACGTGTCCTCCTCGCTGCCACCGACCCCAAGATACGGCAAAATCTTCCGTTCCTGGTTTATAATATTGGCACTACCTCGGCAGTAGTCATGGAGTCCATTCAGGAACTTTTAGGCATTAACAGCATGGAGGTGGCTAAGACATTTTATCAAACAACAGAGTGACGTGTACAATCACCCACTGCATACAGTGATAGGCTCTACACGGTTTATGGTGGAACCCAAGGGCTTGCTCCTGACTCCGATGACGAACGGAATTATCAGAAACCGTTCAAGAAACAATTCTTGAATGGCCGGCAAAGCTCACTGAGGCGCGCTTTAGGACACACGGTCCAGCCAGAGACTGGGTGGGCTGAACTACTCCAGACCACCAATCAGGGATGGACTTTTACAAGGGAGGAGTGTAGACCAAAAAAAACTGTTAGTCTGGTAGAAGGGCCAGCTATGCCGACTGCACCCCCCTACACACGTCGATTAGAATGAAATTGTTACAACTTTAGGAGACCTGGGTACTGTTCTAAATTTGTAAGAAACCTCGAAAACAGGGCCAACGGTACAGTCCCATTCCAGGAAATCTAAACCCACCACCCGCGATAATATCCGCTGATCCCCTGATCAATTGGCCGGGGAAGTGAATAAATTAACAGCCATACTGAGCACTCACATTATTACAAGAGCTAATCCGGTGGCGGCCGTCTCCAATCCGGCTGGACAACAGCCACAGGGATCCCAGGCGACGGCCCAATGAAGGGGACGGGCCTCCCTCTTGGTCGGAAGTGGGGTTCCAACGTGAAATTTCGGGTGTTGTACCGGGTAGCCGAAAACAAATCATGCTTATTCATAGCGGTTCATCCGTTACCATCATCCATACCCGACACCCTGAACGCCATGCTGCGGCGGGCAAGCGCTGCTTGACATTACAAGGCTTTGATGGCAGGTCAACCTTTGCTGTTAAGGGAGAAAGGATAACTATGCGCACAAACCGGATTGATTTGAATGTTGATGACCCCGTCATGATGACAACTCCTGACGGACGGGGCGTATTGGGAAGGGATGTTTTAGAAAGTTATGGGACAATTACTTATTACAACCCGAGGTGTATTCGGATCGGTACAGGAGGTAGTGAATTGTTCGAAATATCGAATGCCCACTCCGTATTTGCGATTAAGAGGACTTGCTTGTAATAGGCATCAGATCACACAGATAAGAGAGTATAAGTATTAATTCAAACGCCCTCAAACGCATTTTCCACTAGTAAGTAAGACTGCGGTCGAATGGAGGGTGAGGAGACGATGAATGGCCCGCCCCACTCCTTTGTTAAACAGTACCCAATTTCCAAAGAAAGTCATCCCTATATTAGAGATGTTATCGACTCCCTCTTAAAACAGGGGATTCTGAGAACTGGCACTTTCATGACCAATTCACCAGCTTGACCGGTTCGGAAGCCGGACGAAAGCTGGAGGTTCACTACTTGATTACCGAAGTCCTAACAAGTTTAAACCAAGAGCGCCCCTATTGTTAAGGATGCGCCGACCTTATTATCAGAACTCCCAAAAGATTATAAATACTCCTCCACCCGAGACATTGCGAATGGCTTTTGGAGTATTCCCGTCAGAACAGAGCATCAATATACATTTGCCTTCAACTTTGAGAACCAGAGTTACACGTGGACACGCCTACCCAAGCTTCCACAACGCCCCGATCATCTTCCATACCGGAATCGTAAGGATCCTGAAAGATTTTTCTAAGCCCCAGTGCCTGCTTCAATATGTCGACGACTTGCTAATGGCTACTAGTACAATCGAGGAACAACTTGAACTGTTAGACGAACTTTTAACACTGCTCAGCAGAGCAGGCTTGAAAATTAACGCTCGAAAAGCTCAGCTTTTGCAGGAACAGGTCACCTATTTGGGAGTGACGATGCCTCCGTGGGGTAAGAGCTTCTGCTGGTATGTAAAAAGGAAGAGGGTAGCTAAAGTAAACGGTGGTCCCTTAGAGGATCAGATTGGTGAATTAATAATGGGGAATGGGGAAATGGTTGAGACTGTGAACAAATATTTTGTATCTGTCTTCATGGTAGAAGACACTAAAAACATCCCAATAATGGATAATTCAGGGGCCACAGGGAGGGGGAAACTAAATACAACAACTATCACTGAGGAAATAGTACTTGGTAAAATAATGGGACAAAAAATGACAAGTCCCCTGCACCAGATGCGCTGCATTCCAAGGTCTTAAAAGAAGTGGCTGCAGAGATAGTGTATGCATTGATTGCAATATACCAAAATTCCCTGGATTCTGGAGAGGTCCCAGTGTATTGGAAAACCGCAAATGTAACATCCCTATTTAAGAAAGGAGGGAGACAGAAAGCAGGAAACTATAGATCAGTTAGCCTAACATCTGTCGTTGGGAATATGCTGCAGTCCTTCATTAAGGAAGCATTAGCAGGGCATTTGGAAAAGCGTAATGCAGTCAAGCAGAGTCAGCATGGTTTTATTAAAGGAAAATCATGTTTAACAAATTTGATGGAGTTCTTTGAGGAGGTAACTAGCAGGGTGGACAAAGGTGAACCAGTGGATCTGGTGTATTTGGATTTCCAGAAGGCATTCGATAAGGTGCCACATAAAAGGTTACTGCGTAAGATAAGAGCTCACGGAATTGGGGAAAATATATTAGCATGGATAGAGAATTGGCTAACTAACAGAAAGCAGAGAGTCGGGATAAATGTATAATTTTCCGGTTGGCCAACGGTAACTAGTGGTGTACCACAGGGATCGGTGCTGGGGCCTCAACTATTTACAATCTACATTAATGACTTGGATGAAGGGACCGAGTGTAATGTAGCCAAGCTTTCGGATGATACAAAGATGGGTGGGAAAGCAAGTTGTGCAGAGGACGCAAAGAACGCAAAGGGATATAGACAGGCTAAGTGAGAGGGCAAACATTTGGCAGATGGAGTATAATGTGGAAAAGTGCGAGGTTATAAACTTTGGCAGGAAAAATAAAAAAGCAAATTATTATTTTAATGGAGAGAGATTACAAAATGCTACAGTTCAGAGGGACCTGGGTGTCCTTGTGCATGAAACACAAAATGTTAGCATGCATGTACAGCAAGAAATCAAAAAGGCAAATGGAACGCTGGCCTTTCTTTGAAAGGGATTAGAGTATAAATGCAGTGATGTCCTGCTGCAACTGTACAGGGTATTGGTAAGACCACACCTCGAATAATCCGTACAGTTTAAGTCTCCTTATTTAAGGAAGGATATATTTGCATTGGAGGCAGTTCAGAAACGATTCACTAGGTTAATTCCAGAGATGAGGCGGTTTACTTATGAGGAAATGTTAAGCAGGCTGGGCCTATACTCATTGGAATTTAGAAGAATGAGGGGTGATCTTATTGAAAGATATAAGATACTGAAGGTGCTCGACAAGGTAGATGCAGAGAGGATGTTTCCCTTTGTGGGGAAATCTAGAACTCGGGGGCATAGTTTCAGAATAAAGGGTCGCCCTTTCAGGACTGAGATGAGGAGGAATTTCTTCTCTCAGATGGACGTAAATCTGTGGAATTCTCTACCCCAGAGAGCCGTGGAGGATGGGTCATTAAATACATTGGCCCAGAAATTGATCTCGCTCTGTTCCCGCGGGGATAAGGCTTTCCCGCGATCTCTCACCTCGCTTGTGCTTTTTCAGATCCAGCTCGCACGAACTTCATGTTCTAGAGATCAGCTGGGCAGTGCTTGCGTATCCCAGCGGCGTAGTGAATTCGTGCGAGCTGTGGGATCACGTGACTCAGTTAGATCCAATGGCAGCACACCATCTTCCATTCATAAGTTTCACAGCACGGCTGTGAAATCTATGAATCTTACACCCCCCCAAAATAACAGCTAAACCTCAATTAAATTTAAAAAAAACCCATCACATTAATAAAATAAGTATAGTTCATTAAATTAACCATTTTAAATAAAAAATTAAATTTTTGAAAAAATTTAAAATCTTTTACAAAGTTATAAAAATAAAGTTACCTGTCCTTAAAGTCTCTAAAAAAGGTATACCTGTTAAAAAAAATTCAAAAAAATACTTAATTCACTACTTACCTTCTTAAAAGTGGGTCTTACTCCTCCTTTTTACATTTCCAAAATCTTCCGTACTTACCTGCGCGTCCAAAGCATGAAGTGCACAGCGTGCGCGCAGCCTGTAGCGCGCACGCGATGCACCGAGGACCCGCCCCCTTTTCAGAAGAGCAATTGCTGGTTTTCAGCGCATGCGCAGGGCATGCAGAAAACCGGCAATTGGAGTGGGAATACGCGAGAGTACGCAGTGCGTACTCTCGCGTCCCGGGATCAATTTTCGGCCCATTAAAGGTGGAGCTAGACAGATTTTTGCAAGAAAAGGGAGTGAAGGGTTATGGGGAGGGCGCGGAGAAGTGGCTTTGAGCCCAAGATCAGCCATGATCTTATTGAATGGCGGAGCAGGCTCGAGGGGCCTAGTGGCCGAATCCTGCAGCTATTTCTTATGTTCTTATATCTAAGTCCCGATGAGCACAAGATAAAGGTCATTCAACGACTCCCGCTTCCTGTATTCAGGACAACGCTCCGATCGTTTTTGGGACTAGTGGGATACCAGCGTAGTTTTATTCTTAGATTTGCAGAACTTGCAAAACTCCTCCATGAACTGTTAAAAGGAAAAGAGGATCAAATGTCCTCCCTGTGGAGGCCAGATCACAGCGCTGCATTTGAGAAATTTAAACTGGCTGTTATGCAGGCTACCTGTTTGATATCACCCGACCCGAAAAAGCCATTCCATCTCAATGTCGCATCCACCGACCATAGTCTAACTGCGGATCGATGTCAAGAACGATGGGACAGGTTACAACCGATCGCATATGCATCACGGATTTTGCAGGCGGCGGAACGTATTTATTCAGCGTGTGAGCGCCACCTACTGGCGAAAGACTGGGCCAGTCAACACTTTACCTACATTACGGACTGACAGAGCATCATCTTAAATTCCTCTCACACCCCACTGAAGCTCCTTATCAAACCAAGCGATTCTTTGATCTCATCCCAACGCCTCAGTCAATTGACTTTAGAACTATTACAACGGGACATTGATATAGCCTCCAAACAGACTAATCTTTACCCACTGATCCTTGCGTACGAGGGACACCCTCACATCTGTCCGCTGCCTTTAATAGACATTGAGTCCCATCCTGTTTTGTGATCACCAATAGAAGGAGCCTCTGAAATATACGTGGATGGCTCCTCCTACCACATACAGGGCTCACCTCACACCGGATGTGTTGTGGTCCTACCTGAGAAGACTCTCAAGTTTAAAAGTAACAAACATTCAAGCCAATATGCAGAGATTGTGGCCATTCTCATCGCCGTTCGAGAAACATCTGGCTACCGGACAAACACTTGTTCTAACAGTGCCTATGCCATCAATGCCAGGCTGTCCCTTCCCCTCTCCCAGAAGAAATCCTACTTCTCGTCAGACGGTAAACCCCTAACCCATGGGCCATGGTTACGTCTCTATGGCAGGCCCTAGAGGCACGACAAAAACCTTGTGACATTGCTAAGGTTAATGCCCACAAGAGAGACCAGTCCGCTCACACCCTGGGAAATAATGCGCCAGATGTAGCTGCTAAAGAAGCAGCCCTGACCGATGATCCTCACCCTCTACAACTTGAGGAGGTAATTCCAGTTGCTGCTGTTAGCAAAGCTCTCGATTTGGCTTCCCTTCAGAAAGAGTAGAGCCCCTATCAGATAGTCATCAATTGGCATGACCAAGGTAAACCCTTACCGACACCCACCGCATGGGCCCCCAAGACCCTTCTTACTACAAAGGGTTCACAGCCATTACTAATGTATCAAAATGCCCCAGATAAGTACCCGGTTGCCTGTATGCCCCCAAACCTGGCAGAAGAACTATTGTTCCTATTCCACTCCCACCCTGTAGGTGGTCATTACTCGGCAGAACTCACTTTCACAAAGATTGCCTCCACAGCCTGTTGGCATGTAATGAAGGAAACTGTAAATGTATATGTTTCCCGATGCATACCGTGTTTGCAGCAGAACCCTTGTACCAACCGAGCCCTCCTTCGATGTCAGTCAGGCCCTGATGGGCCCTGGACTCATGTTCAAATTGATTTTATTGGTCCACTCACACTTTCGTAGGGCAATTATAAATACACCCTCGTTGTTATCGACTAGTTCACTAAATGGATCGAGGCCTTCCCTTCCCGATCCAACACTGCGCTAATTGCGGCCAGATTGTTATTGAGTGAGGTGTTCTGTAGGTGGGGACTGCCACTTCAAGTTAATAGTAAGCAGGGCACCCACTTCACTGGTGACGTCTTTTTATTTCCAAATTACAGGAAATTATGGGAATTAAACATAAGCTACATATAGCTCATCATCTCCAATCATCCGGGATAGTGGAAAGAGGGAATCGCACACTGAAATCCATGTTGGGAAAATTGTGTACAGAACACCCCACTCAATGGGTCAATATGTTACCCATGTGTTTAATGGCAATTCGGTCCACGCCACATAGGACCACGGGGATATCACCTTACCAGGCAATGACTGGGAGGTTGTTGAGGATTCCAGGTCATCTAACTTTGATTGGCACCACCCCACTCATGCAGCAACCATGTAACCACTCGTGGTTGGAGCGCACAGTGGAGTATATTGATGAAGTTAAACGACACGTGGCAAAGCATATAAGGAAATCTAAAAAGCAGATCAAGAAATACTTTGACCAGAAGGTTCGACCTGTTGAATATCAGATAGGTGATAAAGTCATTGTACTAAATTATGGGAAAAAGGAAAATGCGTTTGACCCCAAATGGAAGGGACCCTATTCGATATTGGATATGTGAATCCAGCTTGTATCTGGTTAAGTACCCTAAAGGGAGAGTGGAAAAGGCAAAAGTTACTAAATGGTGCCATATCAATCAGTTAAAGACTGTGAAAGAATAAATACTGCACCCTTTATTCCTCCAGGTGGCAAAAATGGCAGAACTCAGAAGCTGAGAGGGACTTCTGATGATCGTTGGTATCGACCAGACTTCGAATGTTAGCATTATCCATAAAGGAGTCAAGATGCCAATCGACGATACGTCATCATTGGAATGGCTTCAGGAGATGGATGCGATATGACTGTTTACTGTGGTTATTGTGAACCCGATAATACGACCGATGGGACCCCTTGTTTACGAGCCAGGGAGGGCGGAGGGATTAAAACAGAGTTTCTATGTAATAAAAACAATGTTCAAGTAACCCCAAAGTTTCAATTAGGAAAAGGAAAGTTTGTAGATATAGGGTCCGGATTCGACAAAGCGGTTGAGATTACACCAAATAGTCTGGGGATCCCATATCTGGGACAGAGTTTGAATAGACTGAATTGGCCCAAAATAGGTAAAAGACATAGGGGAATGATTGGAATGTTTTAATGTGGAACACAAAGAGAGACCCAGGAAAGGACAAATACTACAGATGGAAATCAGGGGAAGAACAGAGGAGATAAGGTTACAAAGGAAAAGCCAGAAGCATAAAAATAAGAGATGTCCATTAATAACAAAAGGACCATCAAACGGATTGGTTGTCACCCGTACCTATAAACAATTGTATAGTGATGCTCAGTACGAAATTATCCCGGTAATCTTTAATTTTACAGGTATTCCCTTTACCGGAAAGTTATGTCCTACAGGACACCGCGGACATTATGACCACTTGGTGAGTAAAATGGTAAAGGATTTTTTTAGATAAGAACCATGCCCAAGACAGATGGGCTTCGTGGGATGTAGAACAGACTTACGTAATGGTCAACATTTCAGATCATAATAGTAGCCACTTGAGAACAAAGAGCGGCCTGGGAGAATGGTTAGGGATAGGAACCACCGCAGGAACCGTTGCCTTGTACAGGGTAGATATAGAAACTATGTGGGAACATGACGAGGCAATGAGGAGATAGTTGAAAGGCTGTCTATCTAACATGAATAAGGGAGATTCAGACACCATAGAGGAATTAGAGAATATGCTGATAACCACATGAGACGAAACAGAAATATACAGACCAATTCAGGATCATGTTAACAATGCGACAAAAGAGATTAGTAAAAGAGAACAAGACATCTCAAGGGCTATGGTATGTTCAATTCATGGGAGTTATATGATGGACCAAGTGATGGCAGGGTTAAGTGAAATAGAACATAACCGAGTCCCCTCATTTGTCAATGATTCCATGATGAGGAAGTGGCTCCATTATGATAAGGGCTATACTGTAAAGGAGGCAAGAAAACAGGAATTAGTATATTTAGTGAGAGGAAATGGGGATTATGACAGTCAGCCAATCGTTCCTGTCGTACTGTGGCTGCCGCAGGTACGCAAGATGAGCCCTTGGGAAGTATTTAAGGCGGACTCGATAGGGATGCTGGAAGCAAGGTTCCATATCTTTTCAATGCAAGCAGCAGCCCTGAGAGCAGAGCTTAACTTTGGACATCCAATTCCACCCCTATCCCTAAATCTTAAAGCCATTATAGAGAGAACTACAACTTCACAAGTGCAGTGTACAGCTGTGGCATAATTTCTCCGCCTTATATTGTAATGCTATAGATATAAGTAGCACTTTTCAATTAGCCTTTTTGGATTCTTTGCTGTACCTGTCCATGACCATTTAATGATATATGTACATGGACATATAAGTCTATTTGGATCTCACCTGTTTCCAACTTACCATTATATAGAGTCTGTCCTAAACGCCCCTTTTTAGATCCGTAGTGGATGACATCACAATTGCTAATATTTAAATCAATTTGCCACAGTTTTGCCCATTCACTTAATCTATGAATATCTGGTCAAATTTCTTGCTTCCATCTAGCCTGTTATAATGCTGCCTATCTTTGTGTCATCGTCAAACTTGGATGTGTGGCACTCAATCCCATCAAGCAAGTCGTTAATAAAATCGGTGAATAGTTGAGGTTCCAATTAAAGTACCTGATCATTATCCGTACAGTGTATCTCCTGTCTCGCAACAAATTTCCTAATCAGGACAATAATTTGCCTTCACTTCCACGAGCTTCAACTTTAGCGAACAATCCCTAATACAGGACTTTATCAAATATCTTTTGCTCCATGTCTACTAGCTAATAATGATTTGTGAACTGGGACTCAGAAACCTCTTTGCTCCCCAACAGTTAATAGCTTCCCATTATTTAGAGAATCCTCCGAACTCTCTTACTTTATTCCAAAGTGGATGGTGTCACATTTGCGCGCAGTGAACCCGATTTTCCAATTTTTTGCCCGTTACTTCGTCTGCCTCTGTGCCTTTGGTTACCTCCCGTTCCCATTTGCACTACGTCCGGACCTTCTAACTTAGTGCGATCTTCAAACTTGGATCTGTACCGCTCTATTGCTCCATCCAAATCAATCATAAATACGGTGAAAAGTTAAAGATCCAATACAGATATCTGGGGTCGGCACTTGTCACCTCTGACGCCGCTGCTCAAGAGCGTGTTGTTTGTGGGAGAGTGAATATTTCTGAAGTGAAGCCGGTTTGAGGCAGTCAGTCTGGATTTGTGGGAGAAATGCGCCGCACAGGCTGGATTACTGGACAAGAAAATGCAATTTGTAACAGGTGAAATGGTGCACTGCATCCAATGAAAGTACTTTTGTGAGATTTGGCTAAAAGAGCCCGGATAGCTCAGTCGGTAGAGCATCAGACTTTTAATCTGAGGGTTCAGGGTTCAAGTCCCTGTTCGGGCGCTGCTTTTAAATCACGATACTCATCTCTACATTCGTGCTCTGATCCTTCAACAATCATAAGAACAACAAGAGTAGGCCTTTTAACACCTCGAGCACTTTCTGCCATTCAATAAGGCTCTGTGATCGAACTCCGTTTGCATCCTTTTCTCCAGATCCCTTTGGTTAACAAACATATATCAATCTCATGTTTAAAATTGACAATTGACCCAGCTTTAACTGCTGTTTGTAGAAGTGTGTTACAAATTTCTGCCACCCATTCCATGTAGAAGCCTTTCTTAACTCCACTCCTGAAAGGCTTCCTTCTAATGTTGAGTCCATGTCCCCTACTCCTAGAGGGGCCAATCATCGGAAATAGTTTATCTCTATCGACACTATCAGCTCCACTTAATATCGTGAATACTTCAATCAAATCACCACTTAAGCTTCTAAATTCCAGGGAATAAACCCAATTTCTGCAATCTCCCATTGTAATTTATCCTTTGGACTCTATGCATCATTCCGGTAAACCTACGCTTCACTTTTTAAGCCTAATACTACCTTCCTGAGATGTGATGCCCAGAACTGAACACAACACTCCAGGTGTGATCTAAACAGTGGTTTGTACAGCTGTGGCATAACTTCTCCCCCTTATATTGTAATCCTATAGATTTAAATACCATCTTTCAATTAGCCTTTTTGATTCTTTACTTTACCTGTCCATGACCATTTAATGATATATGTACATGGACACTTAAGTCTCTTTCGACATCCACTGGTTCCAGCCTTTCACCATTTAGAATGTATTCTGATCTCTCCTTTTTAGATCCGAAGTGGATGACATCACACTTGCTAATATTTAAATCAATTTGCCCCAGTTTTGCTCATTCACTTAATATATTAATATCTGTTCAAATTTCTTGCTTCCATCTAACCTGTTATAATGCTGCCTATCTTTGTGACATCGTCAAACTTGCATGTGTGGCTCTCAATCCCATCAAGTAAGTCGTTAATAAAAATGGTGAATGGTTGAGGAACCAAAACAGTTCCCTCAGGGACACCACTAGTCATATCCTGCCAATTAAAGTACCTGATCATTATCCGTAAACTGTGTCTCCTGTCGCGCAACCAATTTCCTAACCAGGACAATAATTTACCTTCACTTCCACGAGCTTTAACTTTAGCTACAGTCCCTTATGTGGGACATTATCAAATGTCTTTTGCTCCGTATCTACCAGCTAAGAATGAATTGTGAACTGGGACTCACAAACCTCTTTGCTCCTCAACAGTTAATAGCTTCCCATTAT
Organism: Squalus acanthias; assembly: GCA_030390025.1. NCBI lineage: Eukaryota > Metazoa > Chordata > Chondrichthyes > Squaliformes > Squalidae > Squalus > Squalus acanthias. Next base: position 243,133 of record JASTWF010000416.1, read on the forward strand.
TCAGAAAATACTCCGAAATATCTTACTTTGATCCAAAGTAGGTGATGTCACACAGAGAACTCGATTTGCCATTGTTTTGCCAGCTTACTTCGTCTGTCTCTATCCTTTTGGTTACCTCCCGTTCCCATTTGCAATACGACCGTGCCTCCTAACTGAATGCGATCTTCAATCTACGATCTCCAGCGCTCTATTGCTCCATCCAAGTCAATCATAAATACGGTGAAAATTTGAAATCCCTGTTCGGGCGCTGCTTTTAAATCGCGATACTCATCTCTACATTCGTGCTCTGATTCTTTAACAATGAGAATAGTAACAGGAGTAGGACATTTAATCTCTCGAGTCCTTCTGTCGTTCAATTAGATATTTTCCTAACTCTGTTTGCATCCCTTTGCTCCAGATCCCTTAATGCTGTTAAATATGAATAAAATGCAACGTGTGTTTGCAGCTGATTCTGTCCAGTTACAGTCATAGGAGCATAGAGACAGGAGGGGTCCATTCAGCCCCTCGAGCCTGCTCTGCCATTCAATTGGATCATGGCAGATCTGTGACTGAACTCCATCCAACTGCGATGATTCCATAAACCTTCAAATCCTTGCCTAACAAAAATCAATCAGTTTCAATTTTGAATTTGTCAATTGACACCCGGCCTCCACAGCGTTTTGGGGGAGACAGCCCAGATTTCCTCTGCTCTCTGTGTGAACAATAGTTTACTTACACCATCCCTGAACGGGATAGCTCTAATTTTACGGTTATGCCCCTTTGTGCTGGACCATCCCACCAGACGAAATAGATTCCCTCTATCTTACAACTATTTGTTTGCAGCTCTGACCGAAGTCCACACCCCAGGACATTAACAGTTCCTCTGATCCTGTCACTCTGATTTGGATTTTGAGCCCATGCCTCTTTCCCCGATGATACTTTGCGCCCTGTCTAAGTAATTGGATTTGCTGTAGCTCACTGGCAGCAGGCGGCAGAAGCGAGCGGGATATGGGCGCTGACAAGGAATGCTGCTTCTCATGGCTGTCTCACACCCCGCGGGAGCTGGCGGGGGTTTGAAAGTCTTCATCTGTCACACAGTTAGAATTGATGAAATGGTGTGTCAAAGTGCCACCATGTACAGGAAGCGCCTCTATTTGGGTTATTTCAAATTCATCAGAATTTCGGGAAGCCGTCTGACTCCGGATCATAAGACGGCCTGTTCGAATCACGCCCGGGTCACGGATACATTTACGCCAAATGTGAGTCTGAATAAATCAAACCACTTCACAATAAACACTGTCAACATTCATTGTTTAGCGGATGAGTTTCTCGGAGCGATATGTGAGATCCTCTCGTTTGTGCGTTTGTGCAAAGTTCGGGAAAAGACGGAGATGTAAATGATTTACAGGCAAAACCTTCTCAACATCTCTTCAAGTCTCGCGCTCACCCACAAAGAAGCACAAACTCACGGATTCAGAGCCCTGAAGCGTAATTGGCGAAATGGATAGCGAGTTAACTTCTAGTCGATGGTCGAAAAGGCATTTAAAAGTTGTGGGTTTTAGTCGGGTTTCGCTGGTGAGTTCTTGCACCAAAACCACAACTCGTTCATTAAAGTCATTCAAGGAATGGGAATCGCCAATGCGGTCAGTTCAATTCTGATTAATTAATTCTCAGCTTCAAACTGTGCACAGATTTGAAATATTTTCTTTATTCCACGTGTGCTGTGTCGACAAACTCTGTGCATTCTGTCCACTGGAGCTCAAACATTCTCTGGAGATGTCAAACCCACCTTCTGCAACGCTAAAAAGACATAATTTGAACCTGGGAACCTCTCCTATATCAATCAATGAAACCCCCCCAGCGAGAATCAAACCACGAGTCCAACGAGTCTCTGGAAACGAAGCCGTGAGCTTTCGTTGCCACCCACAGCCGATCAGCCGTCCTTTCAGACCGCTTCTGTCCAACCAATCACGCTTTCTTATACAATGTACCGCTTCTGTCCATGAAATCCCGCTTTCTTATACAATGTGCCGCTTCTGTCCATCCAATCCCGCTTTCTAATACAATGTACAGCTTCTGTCAATCCAATCCCGCTTTCTTATAAAATGTACCGCTTCTGTCCATCCAATCCCGCTTTCTTATACAATGTACCGCTTCTGCCCATCCAATCCCGCTTTGTTATACAGTGTACATGTTCTGTCCATCAAATCCGGCTTTCTTATACAATGTGCCGCTTCTGTCCATCCAATCCCGCTTTCTAATACAATGTACATGTTCTGTCCATCAAATACGGCTTTCTTATACAACATCCCGCTTCTGTCCATCCAATCCCGCTTTCTTATACAATGTACCGAATCTGTCCATTGAATCCCGCTTTCTTATACAATGTACCACTTCTGTCCATCCAATGCCGCTTTCTTATACAATGTACCGCTTCTGTCCATCCAATCCCGCTTTCTTATACAATGTACCGCTTCTGTCCATCCAATCCCACTTTCTTATCCAATGTACCGCTTCTGTCCATCCAATCTCACTTTCTTATACAATGTACAGCTTCTGCCCATCCAATCCCGCTTTCTTATACAATGTACAGCTTCTGTCCATCCAAACCCGCTTTCTTATACAATGTACCGCTTCTGTCCATCCAATCCCGCTTTCTGAAACAATGTACAACTTCTGTCCATCCAATCACGCTTTCTTATACAATGTACCGCTTCTGTCCATCCAAACCCGCTTTCTTATACAATGTACCGCTTCTGTCCATCCAATCCCGCTTTCTTATACAATGTACACCTTATGTCCACCCAATCCCGCTTTCTTATACAATGTACCGCTTCTGTCCATCCAATCCCACTTTCTTATACAATGTACCGCGTCTGGCAATCCAATCCTGCTTTCTTATACAATGTACCGCTTCTGTCCATCCAATCCCGCTTTCTTATACAATGTACCGCTTCTGTCCATCCAATCCCGCCTTCTTATACAATGTACAGCTTCTGTCCATCCAATCCCGCTTTCTTATACAATGTACCGCTTCTGTCCATCCAATTCCGCTTTCTTATACAATGTACCGCTTCTGTCCATCCAATCCCGCTTCCTTATACAATGTACCGCTTCTGTCCATCCAATCCCACTTTCTTATCCAATGTACCGCTTCTGTCCATCCAATCTCACTTTCTTATACAATGTACAGCTTCTGCCCATCCAATCCCGCTTTCTTATACAATGTACAGCTTCTGTCCATCCAAACCCGCTTTCTTATACAATGTACCGCTTCTGTCCATGCAATCCCGCTTTCTTATACAATGTACACCTTATGTCCACCCAATCCCGCTTCCTTATACAATGTACCGCTTCTGTCCATCCAATCCCACTTTCTTATACAATGTGCAGCTTCTGTCCATCCAATCCGGCTTTCTTATACAATGTACCGCTTCTGTCCATCCAATCCCACTTTCTTATACAATGTGCAGTTTCTGTCCATCCAATCCCGCTTTCTTATACAATGTCGCGCTTCTATCCATTCAATCCCGCTTTCTTATTCAATGTACCGCTTCTGTCCATTCAATCCCGCTTTCTTAAACAATGTACCGCTTCTGTCCATCCAATCCCGCTTTCTTATACAATGTTCCGCTTCTGTCCATTCAATCCCGCTTTCTTATTCAATGTACCGCTTCTGTCCATTCAATCCCGCTTTCTTAAACAATGTACCGCTTCTGTCCATCCAATCCCGCTTTCTTATACAATGTACCGCTTCTGTCCATCCAATCCCGCCTTCTTATACAATGTACAGCTTCTGTCCATCCAATCCCGCTTTCTTATACAATGTACCGCTTCTGTCCATCCAATTCCGCTTTCTTATACAATGTACCGCTTCTGTCCATCCAATCCCGCTTCCTTATACAATGTACCGCTTCTGTCCATCCAATCCCACTTTCTTATCCAATGTACCGCTTCTGTCCATCCAATCTCACTTTCTTATACAATGTACAGCTTCTGCCCATCCAATCCCGCTTTCTTATACAATGTACAGCTTCTGTCCATCCAAACCCGCTTTCTTATACAATGTACCGCTTCTGTCCATCCAATCCCGCTTTCTGAAACAATGTACAACTTCTGTCCATCCAATCACGCTTTCTTATACAATGTACCGCTTCTGTCCATCCAAACCCGCTTTCTTATACAATGTACCGCTTCTGTCCATCCAATCCCGCTTTCTTATACAATGTACACCTTATGTCCACCCAATCCCGCTTTCTTATACAATGTACCGCTTCTGTCCATCCAATCCCACTTTCTTATACAATGTACCGCGTCTGGCAATCCAATCCCGCTTTCTTATACAATGTACCGCTTCTGTCCATCCAATCCCGCTTTCTTATACAATGTACCGCTTCTGTCCATCCAATCCCGCCTTCTTATACAATGTACAGCTTCTGTCCATCCAATCCCGCTTTCTTATACAATGTACCGCTTCTGTCCATCCAATCCCGCTTTCTTATACAATGTACCGCTTCTGTCCATCCAATCCCGCTTCCTTATACAATGTACCGCTTCTGGCCATCCAATCCCACTTTCTTATACAATGTGCAGCTTCTGTCCATCCAATCCGGCTTTCTTATACAATGTACCGCTTCTGTCCATCCAATCCCACTTTTTTATACAATGTGCAGTTTCTGTCCGTCCAATCCCGCTTTCTTATACAATGTCGCGCTTCTATCCATTCAATCCCGCTTTCTTATTCAATGTACCGCTTCTGTCCATTCAATCCCGCTTTCTTAAACAATGTACCGCTTCTGTCCATCCAATCCCGCTTTCTTATACAATGTTCCGCTTCTGTCCATTCAATCCCGCTTTCTTATTCAATGTACCGCTTCTGTCCATTCAATCCCGCTTTCTTAAACAATGTACCGCTTCTGTCCATCCAATCCCGCTTTCTTATACAATGTACCGCTTCTGTCCATCCAATCCCGCTTTCTAATATAATGTACAGCAGATCAAGCGGTACACGAAATATTGCCATTCAACAATATTGGTCTCACTTCACCAGATTCTGTTGGAAAATCCTCATTTTACTTTTTTGAAAGACATTCCCTGCCGTCCTAGTCTTTATTTCATTCTGTACACTTTTCTGCTGGTGTTGCATGTTTGGGGCAATTCCATCCGGGATTATATTTTTCTTTCAAATGAATTACGCTTCGCACCTATTTCTGTGAGGCGTAAATAGCTCAGTTGGGAGAGCATAGACTAAAAATCTAAATGGTCTCTGCTTCATTCCCGCGTATCGGCAGTTTTGAGGTATTTCCTGTCTCTTTGGTCCGATTCTTGAACTCAACGATTTTCACTGAAGTTCTTTATCCGGCACTAAAGGGTTAGGTTTGAATAGAGAAACGTCAAGAATGGGAAATATTTATATCGTTCCTTGTTTAGCTTTGATTTCTCTATCGGATTCTGCCCTTTCCTGTGATTTTTTGTGTCACTCGGTGGCGGGTGAACATTGGGTTTGATGCATTTGTCCTAAACTGATGCCTTTTTCACATTTCGGGTGGTCAGACTCAATCTGTATGTCTGTTACTGCTTGTGACCATTAACGAGAAGAGGCCGCGAGTTGAACGTTTATCAGCAAACCGAAGAGAGACAAATAAACAGAAAGATGTATTACTCCGCCCAGTGCAAAGGTGCAATGGATGTTATTGAAAATAATTTCCCCTGACATTGTGAGTGTTTTTTGTGAAGGTTTTATTTGCACCAGCTCTAACCAACTGAGCTGACGGCCGCAAACTCTCACCTCGAATGGGTGCGAGCCCCTCGCTGGGCGGTTTCTCAGTCTGAGTGAAAGAGATATTCTACAAACAATGACCACATCACTTAAACATTGTTCCGATATCAAGTAATAATTTCAAATTCAAAACTGTGTAACGTGAAAGTAACAGAAAAAAGCTCTTAATCCTGAAAAACATTTGAGTTTCCCATCATTCAAACACTGCCTTGACTGGGACCGGAACGAGCGGACCTGGAGGGAGCCCAGCGAAAGCAGAGCAGATAAAAGAAGCGGCAGCAACTCAACAAAGGCAGCTTTTTAAAAATGACGTCAGAGTAAAAAAAAGTGACATCGACACAATGGAAGGAGCTGATTGGTGAGTAGCTCGTGAGTGTATTTTTTTAAGTTCATAAGTTTATTTCTGCTATGTTAGTTAATAGCCTATCAAATGGAGGGAAAGAGCTGATTGATGAGTAGCTGGGGTGTGTTTTTTGTTAAATTTTCAGTTTATTTCTGCTGGGTTAGATAGTAGTCTAATAAATAGAGGCATGGCAGGGCAGCTCGGTCCCGTGGAGTGCACATCCTGTGCAATGTGAGAAGTTCGGGACGCTCTGCGTAGCCTAGACGACCACATATGTGGAAAGTGTCGCCAGCTACAGCAACTCGAGTTCCAGGTTTTGGAGCTTGAGCGGCCGCATCAGTCACTGCAGTGCATCCGCGAGGCTGAGAGTTATGTGGATAGCACGTTTCCACAGGTGGTCACCCCGCAGTTTAAGAATATGCAGGCAGAGAGGGAATGGGTGACCGCCAGACAGAAGAGGACGACCAGGCAGGTAGTGCAGGTGTCCCCTCACTCGCTAGCCTGTATTCAGTTCTGGATACTGGTGAGGGCAATGGTTCCTCTGGGGAGTGCAGCCAGAGCGAAGTCCACAGCACCACGGGTGCCTCAGCTGCACAGGGGGAAGGAAAAAGAGTGGAAGAGCAATGATGGTTGGGGATTAGACAGTTAGGTGAGCAGACAGGCGTTTCTGCGGTCTTAGACATGACTCCAGGATGGTATTTTGCCGCCCAGGTGCCAGTGTCAATGATGTCACTGAGCGGCTGCAGGACACTCTGAGGTGGGAGTGTAAACAGCCAGAGGTCTTTGTCCATATCACTACCCACGAAATAGGCAGAAGGAGCGATGAGGTCCTGCGGGCAGAGGTTAGATAGCTAGAAGAGAGATTAAAAAGCAAGACTTGAAAGGTAGTAATCTCTGGATTAATCTCGGTGCCACGTGCTAGTGAGTACAGGAATAGGAGGATAGAACAGACGAATGCGTGGCTGGTGCAGGAGCGAGGGCTTTAAGTTCCTGAGGCATTGGGGCCGTTTCTTGGATGTTGGGACCTGTACAAGCCGGAAGGGTTACACCTCAACAGAGCTGGAACCATTATTCTCTGGGTACGTTTGCTAGTTCTGTTGGGGAGGGTTTAAACTAACTTGGCAGGGGGATGGGCAACAGCATATAGGACTAGAAAAGAGGAAAACGATGCATAACAGAGTGAGTGTGTTGGATAGTAGCAGGGAAGATATTACTGGAGGCGGTAGGAGTACCATATTAGATAGGAGCTGGCTAAGAAAGACTACGAAAAATGCAAAAGTGGGTTTAGAATGCATGTACGTAAACGCACAAAGTGAGGTGAATAAGGTTGGTGAGCTACAAGCACAATTAGTTGTGTGGTAATATGATGATGTGGCAATAACATGAAAGTGGCTTAAAAACGGTGAGAACTGGGCCCTTAATATTTAAGGGTACAAGGTGTTCATAAAATATAGAGGAGGAAAAAAGTGAGATGGGATATAGCAGTGCTGATTAAGGAAGACATTGTAGTGTTGGAAAGGGAGGATGTTCTTGAGGGAACAAGGACAGAATCCATTTGGTTGGAGTTGACGAGAAAAAAAGGTATGAACACGCTATTGGGGGTATTATATAGGCCTCCAAATAGTGCGCTGGAGGTAGAGGAGCAAATCTGCAGGGAAATCGCAGTGATATGCAAGAACTATAGAGTGGTGATATTGGGGACTTTAACTACGCAAATATCGATTGGGATAATGCTAGGGTAAATGGAAAGGGGGTGGAGTAATTTCTGAAATGTATTCAGGAGAATTTCCTTGACCAATAAGTTCTTGGCCCAAATAGGAAGGAGACACTGCTGGATCTGGTGCTGGGGAATGAGGTGGACCAGGTCGACCAAGTGTCTGTGGCAGAACACTTGGGTACGACTGATCATCGTATCATAACATTTAGATTAGCAATGGAGAGGAGAAAGGAACAATCTAAAGTGGAACTTCTAAACTGGAATAGGGCTAACTTCAATGGGCTGTGAAAGGATCAAGCCAGGGTACAATGGAACCAAAGACTGACAGGAAAAACTGTAATGGAACAATGAGTGATCTTTAAGGAGAAATATTCCAAGTATAGATTAGGTACATTCCAACAAGAGGGAAGGGTATGGGAAATAAAGTAAGGGCTTCTTGGATGACGGGGGAGATAGAGAAGATGATGAAATAAAAAAGAGGGTGTATGCGTCATGTCAGGTGAATTCTTCAAGGAAGAACCAGACCAAATACAATAAGTTGAGAGGGGATGTGAAGATGAAAATAAGATTGGAATAGAGAGAATATGAGAGTCGATGGTGGTTAACATAAAAGCGAACCCAAAAATCTTCTACCGGCATGTAAACAGTAAGCCGGTAGTAAGAGGCGTGGTGAGGCCTATTAGGGACAAAGAAGGTGACATTTCCTTAGAGGCGCAGGGCAAGGCTAGAATACTCAATGCGTACTTTGTATCGGTGTTTACTTAGGAAGTGCATGCTGACAAAATATCGGTAGAATTTGAAAAAGTAGAAGCAATGGAAGGCGTGAAATTAATAGACAGGATGTACTAGAAAGGCTGGGTATGCTGAGAGTGGACAAGTAGCCTGGTCCAGATATCTTGCATCCTGGGATGCTAACGGAATTGGGGGAGGAGATAGCGGAAGTGCTTGCCATAATTTTCCAATCTTCCCTAGATGCCGGCGAGGTGTATGAGGATTGGAAAGTGGCAAATGTGACACCATTGTTCAAGAAAGGGTGTAAGGACAATCCTAGTAACTACAGGCCGGTTAGTTTAACATCAGTGGTGGATAAAGTTTTAGAAACAATAATCAACGAAAAAAAAAGTTCACTTGGAGACGTTTAAGTTAATTATTTGAGCCAACACGGGTTTGTAACAGGCAGATCGTGTTTGACTAATCTAATTGAATTTTTTAATGAATTATCAGAGAGGATTGATGAAGGAAATGCAATGGATGTTGTCTACATGGATTTTCGGAAGTCGTTTGACAAATTAACACAAACAATGCTGGTTAACAAAATTGAGATGCATGGATTAGGTATGTCAGTGGCAGCTTGGAAAATTAATTGGCTTAAGGACAGAAATCAGCGAGTTGTGGTAAATGACTGCTTTTCAGACTGGAGGATGGTATACAGTGGTGTTCCCCAAGGGTCATTGCTGGGGCCACTGCTTTGTTGATATTTATAAATGACCTGGATATTGGAATACAGAGGAGAATTTCGAAATTTGCTGATGACACAAAGCTTGGGGCTGTGGCAAACAGAGATGATGATATTAATAGACTGCAACAGGACATAGAAAGGCTAGCAGAATGGACAGACAAGTGGCAGATACAATGTAATAAAGAGAAGTGTGAGGTGACGCCTTTTGGCGGCAGCGGCCGTATAAAGTGAGCCCGAGGCGCAGTTCGGCCCCACAGCAGCAGCAGCAGCACCGGCATCATTTTAAAGAGTGAGGTCAGAAGTCAAAAGTAACGTCGGCAGAAGGGGAGGGAGCTGATTGGTGAGTATCTGGTGAGTGTTTATACTTGGCTTTCTTTAACTTTTAAGTTTATTCCAGCTAGGTTAGTAAATAATGTGTTACTTAGAGGAATGACAGGGCAGCTCACACCGGTGCGAATTCACATCCTGTGCCATGTGGGAAATCCTGGACAACTCCCCTGGTCTGGACGACCACATGTACGGGAAGTGTCGCCAGCTGCAGCAGCTCGAGCACCGGGGTACGGAGCTTGAGCGGCGCTGCAGTAACTGCTGTGCATCCGCGAGGCTGAGAGCTACGTGGATAGCACGTTTCGGGAGGTGGTCAACTGCAGCTTAAGAGTGTGCAGGCAGAGAGGGAATGGGTGACCACCAGGTAGAAGGGGAGAACCAGGCAGGTGGTGCCTGATACCCCTGAGCCCGTCTTGCTCACCAACCAGTATCGTTGCTGAGTACTGGTGAGGTCGATGGTTCCTTTGTGGAGTGCAGCCAGAGGCAAGTCCACAGCACCATGGAAATCACAGCTGCACAGTGGCGGGGGGTGGGGCGGAGTGGGGTGGCGTGGAGAGGTCAGGGAGAGCAATAGTGATAGGGGATTCAATAGTTAAGGGAGGAGACAGGCGTTTCTGCAGCCGCAGACGTGACTCCAGGATGGTATGTTGCCTCCCTGGTTCCAGAGTCAATGATGTGACTGAACTGCTGCAGGGCATTCTTCTGAGGGAGAAGGGTGAACAGTCAGAGTTCGTGGTCCGTTTCGGTACCAACGACATAGGTAGAAAGAGGGATGCGGTCCTGCAGGCATATTTTAGGAAGCTAGGAAAGAGATTAAAAAACAGGTCCTCAAAGGTAGTAATCTCCGGATTACTACCAGTGCCACGTGCTAGTGAGTACAGAAATAGGAAGATAGAGCAGATGATTGCGTGGCTGGAGAGATGGTTTAGGATGGAGGGCTTTAGATTCCTGAGGAATTATAAGCGTTTCTGGTGGAGGTGGGACCTCTACAAGCCAGACGGGTTGCATCTCAACGGGAATGGGATCAATATCCTCGCGGGAGGTTTTGCTAGTGCTTTTGAGGAGGGTTTAAACCAGCTTGGCAGGGCGATGGTTACCTAACAATAGAGGCAGTAGGGAGGGAAGAAAAACTGGAATTGGAAAACAAAAACGTAGAAAGTAAAATGGAAGGACAGAGGAATCAAGGGGTAGAAAGTAATAAACAAGGAGGTATGCCTGTACTGAATGGTATATACTTCAATGCAAGGAGTATATCGAACAAGGCAGATGAGCTGAGGGCACAGGTAGATACTTGGGACTAGGATGCTGTAGTTATTACAGAGACGAGGCTGAAAGAGGAGCAGGTATGGCAGCTCAACATTCCTGGTTACTGGATTTTCAGACGAGATAGAGAAGGAGGTAAAAAGGGAGCGGGGTGGGGGGGGGGGGGTCGCGGTATTGATTAAATAAACTTTTACAGCTGTGAGGAGGGATGATATGTTGCAGGGATCATCAAACGAGACCATATGGGTCGAATTGAAAAACAAAAATTGGGCGATCACACTGGTGGGAGTGTACTACAGACCCCAAAACTGTGAGAGGGAGATGGAAGAGAAAATATGGAGACAAATTTCTGAGATGTGCAAAAACTATAGGCCAGTAATAGTAGGGGATTTCAACTACCGCAATATTAACTGGGATAAAATTAGTGTGAATGCTATAGAGGATGCTGAATTCCTAAAATGCATCCAGGAGAACATTATTAGCCAGTATGTAGCAAGCACAACAAGGGAGGAGCGGTTCTGGACATAGTTTTAGGGAATCAAGCTGGGCAGGTAGAAGGCAGATTAGTGGGGGAGCATTTTGGTGCCAGTGACCATAATTCTGTTAGATTTAAGGTAGTTATGGAAAAGGACAAGGAGAGACCAGGAATAACAATTCTAAATTGGGGAAAAGCTAATTTTGCTAAGCTCAGAGCGGATTTAGCCATAGTGGACTGGAAACAACTACTTGAAGGTAAATCAGTGTCAGGGCAGTAGGAGGCATTCAAGGAGGAGATCCGGAGGGTTCAGACCAAATATGTGCCCTTAAAGAAAAAAGGTGGGTCTGACAAATCTAGGATATTGCTACCGTTCACGTTCAGGTGCAAACCGTCTGGCTTGTAGAGGTCCCATTTCCCTCAGAAACGTTTCCAATTCCTCAGGAATCTAAAACCCTCCCTCCTACGCCATCTCTCCAGCCACGCATTCATCTGCTCTCTCTTCCTATTTCTGTACCCACTTGCACGTGGCACTGGTAGTAATCCGGAGATTACTACCTTTGATGTCTTGCTTTTTAACCTCTTTCCGAGCTTCCTAAAATCTACCTGCAGGACCTCATCACTCTTTCTACCTATGTCGTTGGTACCGATATGGACCAAGACCTCTGGCTCGTCACCTTCCCCCCTCAGAATGCCCTGCAGCCGTTCAGTGACATCCTTGCCCCTGGAACCAGGGAGGAAACATACCATCCTGGAGCCACATCTGCGGCCGCAGAAACGCCTGTCTGATCCCCTAACTATTGATCCCCTATCACTATTGCTTTCCCTCTCCTCTGCTCCCCCGCCTGTGCAGCTGAGCCTTCCATGGTGCTCTGGACTTGGCTCTGGCTGCAATTCCCAGAGGAACCATCGCCCTCACCATGACTCAGCACCGAATACTGGTTGGTGAGCAAGATGGATTCAGGGGACACCTGCAATACCTGCCTGGTCCTTCTCTTCTGTCCGACGCACACCCATTCCCTCTCTGCCTGCACATTTTTGAGCTGCGGGGTGACCACCTCCCGTAACGTGCTATCCACGTTTCTCTCAGCCTCGCGGATGCACAGCAGTGACTGCAGCCGCCGCTCAAGCTCCGTAACCCGGTACTCGACATGATCCAGCTGGCGACGCTTCCCGCACATGTGGTCGTCCAGACAACGGGAGGTGTCTAGGACTTCCCACAGGTGCATTCCAGGGGTGTAAGCTGCCCTGCCATATCTCTAATTAACAGACAATTTACTAACCTAGCTGGAATAAACTTAAAAACTTTAAGAAATCCAAGTAAAAAACTTACCAGACACTCACCAATCAGCTCCCAATTTTTGAACGTTTAGTTTTTAATCCCGGCTCTTAATTTAAACCAATGCCCAAGATAAAGAGAGAACTACTGACCAACCTATCACTTCCCTGTTTTCCTGTGACGTCTCTCCTTATTTTTGTTGTGAGGTCGCTGCGTCCGCTCACGGGCCTTGCTCTGCCGCGCTCTTTATATCCTTAGGCTCCGCTCTTGGTACCTCTCAGGTTCGCTGCCTCAAGTGTGATATAAACGATTAACCGGAGGTGGCCTGTAGCGTCACTCGTCGATCATTGCAAACACCACGCATCTAACCTTATCAGCATATCTTACTACCATGTATACTTCTCTCGCTTCCCATTAAATGCATCTCGCTATTCGCCTCAAGTACTCCAAGTTGTCGTGAGCTTCACATTCTAACCACTCTCTGAGTAAAGAAATTTCTCCTCAATTCCGTATTGGATTTATTAGTGACTATCTTTTATCGATAACCTCCAATTTTGCACACACGTCACAAGTATAATCATCTACCCTATGTTACCCCTTCTAAATATGAAGGCCTCTATGAGGCCACCACTCAGCCTTCTCTTTTGTAAAGAAAGGAGCCCCAGCCTGTTCAATCTTTCCTGATGGTTATAATGTCTCAGTTCTGGTGTCATCCTTGTAAAAAAATTGCACTTTCTCCTGAGCCGCAATATCCTTTATGTAATATGGAGATCAGAACTGCACACAGTGCGCTCAGTGTGGTATAACCAAGGATCTTTATAAGTTTAAGCTAACCTAGTCATAGAGTCATAGAGTTATAAAGCACAGAAAGAGGCCCTTCGGCTCATCGTGTCCGCGCCGGCCAACAAGCCCTGTCTATTCTAATCCCATTTTCCAGCACTTGGTCCTAAGCCTTGTATGCTATGGCGTTTCAAGTGTTCATCTAAATGCTTCTTAATGTTGTGAGGGTCCCTGCCTCTACCACCCTTTCAGGCACTAACTTCCAGATTTCAACCACCCTCTGGGTGAAAAGGTTTTTTTTCAAATCGTCTCTAAACCTCCTGCCCCTTATCTTGAATATATGACACCTGGTTATTGACCCCTCTACTCAGGGGAAAAGTTCCTTTCTCTCTACCCGATCTATGCCCCTCATAATTTTGTACACCTCAATCAGGTCCCCCTTCAGCCTTCTCTGCTAAAAGGAAAACAACCCCTGCCTGTCCAGTCTCACTTCATAGCTGAAGCTCTCCAGCCCAGGTAACATCCTGGTGAATCTCCTCTGCACACTCTCCAATGCAATCACATCCTTCCTATAGTGTGGCGACCAGAACTGCACACAGTATGCCAGCTGTGGCCTAACTAGCGTTTTGTACAGCACCATCATAAACTCCCTGCTCTTATATGCTATGCCTCAGCAAATGAAGGCAAGTATCCCATATGCCTTTTTAACCACCTTATCTACCTGTCCTACTGCCTTCAGGGATTTAAGTACATGAACACCAAGGTCCCTCTGATCCTCTGTCCTTCCTAGTGTCCTACCATTCATAGTGTATTCCCTTGCCTTGTTAGTGCTCCCAAAATGCATCACCTCAAACTGTTCAGGGTTAAATTTCATTTGCCACTGCTTTGCCCATCTAACCAACCCATCTATATTGTCCTGTAGCCTGAGGCTTCCCTCCTCGCTATTTACCACCCCAGCAATTTTCGTGTCATCTTTGCTTTACGATTCAATTCTTCTAGAAATAAACCCCAGTGCTTTGTTTGCATGTTTATGGCCTTGTTAACATGCGTTCCTACTTTAAATGATTTGTTAATCGGTACCCCTCTACCCCATTGTCACTCTGATTTTCGAAGGAGTAATTGGGAACCTTATTCTTCCTACCAAAATGCACTACCTCTCATTTAGATATATTGAAATTAATTTTAATCAATTTAAACGCCCTTTCTGCAAGTTTATTAATATCTTCAGGTATTGTATTGCATTCTTCCTCTGTATTAACTGTATTCCCAATTTGGATTCATCTGCAAATGTTGATTTTGTGCTTCTGCTTCCCGAATCAATATCGTTTATGTAAATCTTGAACAACAGGGGTCGCAACGCCGATCCTTGTGGAACATCACTTCTCACCATCTACCTAGCTGAGTAAATAGTTTAATCCAAAACTCCCTATTTTCTGTTCTTGCAGCCATCTTGCTATCCATTCTGCTGCTTGTCTCCTAACTCCACTTGCTCTGTGATTCAGTCTGCTATGTGGTAACTTATCGAATGGCTTTAAAAAAAATCAAAGTATATTACATCTACTGCATTACCCTTATCTACTCTTGCTGGTACTTATTCAAAGAATTCAGTAAGGTTACTGAAGCAAGACATTCCAAAGGGGTTGCAGGAACAGAGGGACCTGGGGTACATGTACAAACATCGTTCAAGGTGGCAGGGCAGGTTGAGAAAGTGGTTGAAATTGCTTAAGGGAATCTGAGCTTTATGAATAGTGGTATAGAGTACAAAAGCAAGGAAGTTATGATAAACATTTAGAAAACATTGTTTCGGCCACAACTGGAGTATTGTGTTAAATTTCTGGTCACCGCACTTCAGGAAGGGCATGAAGGCTTTAGAGAGGGTGCAGAAAAGATTTACAAGAATGGTTCCAGGGATGAGGGACTTCAGTTACGTTGATATACCAGAGAAGCTGGGGTTATTCTTGTTAGAGCAGAGAGGATTGAGAGGAGATTTGATAGAGGTGATCAAAATCATGAGCGGTCTAGACAGAGTAGATAGAGTAGATAGAGAGAAGCTGTTCCCATTGGTGGTACGGTCGAGAACCACAGGACACAGGTTTTAGGTGATGAGCTGAAGATGCAAAGGTGACATCAGGAAAAACCTTTTACGGCAGTGAGTGGTTATGATCTGGAATGCAACACCCTGGTCCACTCTTCCGTCACCCCTGACATCTGCTCCCCTTCCCCGGCACCTTCCTATGCAAGAGCAGAAGATGCAACAGCTGTCTTTCCACTCTTTCCATCCCACCAGCCAAGGCCCCAAACATTCCATCCAAGTGAAGGACTAATTTACTTGTACTCCTTCCAATTTAGCATATCATATTCGCTGCCCACGATCCAGTCTCCTGTGCATTGGGTGGACTGAACGCAGATTCAGTAATTGCTTTGCTGAACGCCTCCGTTCAGTCCGCAAGTGTGACCCTGAGCTTCAGGTCACTTGCCACTTTAATTCTACATCCCACTCCCAATCTGAACTCTCTGTTCTCGCCCTCCGGCACTGTTCCCCTTTTAAACTCAATGAGGAACAGCACCGTATTTTTCGGTTCGGCATTTTATTGCCTTCCGGACTCAACAATAAGTTTAAAAACTTCAGATCTTCACCTCCACTCCCGTTTTCTCGGACGACATATGCTGGTAATGGAGGACGATTCCACCAGAGCAACTGGGAGTGGAGGTGGTGTGGGCTGGGGTTGAGGTGGCGATGCCGTTAGACGGCCAGCGGGCTGGTCCAAGCCCCTGGGGTCTACCCAACTTTCTCTGCCACATGTGCCCTACTAACCCTCCCTCTTGTTATTCTGCTGTAACCATTAACACCTCCTCTAGACCCATCTTCTGTTTCTTCAATTGTCCCATTAACCTTGCACCATCATCCGTATTGTCATTGAATCACTACTGCCCTCCAGCCAATCACAGACTTTGTCCTTTCCTTATGCTACCGCACTTTTCTCTGACACTATCATTGCTTTAATACTGTTAATCTCTGGTATCTTCCAGTTCTGATAAAATGTCATCGACTTGAAATGTTAACTCTGTTTCTCTCTGCACAGATGCTGCCTGAGCCGCTGTGTGTTTTCAGCATTGTCTTTTTAATACATTAAAGCTAGTATTAAGTCAAAGGAGGATGCTTATAAAGTTGCCAGAAAACGCGGTCAGCCTAAGGATTGGGATATTTTGGAAATCAGCCAAGGGCCACCAAAAAATTGATAAAGAAAGGAAAAATGGAATATGAGCACAAACTAGTGAAAAATATAAAAACGGATTGTAAAATCTTCTATCGGTATGTGAAAAGGCAAAGACTGGCGAAGGTAAATGTAGGTCCTTTACAGTCAGAGACGGGAGAATTTATACTGGGGAATGAGGAAATGGCTGCGAAATTAAATACATACTATGTTTCTGTCTTCACTGAGGAAGACACAAAAAACCTCCCAGAAATACGAGATAACCAATGGTGTGGCGAGAATGAGGAACTTAACGAAATTATTATTAGTAAAAAAACATTACCACCAAATATAATGGGCCTAAAAGTCGATAAATGTCAAGGAACAAATGACCTACATCCTAGGGTTTTGAAAGAGGTGGCCATTGGGATAGTGGACGCATTGGTTGTCACCTTCCAAAATTCTATAGATTCTGGAAAGGTTCCTGCTGATTGGAGGATAGCAAATGTCACCCCGCTATTTAAGAAAGGAGGGAGATAGAAAACAGGGAACTACAGACCTGCTAGTCTCACATCAGCAGTTGGGAAAATGCTGGAAACTATTATAAAGAGTGCAATAACTGGGCACTTAGAAAGTAATATTAAGATTGAGCAGAGTCAACATGGATTTATGAAAGGGAAGTCCTGTTTGACAAACCTATTGGAGTTCTTTGAGGATGTAACTCGTGTAGTAGACAAAGGGGAACCGGTAGATTTGGTGTATTTGGATTTTCAGAAGGCCTTCGATAAGGTCCCACACAAGAGGTTGGTGAACAGAATTAGGCACATGGAATTGGGGTAATATACTAGCATGGATTGAAAATGGGTTAACAGACAGTAAACTGGTCTTTTTCAGGATGGCAGGCTGTGACTAGTGGGGTACCGCAAGGATCGGTGCTTGGGCCCCAGCTACTCACAATCTACATCAATGATTTGGATGAGGGGACTAAATGAAATATTTCCAAATTTGCTGATGAAACAAAGCTAGGTGGCAGTATCAGTTGCGAAATGGATGAGAAGAGGTACAAGGGGGTCTCGACAGGATCAGTGAGTGGGCGAGAACATGACAAATGGATTATAATTTGGATAAATGCAAAGTTATCCACTTTGGTAGAAAAAACAGAAAGGCAGAGTATAGCATAAATGCTAAAAGTTTGGGGAATGCAGATGCTCAAAGAGATCTGGGTGTCCTTGTACATGAGCTACAGAAAGTGAATGTGCTGGTGCAGCAAACCATTAGGAAGGCAAATGGTATGCTGGCCTTCATTACAAGAGGATTTGAGTATATGAGTAAAGAAGACTTACTCCAATTATATAGGGCCTTGGTGAGATAACACCTGGAGTACTGTGTACAATTTTGGTCTCCTTACCGAAGGAAGGATAAACTTGCCATAGAGGGAGTGCAACGAAGGTTCACGAGATTGATTTCTGGGATGGCGGAACTGTCGTATGAGAAGAGATTGAGTAAACTAGGTCTGTATTCTCTTGAATTCAGAAGAATGTGAGGGGATCTCATTGAAGCAAACAAAATTATTACAGAGCTTGATAGGGTGGATGCTGGGAGAATGTTTCCCTTGGCTGGTGAATCTAGAGCCAGGGGCCACAGACTCAGGATAAAGGGTAGGCCATTCAGGACTGAGATGAGAAGAAATTTCTTCACACAGAGGGTGGTGAATCTTTGGAATTATCTACCCCAGAGGGTTGTGGAGGCTCAGTCATTGGGTATATTCAAAACAGAAGTCGATAGATTTCTGACTAGTAAGGGCATCAAGGGATATGGCGATAAGGCCGGTAAATTGAATTGATTAAGAAGATCAGCCATGATCTTATTGAGTGGCGGAGGAGACTCGAAGGGCCGAATGGCCGAATGGCCGAATCATGCTCCTATTTCTTATGTTCTTATGTTCTTATCAGATTTACAGCAGTCTCAGTATTTTGCATTTGTCATATACTTCCGCCTGGATATTAACAGAGGTGAGTTATGTACGATGGCCGGTGGTTGCGGGGTGAATGTGTGTAACATCAGACAGGATACCTGGAAGTCCGGGTATTCCCGGACGTTGGGGTGTCTTAAATCCACAGCGTACGTCCTTTGTCCTTGACTGGTTCCCCACCCCGGAAGTCAGCCTAATTGACAGTCGGGCATCCAATCGGACGGGGTGGGACTCTGGAGCAGGACCAGGTAGGACCGATGGATGGAACTGGGTTGGATGGGGTGTCAGATCCCTCGGTGTGCCTGATTACGGACTCGGGGGTTTGACCGGTCCCTGGGATTTGACCGGTCCTGGTTTGTGTGACTGGTCCTTGGGGTTTGACTGGTCCCGAGGGTTTGACCGGTCCCGGGGGTTTGACCGGTCCCGGGGGGTGTGACTGGTCCCGGGGGGTGTGACTGGTCCCGGGGGTTTGGCCGGTCCCGGGGTTTTGACCGTTCCCGGGGGTTTGACCGGTCCCGGGATTTGACCGGTCCCGGGGGTTTGAAATGTCCCAGGGGTTTGACCGGTCCCGGGGGTTTGACCTGTCCCGGGGGATGGACCGGTCATGGCGTGTGCATCCAATCCCCAGTCTTGGGGATGTCCAATCCTGACCCCAGGTTTCTATCAATGGTGCCGACGGGCGATGAGTAGAGCTTGGGGATGGGGGGTGAAATCATTCCCGAGTCCCAGGAAGCCCGGCCAGCCGTTATTAAACCTGCAAAACCGGTTAAATCAGATGCTGCCGTCTGAGTGAAAAAGTTTTTCCTCAAATCCCCTCGAAACATCCTGCACCATACCTTGAAACTATGCCCCCTGGATATTGACCCCTCTGCTGAGAGGAAATGTTCCTTTCTATCTACCATGTCTATGCCCCTCAACAGGTCCCACCTCAGCCTTCTCTCCTCTAAAGAAAACAACCGCAGCCTGTCCAGTCTCTCTTCATAGCTGAAGCGCTCCAGCCCAGGTAACTTCCTGGTGAATCTCCTCTGCACCCTCTCCAATGCAATCACATCCCTCCTATAGTGTGGCGAACATAAATGCACACAGTATTCCAGCTGTGGCCTGACTAGCGTTTTGTAGATCTTCATCATAACCTCCCTGCTCTTATAATCTAAGCCTCGGCTAATGACGGCAAGTATCCCATATGCCTTTTTAACCAACTTATCTACCTGTCCTGCTGCCTTCAGGGATCTATGTACATGCACACCAAGGTCCCTCTGATCCTGTGTGCTTCCTAGTGTCCTACCATTCATTGTGTATTCCCTTTCCTTCTCAGTCCTCCCAAAAGGCATCACCTCACACTTTTCAGTGTTAAATTCAATTTGCCACTGTTCTGCCCATCCGATCAAACCGTCTATATCGTCCTGCAGCCTAAACTTTCCTCCTCGCTATTTACCACTCCACCAATTTCTGTGTCATCTGCGAAATTACTGATCATATCTCCTACATTCATATCTAAATCATTAATGTACACTACAAACAGCAAGGGCCAAGCACCGATCCCTGCGGTTCACCACTGCACACAGGCTTCCAGTCACAAAAACAACCTTCGACCATTACCCTCTGCTTCCTGCCACTAAGCCAATTTTGGAACCTATGTGCCAAGTTGCGCTGAATCCCATGGGCTCTTACCTTGTTTACCAGTCTCCCATGCGGAACTTTGTCAAAAGCCTTACTGAAGTCCATGTAGACTGCATCAACTGCACTACCCTCATCCACACACCTAGTCACCCCCTCGAAAAATTCTATCAAATTGTTCAGACATGATCTCCCCCTGACAAAGCCATGCCGACTATCCTTCAATGATCCTTGCCTCTCCCAGTGGAGACTTATTCTGTACCTCTGAATTTTTTCCAATATTTTCCCTACCACTGATGTTAGGCTCACTGGCCTGTAATTCCCTGGTTTAACCCTAATACCCTACTTGAATAATCGGACGACGTTAGCTGTTCTTCAGTTCTCTGGCACCTCCCCTGTGGCCAGAGAGGTTCTGAAAATTTGTGTCAGAGCCCCTGCAATCTCCTCCCTTGCCTCACAAAGCAGCCTGGGATAAATCTCGCCTGGGCCTGGGGATTTATTCACTTTGAAGCCAGCTAAAACCGCTAGTTCCTCATCCCTCTCAGTTCTGATTTGTTCAAGTATATCACAATCGCCCTGCCTGAGATCTATGCCTACATCGTCCTTCTCCATAGTGAACACAGATGCAAAATAGTAATTTAAAACCTCACCTACATCTTCCGGCTCTACACACAGATTGCCACTTTGGTCCCTAATGGTGCCTACTATTTCCCTGGTTATCCTCTTGCCCTTAATATACTTATAAAACACCTTGGGAATTTGCTTTATTTTACCCGCTAGTGTTTTTTCATGACCCCTCTTCGCTCTCCTAATTCCTTTTATAAGTACTCCCCTGCACTTTCTGTACTCCTCTAGGGCTTACATTGTGTTTAGTCCATTGCATCTGCCAAAAGCCTCGCTTTTTTTCCTAATCCATTCTCGTATATCCCTTGTCATCCAGGGTTCCCTCAGCTTGTTGGTCCCACCCTTGACGTTTACGGGAAGAAGCAGCCGTTGTACTCTCTCTATTTCCTTTCTGAAAGAATCACTGCTCTGATGTGGATTGTCCTACAAGTAGCTGATCCTAGTCCACTTTGGCCGAATCCTGCCTTAACAGATTAAAATCGGCCTTCCCCCAATTTAGAACCTTTATTTCCGATCCATCTTTGTTCTTTTCCATCAGTACCTTAAAGGTCACCGAATTATGGTCATTGTCACCAAAATGCTCTCCTACTAACACTTCTACCACTTGCCCGGCTACATTCCCAAGAATTCGGTCCAGTACCGCCCCCTCTCTTGTCGGACTTTCTGCATGCTGGCTCAAAAAGCTCTCCTGGATGCACTTTAAACATTCCACACCCTCTAAGCCTTTCATACACTGACTATCCCAGTTAATATTGGGGAAGTTGAAATCCCCCTGCTATTATTACCCTAGTTTGTCTACACTTCTCTGAGATTTGCCTACATATCTGTTCCTCTATCACCCCCTGACTGCTTGGGGGCCTATAGTACACTCCCAGCAAAGTGCTTTCCATCTTTTCGTTTTTAAGTTCGACCCATATGGCGTCATTAGAGGAACCTGCTAATATATCATCCCTCCTTAGAGCAGTAATTGACTCCTTGATTAATATTGCGACACCTCCTCTATTACACCCCCCTCTGTCTCGTAGAAATACTGTAGACATACTCACCGATGGTTCTCTGTCCCCTCTTGTGCAGCTTTTTAGCTCCTGCTCTCCTGGAAGCTGACAAAGATGGAAAAAGAAAGGAACACCTCCCTCACGGAACTTCCTCACTCACCAAACTCGAAGCATCACACCCTGTTCCGATCTGCACTCTGTGACAAACTGCACTCTTGCCTCCCTTATTTATACTGCTGAGATTTAAATAAGTGATCCTTCTGTCAGTTACAGAACCAGATTAGACCACTTAATTAATTAAGTACTCTCACCTGCTCTCCAGCACAGAGCTTGCTCAGCCCTGCCCAAGCCTGCAAGAAACTTAAAACTTGAAACAGTAAATTTAAATTCGAATTGCAAGCACACAAGACTAGAATTTATAAAAATTATAGATATACCTTTAAGATTTACTCCCTCACTCACCAAACTCGCAGTTTAACACTCTGTTCTGATCTGCACTCCGTGACAAACTGCACTCTAGCTCTCCACACCAATCTCCTCTCATTGCATCGACCTCATCTCAACCTCTCAGAATATCTTTCTATTCCCCTTTCTAGCCTTTACTCGTCTAGTTTCATTCTGAAAGAATCTAAAGTATTTTCCTCAACCCCTTCCTGTGATAGTGAGGTCCACATTCTAACCACTCTCTGAGTACAGAAATTGCTCCTTATTTCCCTATTGAATATATTAGTAACTATCTTGTAATTATAACCCCAAGTGTTGTATTCTCCCACAAGTGTAAACATTCTCTTCACATCTACCCTGTCCAACGGATTCATAATTTTTAACATCTCTATCAGGCCTCATCTAAGTCCTCTCTCTTCTATAGCAGAAAGGCCCAACCAGTTTAATCTCTCCCGATAGCTGCAATCTTTCAGTTCTAGTGCCATCCAACTAAATATTTGTAAGACCGAAGCTATTAGCCCCCTTCACAAACTCCGTTGCCAAGCCACTGACTCTATCCCTCTCCTTAGCACCAGTTCGTTGTTTGCAACCTTGGTCTCGCTTTTTCACGCGTGATGATCTTCCGACCAGATATTCACTCCATCACCAGGATGGCTTACTTCCACCTCCGTAACATCGTCGAAATTCGCCCCTGTATCAGCTCATCTGTTGCTCAAACCATCATCCATGCCTTTGGTAGCTCTAGGCTTGATATCACCAACTCTCTCCTGGCCGGCTTCCCATCTCCCACCCTCCATAACTTGAGCTCATCCAAAGCTCTGCTGCCCGTAACCTAACCCACACCAAATCCCGGTAAGCCACCACCCCTGTGCTCGCTGACCTACAGTGACTCCCGTTCCGGCAAAGCCTCCATTTTAAAATTATCATATTTGCTTTCATATCCCTTCATTAGCCTCGCCCTCCCTACCTCTGCCAGCTCCACCATCCCCACAACACAGCCGAGATCTCTTCTGGCGTCTTTCACATCCCCGATTGCAACCGCTCCACCATTGGCGGCTGTGCTTTCAGCTGCCTGGACCCTAAACTTAGGAATCCCCTCCCTGCATCTCTCTGCTTCTCTAAATCTCCCTCCTCCTTTAAGATGCTGATTAAAACTTACTTCTTTGACTCAGGTTTTGGTCATCTTTCCAAATATCTCCTTCTGTGGCTCAGGCTCAGGATTTGTTCAATAACACTCCCGTCAATCACTTGGATCATTTTACTATGTTAAAGGCGCTATAAAAATACACGTTCTTGTTGTTGTAAGTATTTTTTGCACTTTCTCCAGTTCTTCTCTGTCCTTTTTATGTTATGGAGACGATGGACCGTAAATTCGGCACTTGCCGGGTGAGTACGCGCTGTGTGCTCACCCGTTAGGCCACCTGAAGTGCCGGTTTCCTGCATGCACTGCGCATGCGCAGGAAACCGCAACTTCCGGTCTCGTGAAGGGAGTGGTTCAGAGGTGAACCTCGTGCGCTGGAAAGGCTGCGCACAGGCAGCGAACTTACGTTTTTTTTAGGTTTCTCCGGGAAGCTAAGTATGGAAGAAACTGCGCTTTTAAAAAGGAGGCGCAAGACCCGTTTTTAACAAGGTAAGTGGTTAATTAATTACAATTTTAAAAATGTTTCAACAGGTTTATCTTTATTAGATACTTTAAAGAAAGGTAAGTTTATTTTTAGCACTGTTAAAATGTATTTTAATTTTTTCAAAAATTTACATTTTTTTTAAAGTATTTAATTTATTTAACCATAGTTATTTTACAAATGCGATGTTATTTTAAAAATTTATTTGAAGTTTAGGTGTTGTTTCGGGGCCGATTTCAATTCATAGATTTGACAGGTCTTCATATCAAATCTATGAATGAAAGATAGTCTGCTGCCATTGGCTCTCCATGGCCCACGTGATCCCAGGGGACGCATCGCACTAACTACGCCCCTGGGATACACAAGCAATGCGCGCCGGCAGCTGCAGGAGGCCCAGGAGCTGAAGTCCGTGGACCCAGAGGTCAATGGCAGGCGCGGTATGTAGGTGCGCACTTGATCCTTGCACCCGTGGGAAGCCAGGGAGCCGAATTTCTGTGCCTATATAACTATGCACAGTTCACTAAGTGTGACCTGACCCGGGTCCTATACATGTTTAATGCAATTTACAAAGTATTTACAGCACAGAGACAGGCCATTCGACTCAAAATGTCCATGTTGGTATCCATGCTCCACACGAGCCTCCACCCACCCTCCTTCATCTAACCCAATAAAAATATTGTTCTATTCATTTCCCCCTCACGTGCTTATCTCACTCCCCTTTAAATGTGTCTAAGCTATTCGCTTCAAGTATTCCTTGTGGTAGCGAGATCCTCATTCTGGCTACTCATTTCGTAAAAAGCTTTCTCCTGAATTTCCGATTAGATTTATTAATGACTATCTTAAATCTATGACCCCAAGTTCTGGTCTCTTCAGCAAGTGGAAACACCTTCCCTAATCTACCTTATGAAACCCTTTCATAATCTCAAAGAACAGTATCTGATTATCCCTCAGTCTTCACTTTCCTAAAGAAAAGAGCCCCAGCCTGTTCAGTCTTTCCTGTCAGGTATAACCTTTCTTTTCTGGTATCATTCTCGTAAATACTGTTTGTATCATCGCCAATCCCTCTATATCCTTTTTATTAGATGGAGACCATGTTCACAGTACACCAAGTGTGGTCTGACCAAGGTTCCACACAAGTTTAACATAAATTCTATTCTGTGGAATTCTATACCTCTAGAAATGAACCCCAGTGCTTATTTTGTTTTTATGGCCTTATCAACCTGCATTGCAAATTTTAGTGATTTATGTAACTGTACCCTCACATCCCTCTGTTCTTCAACCCGCTTCGAACTTATTTTCCAAGGAGTATGTGACCTCCGTATTCTTCCTATTAAAATGCACTACATCACATTTCTCTATATATGAGGTTCATTTGTCAGTTACACGCCCATTTTGCCAGTTTAATAATGCCTTCCTGGATTTTGTCGCAGTCCTCCTCTGTATTAATTATAAACCCCCCATTTGGGTGGCATCCACAATGTTTCAAATCGCACTTCCGATTCCTGAGTCCGAACTGTTGAAGTAAATGGTGAACAAAAGTGTTCCCAGCAACGATCCTTGTGAAACACCACTTCCCAACATTGGCCAACTTCACTTCTTTTGAATTCTATCGCCTTAGAGATAAACCCCAATTCATTATTAGCATTTCAACTGCTTTGCTGACCAGTGATACTGCTTTTAATTATTTGTTCACCTGTAGCACTAGAGCCCTTTGCTCTTCTGCCACGTTCAGTTTCTTATTTTCTAAGGTATCGGTGATTATAGAATCATGGAATGATTCAGCACAGAAGGAGGCCATTCGGCCCACCGTACCTGTGCTGGCTCTTTGGTAGAGCTGTCCAATTAATCCCACTCCTCTGCTCTTTCCCCAGTATTTTATTTTACTTGAAGTATTTTTTCCAAATCCCCTTTGAAAGTTACGATTGAATCTGCTTCCACCGCCCTTTCAGGCAGCGCATTCCAGATCACAACATATCGCTGTGTAAAATAAAATCCTCCTCATGTTGTCTTGGGTTCGTTTGCCAAACACATTAAATCTGTGTCCTCTGGTTACCGACACCACTGCCAGTAGAAGCAGTTGCTCCTTAATTATTCTATTAAATATATTTATGTTTTTCAACACCTCTATCAAATCTCCTCTTAACCTTCTCTGTTCTAATCAGAACAACCACAGCTTCTCCAGTCTTTCCATGTAACTGAAGTCCCTTATCCCTGGTACCATTCCAGTAAATCTCTTCTGCACACGTTCCAAGACCTTGACATTTTCCTAAACTGTGGTGCCCAGAATTGGAACACAATACTCCAGCTGAAGCCTAATCAGTGCTTTATAAGGTTTTAGCATAACTTCCCCGCTTTTGTACTCTACTGCTTATTAATAAAGCGAAGGATCCCGTATGCTTTATTAACATACTTCACAAATTGCCCGGCCGCCTTCAAAGATTAGTGTACATACATGCCCAGGGCCCTCTGTTCCTGCACTCCCTTTAAAATTGTACCATTGAGTTCACATTGCCTCTCCTCATTTTTCACTTCATAATTCTCTGTGTTAAATAGAGTCTGACAAGTATCTGCCTAATTGAATCAGAGTTCGGGCTATTCTGTAAGCAAAGGGATTGGATTCGGAAAGAAACGCCATCAGGGAAGTGTAGAATCATGTCAGGGACGTATCTGAAGCTCTCAAGCCCTCCAGCCTGAGGAACAGTTTAGAAGGGTAAAGACCCAGCCATATTTTCTTGGCATTTAGAGTCTTGCTTTCGGATCTAATTATATTTTATGCTGTTAATGCAAAATATGCGAGTAAACTGAGTAAGGAGATAACTTTATATGCAAGAATTAGGGTCAGTTAGAGGGTGTTGCATGAATGACTTTTCAACCGAAGCTCAGCCATGAACGTATTGAATTGTGGAGCAGGATCGAAGACCGAATGCCCCACTCCTGCTCCTACTTCTTATGCTCCAATGTTGACCAGTCAGTGTAAGTCCTCCTGAAGTCTGTTACTATCCTCCTCATTGTGTGCTACATTTCTGTCTTTCTATGCCCTGTATACCCAACTCTAGGTCATTAAAATATATCAAAGAGAGCACTGATCCTAATAGCGAACGCTGGGGAACACCACTGTATACGTCCCTCCAGTCTGAAGAACAATCGGTAACCACTGCTTTCTGACCCATGGAATACAATTTTATGACCAGGTATGTCACGTGGTTCTTTGAAAAACGCCATTTGAAAGTCCATATACACAACATCAACCGCACTACGATCATGATGTTTAGATTTTCCTACGAAAGTTCATCAGCTCGCATTCATCGATGTTAAACTTCACTTACCATGTAACTGCGCAGTCTGTATGTTTTCTAATGTCTATTGTGAGCTGTCATGTAGCGAAATGTCCCTTCAATATTTGAAGCAAAGCATCAGATAATTGAATAAAAAACAATAATTATTAATAAAGGATACGACACTGTCCCTCCGCGTTTACATGTGACTCAATTTCTGAACGGTCAAAATTGACTTCTCGTCCACCAGTGCGGGCAATCTTTCCGTTCCAGAGCATCCTGCCGACTACACCAATTGTTGGTGAAAAATGAATTCACTCGAGTCTATCTCAAAGCAGAAGATCACAGTTTATTTAACAGAGCGCCCTGGGAGAAGTGCCACAGACCCCGCGGTCTACTGATCCACTTCTCGATGTTACAGTGGTATCGGAACTTCTTTTATACTTTATATGGCTGTAGTACACGAGCCAGTGGTGAGTGTAGGGAGGTACTGAGGAGGGTATCAAGGTCGCAGGAATGTACCGGCAGACAGGAAGATGTCTTGAAGTGTGTCTACTTCAATGCAAGGAGCATCCGGAATAAGGTAGGAGAACTTGGAGCGTGGATTGGTACTTGGGACTACGATGTGGTGGCCATTACGGAGACATGGTTAGAACAGGGACAGGAATGGTTGTTGGAAGTTCCGGGGTATAGATGTTTCAGTAAGAGTAGGGAAGGTGGTAAGAAAGGTGGAGGAGTAGCATTGTTAATCAAGGATAGTTTAACAGCGGCAGAAAGGCAGTTCGAGGGGGATCTGCCGTCTGAGGTAATATGGGCTGAAGTTAGAAATAGGAAAGGAGCGGTCACGTTGTTAGGAGTTTTCTACAGGCCCCCAAATAGTAATAAAGATGTGGAGGAAGAAATTGCAAAGCAGATTATGAATAGGTGTGGAGGTCACAGAGTAGTTGTCATGGGTGACTTCAACTTTCCAAATATTGATTGGAACCTTTATAGGTCAAACAGTTCGGATGGGATAGTTTTTGCACAGTGTGTGCAGGAGGGTTTCCTGACACAATATGTCGATAGGCCGACAAGAGGTGGGACCACGTTGGATTTGGTACTGGGTAATGAACCGGGCCAAGTGTTTGATTTGTATGTGGGAGAGCACTTTGGAGATAGTTACCACAATTCGGTAACTTTCACTATTGCAA
Source organism: Squalus acanthias (assembly GCA_030390025.1). Lineage (NCBI taxonomy): Eukaryota > Metazoa > Chordata > Chondrichthyes > Squaliformes > Squalidae > Squalus > Squalus acanthias. Next base: position 271,467 of record JASTWF010000416.1, read on the forward strand.
TGGAGAGGGATAGGGCCATACGGCAGGGCAGGGTTTATAATTGGGGGAGGGGTAATTATGATGCGATTAGGCAAGAATTAGGGAGTATAAGATGGGAACAGAATCTATCAGGGAAAGGCACAAACGAAAAGTGGAGCTTTTTCATGGAGCAATTACTGCGTTTCCTTGATAGGTATGTCCCTGTCAGGCAGGGAGGAAATGGCCGAGTGAGAGAACCATGGTTCACAAAAGAGGTTGAATGTCTAGTCAAGAGGAAAAAGGAAGCGTATGTAAGGATGAGAAAACAAGGTTTAGTTGGGTCGATTGAGGGGTACAAGGTAGCAAGGAATGAGCTAAAAAAAGAGCTTAGGAGAGCTAGGAGGGGGCATGAGAAGTCCTTGGCGGGTCGGATCAAGAAAAACCCCAAGGCTTTTTACTCTTATGTGAGAAATAAAAGAATGACCAGGGTGAGGGTAGGGCCGGTCAAGGACAGTAGTGGGAACTTGTGCATGGAGTCAGAAGAGATAGGAGAGGTGATGAATGAATACTTTTCGTCAGTGTTCACCGAGGAGAGGGGCCATGTTCTTGAGGATGAGAGTGTGATAAATGTGGATAGGCTGGAGGTGGTAGATGTTCTGAGGGAAGATGTTTTAGCAATTTTGAAGAACCTGAGGGTCGATAAGTCCCCTGGGCCAGATGGGATATATCCTAGGATTCTTTGGGAGGCAAGGGAGGAGATTGCAGAGCCTCTGGCTTTGATCTTTGGGTCCTCACTATCCACGGGGATGGTGCCAGAGGACTGGAGCGTGGCGAATGTTGTTCCTCTCTTCAAGAAAGGAAATAGGAATGACCCTGGTAATTATAGGCAGGTTAGTCTTACTTCGGTGGTTGGTAAGATAATGGAAAAGGTCCTGAGGGATAGGATTTATGACCATTTGGAAAGGGGCAACTTAATCAGGGATAGTCAACACGGATTCGTGAAGGGTAAGTCTTGCCGAACAAATTTGATTGAATTCTTTGAGGAGGTAACTAAGTGTGTAGATGTCTGGGTTTAAATTGTGAATTCTGGGAGATTCTCTCATTGCTAACTTACCTGACGAAGGAGCGAACTGCTTCGAAAGCTTGTAAAATTAAATAAATCTGTTGGACTATAACCTGGTGTTGTGCGACTTCTCATTTGTGTAGATGAAGGTAGAGCAGTTGATGTCGTATACATAGATTTTAGTAAGGCGTTTGATAAGGTTCCCCATGGTCGTCTCATGAAGAAAGTAAGGAGTTGTGGGATAGAGGGAAATTTGGCCGATTGGATAAGTAACTGGCTATCTCATAGAAGGCAGAGGGTGGTGGTGGATGGAACATTTTCGGACTGGAGACAAGTTACCAGCGGTGTGCCACAGGGGTCGGTGCTGGGTCCTCTGCTGTTTGTGATTTTTATCAATGACTTGGAGGAGGGGACTGAAGGGTGGATCAGTAAATTTGCTGATGACACCAAGATTGGTGGAGTAGTGGATGAGGTGGAGGGCAGTTGTAGGCTGCAAAGAGACATTGATAGGATGCAGAGCTGGGCATAAAATGGCAGATGGAATTTAACCCTGATAAGTTCGAGGTGATTCATTTTGGTAGGGCAAATTTGAATAAGGATTACAGGGTCAACGGCAGGGTTCTGAGGAACGTGGAGGAGCAGAGGGATCTGGGGGTTCATATCCACAGATCTCTGAAGGTTGCCACTCAAGTGGATAGAGCAGTAAAGAAGGCCTATGGTGTGTTGGCGTTTATTAACAGATGGTTTGAGTTTAAGAACCGTGAGGTTATGCTGCAACTGTACAGGACCTTGGTGAGACCACATTTGGAATATTGTGTGCAGTTCTGGTCACCTCACTGTAGGAAGGACGTTCAAGCATTGGAAAGAGTGCAAAGGAGATTTACCAGGATGCTGCCTGGTTTGGGGGGGAGGTCTTATGAGGAAAGATTGAGGGAGTTGGGGATTTTCTCTTTAGAGCGGAGGAGGATGAGAGGCGACTTAATAGAGGTTTATAAGATGATGAGGGGGATAGATAGAGTGGATGTTCAGAGACTATTTCCTCGGGTAGAGGCAACTGTTACAAGGGGGCATAACTATAAGGTGCATGGGGGGAGATATAGAAGGGATGTCCGAGGTAGATTCTTTACTCAGAGAGTGGTTGGGGTGTGGAATGGACTGCCTGCTGTGATAGTGGAGTCGGACACTTTAGGAACTTTCAAGCGGTTATTGGATAAGCACATGGAGCACACCAGAGTGATAGGGAGTGTGATAGCTTGATCTTAGTCTCGGACAATGCTCGGCACAACATCGAGGGCCGAAGGGCCTGTACTGTGCTGTACTGTTCTATGTTCTATGTTCTATGTACGCAATTCATTACATACAAATGTCTTCACCCAATCACATTCCCCCAGCAACAGGCTCCTAATTATAAACTGCACTTTAAGCTAAAATGTTTACTTCCCTACCGAAACTATAAACATCGAATGTTGCGTCACCTCTGTCTGGTCGAACTGGCTGGTCATGCGGAGATTGGTTCTCAAGTGTAACCGTTGTACTATTATTGTCTTAGTGGGCCTCCTTGGTGGTCCTCGAACGTACGCATGTTTACCACAGACATTACTCATCGCGCTGTGTCAGCGAAACCATTCCGTATTTACGAATTTACCTTTTTCAGCACATTCTTTAACTTTCACATTGCTGCTTTAAGCCCTATAATTTATACTCTAATATATCCCTTTGCAATCTCTTTGTTTTCTTCTCACAGATCACTGTCCCCCTAGCTTTGTATCATCAGCAAACTTGGATACCTTACACTCGTTCCCTTCATCTAGCTCATTAATATTGATTGTAAATAGCTGAGGCCCCAACACTGATCCTTGCCGCACCCCATTAGTTACAGCCTGCCAACCTGAAAAATATCCGTTTTTTTATACTCTCTGTTTTCTGTCCGTTAACCAATCCTCTATCCATGCTACTCTATTACTCCCAACCCATGAGCACTAATGTGGTGTTACAACATTTTATGTGGCACCTAATCGAGTGACATTTGGAAGTCCAAATATACTACGTCCACTTGTTCCCCTTTATCTACCCTGCTGGTTATTCCTCAAAAAATACTAATACATTTGTAAAATAAGATTTCCCTTTAAAAAAAAATCTTGACTCTGCCTAATCATCTTATGATTTTCGAAGTGACTTGATACCACTTCCTTAACAATGGATCCCAGCATTTCCCCGACGACTGATGTCAGGGTAACTGGCCTGTAGTTCCTTGTTTTTTCTCTCCCTCTGTTCTTGAATAGCAGTGTTACATTTGCGATCTTTCAATCCGCTGAGACCATTCCAGAATCTAGTGAATATTGTAAGATCAAAACCAAGGAATCCACTATCTCTTCAGCCACCGCTTTTAGAATCCTATGATATAGGCCGTCAGGTCCAGGGGATTTGTCGGCTTTATCCCCATTAGTTCCTCTATTACTTGATCTCTACTTATACTAATTACGTTACGTTCCTCAATCTCTTTAGACCCTTGGTTCCCCACCATTTTTGGTATTCTTTGTGTGTCTTCTACTTTGAAGAAAGATACAAAATATTTGTTTAACGGTTCTGCCATTTCCTTATTCCCCAAGATAATTTCTCCTGTCTCAGTCTCGAAGGGATCTACTATTTACTTTAGCTTCTCGCTTCCATTTTGCATACTTGTAGAAGCTCTTGTAATCTACTTTTATATTTCTTGCTAGTTTTGTCTCATAGTTTTGTCACAGTTCCCATGAGGACAGTGTGTGATTGACAGCTGCAGACTGTTTGTAGAGAGATCGGTAGATCAGTGCAGTAAGTTCTCTGACAGTTTCCGGGAGGAGAGTGTGTGATTGACAGCTGCACACTGCGTGTAGAGAGATTAGTGCAGGAAGTTCTCTGACAGTTCCCGGGAGGAGTGTGTATTACAACGTATTACAAAGTATTTATAGCGCTGAAATACGCCTTTCAGTCCAAAAGGTCCACAAGAGGCTCCGCCCAACCTTCTTCGTCTGACCCAATCAACATGTCCTTCTATTCATTTATCCACAATGTGCTTATCTAACCTCCCCTTAAATGTGTCTTTGCTATTTGCTTCAACTGCTCATTGTGACAGCGTTTTCCACATTCGACCCAACCTCTGGGTAAAGAAGTTTCTCCTTGATTTATTAGTGACAATATTCTACTTATGGCCCATTGTTGTGGTCTCTCCCGCAAGGGGAAACATCCTTTATACGTTTACCATATCAACCCCCTTCGTAATCCTAATTGCCTCTCTCAGGTCTCCCTCAGTCTTCTATTTTCTAGAGAAAGGAGTCCCAGTCTTTTCAATCATTCCCGATCGGTATAAGCTCTCAGTTCTGGTATAATTCCAGAACATTTTTTATTGCACCTTCTCCAGTCCCACTGTGAAATTTACACAATACTGGGACAGAAAATTCCCATTACTCCAAGTGTGGTCTCACCAATGCTATACAAGTTTAACATGACTTCTGTTATTACCAATTCTGTGCCTCTAGAAATGAAGCCCAGAGCTTAGTTGGCTTTTTTCTTTCTTTACTAGCCTGTTTTATTTCTTTACTAGCCTGCTTCGCTGCATATAGTGATTTGTGTATCTGTACCCCCAGATCTCACTGCTCCTTTACCCTTTTAAACACTTATTCTGCAAGGAGTAGGTGTCCTCTTTATTCCTCCTACTAAAACATACAATCTAACACTTCTCTATATTGAAGTTAATTTGTCAAGTAAACACCCATTCTGCCAGTTTATTCATGTATTTATCGCAGACTGACTCTGCATTAAGGAAACCCCCATCTGTTGTTATCTGCAAATTTTGAACTTGTCCTTCCGATTCCTGAGTGCAAATCATTCATGTAAATGCAGAGCAACAGTGGTCCCAGCACCGATCCTTGTGGAACTCCCCACCATTTGCCAATCTGTGTAACTGCCTATAAATGGCTGCTCTCTGTTTTGTGTTTTGTGCCAGCTTGCTCTCCATTCTACTACTTCTGCCCTGACTCCACATGATCTGACCTTGGTCATGAGTCTACTAAATTATCTGAGGCTTTTTTGAAATTGAACTATAGTGCATCTACTGAATTAAGAGAAGTGGATATATCCCTGGTGTCCTGGGCAATATTTAATCAATCAATCAACATCACTGTAACATATTATCTGATTGTTATAACATTGCTGTATGTGGGAGCTTGCTTTGCACAAATTGGTTTCTGCATTTCCTATATTACTGACTAAAATTTCTTGATTGGCTGTAAAACGATTATGACGTCCTGAGGTCGTGAAATGCGCTAAATAAATGAGAGTCATTCATTGTTTACCCTTAGCTACCCTTTGTGTTTCTTCTTCAAAGAATTAAATAAAGTTGGTCAACCATGAACTTCCATTCTGGAATCCGCGCTGACTGGTCATTATTGAATTTTCAGTTTATCTGTGTTTTTCTATTACATCTTTGAGCACGGATTGCATTCACTGACCTACCAGCTGCAGACTGTACGCAGAGAGATACGTACAGGAAGTTCACTGACAGTACCCGGGTGGAGAGTGTGTGATTGACAGCTGCAGGCTGTGCAGTGAGAAAAGTGCAGGAAGTTCACTGACAGTATCCGGGAGGAGAGTGTCTGATTGACAGCTGCAGACTTTGTGCAGAGAGATAAGTACTGGAAATTTACTGACAGTACCAGCGTGGAGAGTGTGTGATTGACTGCTGCAGGCTGTGTGCGGAGAGATAAGTGCAGGAAGTTCTCCGACGGTTCCCGGAAGGGGAGCTTGTGATTGACAATTGTAAACAAAGTTTATCAAAGTGAAACATAAGGTCGAAAAACGAAGTTAAATCAGGCGGATAAAACGAAAATTAAATTGGTTGTCAGCTTCGTTTGAAACAACGCCAGGGTCGAGGGCTCGATCCCCGTACGGAACAATGTCTTTCGCTGGGGATGAAAATTTCTTATTTTTGATCTCAAATTAAACAGGAAAAGATGTGAAAGGAACTCACAAATGAGATTGAAAACAGTATTTTGAATTAATATTTTTAGTAAAGCATTTCAATAAACCATTTACATTAAAGATATTACATGGAAAGCTATAAAACTGATGATATCTTCAAATTAAAAAGTAATGTGTTGGCCACGAGATACAAAAATATGTCCGGCCGCATGTCACAGAAAAATAGCGGTCTGTCGGTGACTCAAACATGGCCATCAGTTGGTGACGCAAATTTGAACGTCTGTAGTTGACGCAGACATGGCCGTTTGTAGGTGACACAAATATGACCGTCTTTATTTGACTCTAAAATGGACGTCTATAGGTGACACAAGCATGGCCGTCTGCAGGTGACACAAACATGTACGTCTGTAGTTGACATAAACATGGCCGTCTGTAGGTGACACAAACATGGCCGTCTCTAGGTGACATAAACATGGCCGTCTGTAGGTGACACAATCATGACCGACTGTTGGTAACTCAACATGGCCCTCTGTTGGTGACACAAACTTGGCCGTCTGTAGGTGACACAAACATGGCCGTCCATATGTGACACAAACATGGCCGCCCGCGGTTGCCCTTTGCCCTGTGGTGCATGACGCCACAATCTTTTCCATGTCACCGCGATTAGTGGTTTCTGAACATGGATTCGGGCTCCAGCCCCGCGCCCAGAGTGTGCCGCCTGTGACTAATGACCCGAGGCTGCAAAACCACTTTGGAACGTATTGAGTTTGTGACAGGCGCTAAATAAATTGATAATTCCATCTTTCTTTTATAATGAAACATTTACTTTCCAAGATATCAATAGTTCCGAAAGAAAATTACCAATGTCATGTCAAATCAATTTTACTATTCAATGTTCATGATTCTGAATTAATTGAATAATTGAGGTAACCGGATATTTCACCGTGCTCTTCAACTGCTCTCTGAACTTGGACTGGGTCACCCCATAAATAAATGTGTTTGTGCAGCAACTTAAATTCTGCAGCATATATCCGACTTGATTAAAGATATGAAATGAATCATTGCCATCTGTTCCTCTAATGTAATAGTATATGAAATATATTACATATGCCAACCAAAGAATTATAAAGCTGCCGGATATGGTGAAGAGTAAAATCACAGACTTCCTTCTGCTCTCCATCTCTGGGTCTCTGCCATTCTCTCCCTTGCTCTCACCCCTCAGTCCCTTACGGACTCGACTGGTCACTAAAATGTGTCTGACTGTCAGAGCGTTGAGCAACAAAATGAAAGCGAATGGGAGCAATGGGGTTAAAACCGTATCAAACCAGTCATATTCCACCCATCCGGGATCAGTATAATAGCTTGGGATTATGTAACAGTACCATGGCACGTTGTCGATTATCTCTCCAGGTTTAAATATAAAGTAGAAGGGAACGTTTTTTAAGCAGAGCAGAATGCAGGTTGTTGCTAGAACCACAGCCGCAGTTTTCCCAGTGCAATATTTAGTTTTCATCTTCTGGCAACAAATGGCGACAAATCGATCGAAGGTGAAAGTGACGGTGAACCAGACAGAACAGTCTGTGGCTGCACCGACCAGGACAGTGCGGACACTGCACACAGGAGTGATGTCCAGGAAACACATTGGGAAATAATACCAATTGATCTGGTTCAGTATGACCTCAGTGATAATGACCAGTAGATCCGCCGCTGCCATGGCCACCAGGTAGCGAGTGGTGCAGGTGGAGAGTCCGCACTTTCCCCGGGACAGGATCACAATCGCCAGTAAATTAACTGTAAAAAAGAGCAGGGAAAAGAGACTGGAAATTAATGATCAAACCTTCTCCGTGTCTGGGCACAGACCGTCAGGGCTGGATTTTAGAACCAAGAACGAGTGGTTTGGAATCGGGTAAGAGGTTATAATATTAAAATCTCCATCCGACCCCAGCCCTCCTCCAGACCGCCCGCTTCCGAGTTTAACAGAGGAATCGGACCACCATCCTGGCTCGTGATTGGACCTCCCCCAGGTTCGGAGACACTTTCCCGTGTTCGGGGATCGGATCCAACCTTGGTATTGGACAGCCATCACCCCCACCACCCCCCCGGGTCGGGGGATCGGAAACACCCCTGGGATCGGACAGCCAGCAAAGCAGGGTCGTGGATTTTGTCCTGCGATCTTCTCCAGAGTCCTCCCCGCCCGATTGAAACTCAAGCCGGTCAATCCGGCTGACTTCAGGCGGGGAAGCTGTCAAGGACAAATCTCCGCCCTGCCTACGGAAGCCGCCTGGTCGATATCAACAGCACAATACTGAGATTGCTCTAACTCTGATAAAAACAGATAATGATGTGAACACAAAACAAGTCAGGCAGCATCTGTGGAGAGAGAAACAAAGTTAAAAGAAGAGAATACTCCAGTGGCCTGGGAATGTGGCAGAGAATGGTGGTTAGAGTTCAGATGTACGCACCATCCTTCATCCTGCCCCGGACTGGGGTGCCAGCACTCTTCCAGCCACCACCTCAAGCTCACGGTTGGCTGGTCGGAGACATGGGCTACCCGCTCTCCACCTGGCTCATGACTCCCCTCTGTAGCCCCAACGCTCCTGCGCAGCAGTCATATGATGAGAGCCATGCTGCCACCAGGAACATTATCCAGCAGACCATCCGCCTGCTGAAGCAACGGTTCTGCTGCCTTGACCGCTCGGGAGGAGCCCTCCAGTATTCGCCAGAGCGGGTGCCACATTTCGTGGTGATTTGCTGCACGCTCCACAACTTGGGAGCACCGCCCTGCCACGAGGGATTGCGGTTGCACCTCAGGAGGAGGAAGAGGGTGAGGAGGAGGTGGAGGAGTAGGTCGAGGATGAAGAGGAAGATGAGGGCCACGACGAGGCCGACTAGGAGGAGGAGTAACAGGAGAGAGGGAGGAGGCAGCCACTCATTCGGCCTTCCGTAAGTGCAGTCCGTGACCACCTCGTCAGACTGAGGTTCTAAAGAATTCAACCCCCGATCCCCGTTACACACCACATCCACATCATTCTATCCCAGTCGCAGGCCGTATCACAGAGAAAGATGAAGTGAGAGGCACCACAAAATGATCCAAAGTGAATTTATCAATTTATGAATAATCAGTGAACACATATTTACAACAAATATATTGACGATTCTGCAATCCCTTAGTGCCTCTCGTTACTGTGCCATTGCCTACTCTAGTGCTGCTACCAAGTGTTGACCCAATGGCTGCAGCAGGACTGGTGGAAGGCTGCCGAGTGCGGGATAGTTCAGATGGCCTTGCACTGCCACTCCCCCGGGGCAGCACCACAGCCTCCCTATCAATCTCTTGGAGCACAGACTGCTGGCCTGCTGAGACACCGTGAAACCCCTCGTCGACGGTGCTAGACGCAGCCACGATGGCAGCTGTCAGAGCTTGCGTGGCATCAAGCTGAGATTGCATGGCACCAGTCTGTGATTGGATGCCACCAAGCAAAGACTGCATTACAGCACTAAGACGTTGTGTCACTTGTGCCTGTGCTGCAATGGAAGCTCCCACATCGCCCATCATATGCGTCATCGGTTCTGGATCGCATGGTCTCTCTGGGAATCTGCCATTCTTTGCAGACTGGAAATGATGGGCTCCAAGGTGTGTGCAGAGCCTTGTCTAATGTTGTAATTGAACTCCTCCACCTTCCTTATCATTGCCGATAGGATTTCGGCCCCCCTTGGCATTGCACCTATCATCTCCGTGTGCATGCCCATCACCATTCTTCTAATAGCCTCACCATCGAGGTCCTGATCTGAGTCCTGTGCAGCAGAACTCCTACGCGAACTCGCCCTCCAGGGAGCCGGCCCCGGAGATACTCTTTCCCCCTTGACTTGCTGCTGTTCACTCGTCGCCGGTGCCTCACCCTTTGCAGATCCCGCTACTATACTAGCCTATAAAGAAGGCGTAGTGCCAATGTCTGAGCTGGTGCCTAAGGGAGAGAGAGGCAGGGAAGCGATGTTTCCTTCCTCCTCCTCTTCTCCCGCATCGCTCTCTACGGTGCCCTCAGGGACAGGCTGCTGAGCTGCTTGCTCATTATCTGAAAGCATAAAGGCAGAAGAGTCGTGTTAAGGTGAGGGGAGGGGGACAGAAAGGGAGAAATGCATGCATACAGCATGATTAGCAGGAAAGTGCGAAAGGCTTGTGGCGTGAGGGGGAAGTGATATTTGAGAGAAGGAGTAGGGATGAAAATACCGTTGTTGTCCTCAAGGGGGTCAATGTCGCCGGTGGCCACGGTGCCCGCCACCTGGCGCCCAATAATTTGTAGCACTCGGTTCTCCAGCGCAGACAGTGGTTAGGTGTCGGCTTGACCACCGCCTGTGAGCTCCTGCTCCCTCCTGTTCTGAGCCACCTTGGTCTGCAAGAGAAAGGAAAGTTTGTGAGTAAATGTGCAACAATGTGTTTGGCTGATGTGCTTGCCATCGGTGAATAGCTGTCATTGTGTGCAAGGTGTGAGGTGTGGCGGTGAGTGTTGGTAGATAGAGATTGTTGGAGGTTGAGTGCTGCGGGTGTGGTGCTTTTGGTAGAGTCTGAAGACTGGTTCAGATGGAGGTACTTAGCAATTGTAGAAGCATTCACTCACCCTGTCCACCCAAGTGAGGTCGTTAAATTTCTTCCTCCACTGTGTGCGAATCCTGGGGACTACAGTTCTGTCCAAGACATGCTGTGCTATTTCGCTCCACATAGTGCGAAAGACTTGTGTCCTGGGCCTTCTGCCACGTGCTGGGTAGAGCAGCGCGCTCTATCTCACCACAGCAAAGACCAATGCTTCCAATGCTTGATCGCAGAATCTGCGGGCTCTACCCCGAGTGCGTGGATCTGCCATGACTACAGCTGTTTCAGTCCTCCGGCTACTTTTCTTTTGCCTGCTGCATCTTACTCATACAGCTGCACAGCCAGCAATGCTAAGAATGAAGTTCTGCAGCATCAATGAACTTTCCCTTCAAGATCTAGAAAAAGCCTGTGGCAATCATGACTTGCGAATAGACTGCTTCTGATATTGGTCCACCCTTTGAGTGTAACGCCAATGAGCTTGGGCTTAAAGAATTGAAGAGTTCTCCAATAATTTATTTTAGCAGTGAGGACGAATGTTGCGTGCAGTCCAAAGCATTAGTGCCTGGCGTTAATTCTCCAACTCTTCTAATAATACCGCCCATTCCTGGGCTTTAATTCATTTCTAGCCCACTGAATCATAGATAAGAACTGGTCCGTCAAACATTAATCAGTTACCGAAGTGAAATAATCAATAACCACAACGCAATATTCATCCTGTCTAATAGACAGATGATAAAATTCCGCACTCATGACTCATAGATTTACAGGACCGTGTAGAGGGAAGGGGATTATTCAGCACTAAAACAACTGAAGTGCTTACATTAACTACACTTAGTGTAAAAATAATAATTCAACCTGTTTCTGTTCGTGCAGCTCTAATGGGAAACAGAGCAATATCAATGCATTTCACTTCATACGCGTTTTCCAAAAACATCTTCAACCAAGAGCAAAAATATTCCCCTTCGCCATCGATTACATTCGTGAAACACAAAGTCAGCTCCATGGAGGTGAGATTTCAGTCACCAGAAACAATCATTTCAAAGTAGAACCGACTGGGGTCAGGTGTTCCACATGCGTTAGTGAATCACACTCTGTACAATTCTACAATGAGACCCCAGTGGCCTAGCGGCAACACGGTGGCATAGTGGTTAGCCCTGTTGCCTCACAGCGCCAGGGACCCGGGTTCGAATCCGACCTCGGGTGACTGTCTGTGTAGAGTTTGCACATTCTCCCCGTGTCTGCATGGGTTTTCTCCGGGTGCTCCGGTTTCCTCCCACAGTCCAAAGATGTGCGGGTTAGGTTGATTTGGCTATGATAAATTGACCCTTAGTGATAGGGGGATTAAATACGTGGGGTTACGGGGATAGGGTGGGATATGTGTCTGTGCAGGCTCGATGGGCTGAAAAGGCCTCTATCTGCATTCTGGGGATTCTGTGATTCTGTGAGAGCTACTCCCAGTAATACATGGCCACTGGTGTCTGGTGTTCCACTCTGGTTAGTGACCCACACTCAGTACAGTTCTACAGTGACAGATACTCCCAATAATACATAGAAAGTGGGGTCTGGAGTTCCACTCTGGTTAGTGATCAAAATTCAGTACAGTTTTACAGTGATAGATATTCTCAGTAATACATGGCCACTGGGGTCAGGTGTTCCATCCGGTTAGTGACCCACACTCAGTACAATTCTACAGTGACAGATACTCCCAGTAATACATGGCCACTGGGATCAGGTGTTCCACTCTGGTTAATGACCCACACTCAGTACAGTTCTAAAGTGACAGATGCTCCCAGTAATACAGGGGTCAGGTGTTCCACTCCAGTTAGTGACCCACACTCAGTACAGTTTTACAGTGGCAGATACTCCCAGTTATACATGGCCACTGGGTCAGGTGGTCTACTCCGGTTAGTGACCAACTCAGTACAATTCTACAGTGACAGACCTTTGCACTAACACCTTTTCTCAGAGAGTTGCCCGAATGACGACTGATTTAATTACCCACCATATTCCACTAACGGCAATAACTTGATCATTCAGCGAACCTATGAGCTGCAAACAGAGGTTTAATTTCTGTTGAGGCAATGAAATTAAACCACAGAGTTTTTTCAAGCCACTTGACTTAACGGAATTACATTGATCACACGTCTGTATAACTATGATCACTGCATCAGCACGAAAATTATCTGTCACAGAGCAAAACAAACACACACGCAGATTTTGACGACGTCAATTGTTAAATTCACTTACCAGGGACACCAATGACGGCTAGGATCATGTAATATATTTTCTCGATGCTGTCAATGGTTTGATCCATTTTCTGTGTGAAGCGATGTGCCCTTCGTTCAGCAGACAATCTCTCTGAATTATACTCTGAGGCGGTACATTCCCAGAGCCTTGAATTTATACCCTGCGGGATCTCCACGGGGACATTGAGGTCGCAACATCGTTCAAAATAATTATTTTCAAAAATGTGAACAAACAGATTACGACAGCCGAGTTAATTCCCTGTTGTGAGAGAATATATTTAGTGCTGAGTTGGAATTGAAATTGAAACCCCAAAGACTGGAGAATTCTGATCACGTTAATTAACCAATTGAAATTTCCAGCTGTATTCTCCCAGCACTAGGTTTGTTGTTTCAAACACCTTCAGTACATGTCATATCTCATTTTGTTTCGGTGATGTCCTTCACGCTGCTGTGTTCATTCAGTAATCAAACTCCAAATGTTAGAGTGCCCTGTCAGAGCTGCACTATGGGCTGCGACTGCCCCCTTTAACTGTGGCTATTCAGTAATAAAACTACTAATGTTGGAGTTCCCTCTCAGAGCTGCACTCTGGGATGTGGCTGCCCCCATTAACTGTGTGCATGCAGCAATAAAACTACTAATGTTAGTGTGCCACTCTCAGGGCTGCACACTGGGGGGGGGGGGCGGAGGGGGGTGGCCATATTTATCTGTGACTATTCATTTAAATAAATAAAGTGGGATTTTTTTTCCATGGTCCTAAATTAATAATACATCTCAAACCAATATATCCGCTCAAATTAATGAAACTCTTACAGCGAATTAGAAAAAGCAATCTAATACAGCCACTCAAACTAATACATCACCTGAAACTAATACAGCCCGTCAAACGTTTACAGCTTCTCAGAACTGATATAATACCTCAAATTAATACATCATCTCCAACTCATACAGTCGCTCAAAATAATACAGCCCTTCAAACCAATTTGGCCTCTTAAACTAATATAGCATCTGAAAATCAGACAGCACCTCAAATAGCACAACTCAAGCTGATATAGCACATCAAACACATACAGCAATTAAAACTAATACATCCCCTCAAACTGATTGGGAACCTCAAACTAATAGATTTCCTCAAACTACTGCAGCACCTCAACCCAATGTAGCACATCAAATTAATACAGCATCCTCAAACAGTACAGCTCCACACCATTCAGTTCAAAGCATCCCGCTTGATCGGCACGCAATTTCTCCAACTTAAACATTCACTCCCTCCACCACCAGCACAACGTTGCTGCAATGTGGCGGCGGGGTACGGTAGCAGAGTGGTTATGTTGCTGGACTGGTAATCCCCTGGTCTGACTAATGATCTGGAGACATGAGGTCAGATCGCCACCACGGCAGCTGGGAAATTTAAATGCAGTGAATTAATATAAAAATTGTGTACTAGCTACAAGGTGCACTGCAGCCACTCGCCAATGCTTCTTCCACAGCACCTTCCAAGCCCGCGACCTCTGCCACCTTGAGAGGCAGCAGGCGCATGAGAACACCATCTCCAAGCTTACATCCAAGTCACACAACATCCTGACTTGGAAATATTGCCATTGTATCATCATCGCTGTGTCAAAATCCTGCTAATCCCTGCCTAACGGCACTTTGAGAGTACCTTCAACACACCGACTGTAGTCGTTCAAGAAGGCAGCTCACCAGCACTTTCTCAAGGCCAATTGAGGATTGGCAAAAAATGCTGGTTTTCCCAGCGACACCCACAACCTGTTGATGTATAGCTGAAATAAATGTATCAATTAAATAAAACTGACCGGTTCACATCAAGCAAATGGAACAGCCGGAAGTGGCCGCAAGACGAGATGCTAACCAAGCACCAGGTAACTGGTCAAATGACCACAACCTAATCGAGCACCTGGAAACTAGTCAAAATTACCACAACCTGACCGAGCAAACAGAAACTGTCCAACTGACCGAAATCCCAGAAACTGTCCAACTGACCACAATCTGACGGAAATCCCAGAAACTGTACACAACCTGACCAAAAACCCAGAAACGGAACAACTGACCACAATCTGACCGAACACCCATAAACTGACTAATATAGCAGAAACTGATCGCAACATGACCGACACATGTAAGAACATAAGAAGTAAGAGCAGGAGTAGGCCATACGGCCCTTCGTGCCTGCTCCACCATTCAATAGGATCATGGCTGATCAGCGACATCAACTCCACTTTCCCGCCCGATTTCCATATCCCGAGAGTCCAAAAATCTATCGATCTCAGCCTTGAATATAATCAAAGACTCAGCATTCACAGCCCTCTGGTGCAGAGAATTCCAAAGATTTACAACCGTCTGAGTGAAAAAAATCCTCCTCATCTCAGTCTTAAATGGCCCACCCCTTATCCTGAGATTATGACCCATAGTTCTAGACTCCAGCCAGGGGAAACAACCTCCCAGCATCTATCCTGTCAATCCTCTTCAGAATCTTGTAAGTTTCAATGAGATCACCACACATTCTTCTAAACTTCAAAGAGTATTGGCCCATTCTACACAATCTCTCATCATCGGACAGCCCTCTCAAAAAAAGGAATCAATCTAATGAACCTTTTTTGCACCTCTGTATACCGTTGCAGACTCATTGTGATCTCCTCAGGTTGTGGCCGAGCACCAAGTAACTGACCCATTGACCACAAACTGGCCGATCACCAAGTAACTGACTCATTGACCACAAACTGGCCGAGCACCAAGTAACTGAATCACTGACCACAAACTGGCCGAGCACCAAGTAACTGACCCATTGACCACAAACTGGCCGAGCACCAAGTAACTGATCCATTGACCACAAACTGGCCGAGCACCAAGTAACTGAATCACTGACCACAAACTGGCCAAGCACCAAGTAACTGATCCATTGACCACAAACTGGACGAGCACCAAGGAACTGACCCATTGATCACAAACTGGCCGAGCACCAAGTAACTGACCCATTGATCACAAACTGGCCAAGCACCAAGTAACTGACCCATTGATCACAAACTGGCCCAGCACCAAGTAACTGACCCATTGATCACAAACTGGCCGAGCACCAAGTAACTGACCCATTGACCACAAACTGGCCGAGCACCAATTAACTGACCCAATGACCACAAACTGGCCGAGCACCAAGTAACTGACCCATTGATCACAAACTGGCCGAACACCAAGAATTCAACCAGCATCCCACAACCTGACAGATTACACAGAAACTGACCAATTGCCCACGACCTAAACTTGTATCCAGAACTGACCAACTAAACGCAACCCGAACGAGCCCAAAGTAATTGATCAGTTGGCTGCAAGCTGACCGAACATCCATAAACTGAAGAAATGACAACAAGCTGATGGAATATCCAGAAACTGACCAACTGACCACTACCTGACCAAACACCCAGAAACTGACCAACTGACCACTACCTGACCGAACATCCTGAAACTGACCAACTGACCACTACCTGACCGAACACCCAGAAACTGAACAATTGACCACTAGCTGACCAAACACCCAGCAACTGACCAACTGACAACAACCTGACCGAACACCCAGAAACTGACCAACTGAAGACTACCTGACCGAGCACCCAGAAACTGACCAACTGACCACTAGCTGACCGAACACCCAGAAACTGACCAACTGACCACTACCTGACCGAGCACCCAGAAACTGAGCTACTTACCACAAGCTGACCGAGCATCGAATAAATGACCAACTGGCAATAGCTTGACCGAGCACATGGAAACTGACAACTTGGCCACACCGAGACCAATCACACAAAAACTGACCAGCTGACCACCACCTGGCCGAGCACATAGAATCTGCCCAACTGAGCACATCCTGACCGAGCTCCTATAATCTGACCTATTGACAACAACCAGACAGAACACCCAAAAACTGATCAACTGACCATCAACATAGTGAACACCCAGAAACTGTTGGACTGACCACTAGCTGAACGAGGACGTAGAATCTGATTAATTGACCATCTCATGAATAAGCAAGTAGAAACTGACCAATTGACCAAAATCTGATCGCGCAACCATAAACTGAACAGCTGGTCACAACTTGACAAACTACTCAGAAACGGGCCTCTGACCACTGAATATCCAGAAACTAAACAATCGACCACAACCTAACTGAGCACCCGGAAATGGAGAACTGCCCAAAACGTGACAAAACACCCAGAGACTGACCAACTGACAATACCTAAATCTGTAACCTGAAATTGAACAACTAAACACAACCTGACCGAGCGCCTAGAAACTGACTAACTAAACAGAAAATGACTAATCGATCAGATACTGACCAAATGACTACTAACTGAACGAGCAGACATAAACTGACCATCTGACCTATAGGCTTCGCAAAATCGCCAAGAAACTCGAACAGAGCCCTAAAGGGAGTGATTTTAGGACTTTTCATACAGACTTTGGATGATGGGACCTCAGTGAAGTGATTTGATGTAAAAACCTAAAGACCACTAGAAAAAAACCTTGAGGAAACTGACTTTTCGAATCTTACTGGGGAAAAGACGCCTTCACAGACACACAGGCTGCAGAGGGGCGTTACCAGGCAGGGCAGTAAACTGTCGACAAAACCAAAAAAACCTCACAAACACATTCAAATATGGATCCCCAGGGGCAAACAAGATGCTGGTAATCTAAAAACGATTCAATGACAATAAAATTTCGATCACACAGCTTCATAGCCATTATCCCATCCAAAAAAACCATCAATCAGGTATCCAGAGAACCGATTTAAAAGCCCGCCAAACAGAAGGACAATAGAGTGAAGATTTGGCGCGTAGATAAGGCGGTGTTTAAATTGGAAAGCGGTTAACAATAAGCAAAAACCATCGGAGCTGGCCAGCCCGCCAAAAACGGGAAATACGGTCATTTACATTCAAAAAGGAATTCGTTTTAGTAAGGGGGTTTGAGCGCGAAAAAAGGTATAGTATAATTTTAAAGCCTGTGCCATAATCTCTCCCCCTTTTGGACTGACTAGCGACGCGAACACAGCTCTCTCCCTGCTCCAGCAAAACTTACCACAAGCCACGAGGAAGAAGATCAGCACGCAAGAAGAAACCATAATCCTGTCAAGGACTCGTTGGTGAGCATTATCCCTGATCTCCTGAAACCAAAAACCCAGCCAGATAGTGGGATAAGGTTTTCACAGAATCCCTACAGTGAAGATAGAGGCCATTTCGGCCCATCGAACCTGCACCGAAACATATCCCACCCGATCCCCGCAACCCCATGTATTTAATCCCCCTAACACTAAGGGTCAATTAATCATAGCCAAATCAAGATAACCTGCACATTCTTTGGACTGTGGGAGGAAACCGGGGAAAATGTGCAAACTCCAAACAGACAGTCACCCGAAGCCGGATTCGAACCCGGGTCCCTGGCGCTGTAGGCAACAGTGCTAAGCACTATGCCACCGTGTTGCCGTTTTGTTTGATATATTGTCATTTCCCTCGCTTGTACCGTGTGTTCCCCGAATCTGTGTTTAAGTAATAAGTGTGTTTCAGGTTTGTTACCTTTTTCTTTCAATAAAGTACATTTCTTTCATCAGAACTTGTTTACTGCAATTTTGTTCACAACCCCTAAATAAGCCCAAAGTCTAGGAACCGGAGGGGTGTTGGTCGATTCGAACCGCTCACTTAAGATACCCCTTACATAATGGGGACCGCGGCAGGACTTTGGCGAAAGGGCTGTGAAGCAGTAAATGCTGGGTTTGAGGAGAGAACAAAAATGGAAGAGAGGATGTCATCCTATGTATATAAAAAAGTAAATATCACCAAGAAATGGGTCCTCAGGCTGTTGCATGCTGAACGTCCTGTGGACGCTGCAGCTACATGGACTGAGAGCAAGGAATACACTAAGTCTGTGGAAAAAGCCATATGGTTGGTCTGCTCCCAGAAACAAATGCAGCTTATGGGGAAGCGCATTCAGGCTCTCACAGAAGAGCTAAAGGAAGAAAGCCAACTGTACCGTGCCAGAGCTATAGCAGGGGAGAGGTTGTTAGCAGAGCTCGGCACAAAAGATCAGGAACAGTCACAGATGCTGGAAGAACACCGTGCCAGTAACGGATACCTCCAGTGTCAGGCCACCGAGGCCAAAAGTAGTGAACAGGCATTGCGGGAAGAGAACACCCGCATTGCCAAGCAATTAAGGGAAATCACAGAGAAGTTAAACGATGTTCAGGCAGCCTATAGAGTAGGCAGTACAAGGGAGTTGGAGGTAGGGGACCACGGCCCCTGTCACAAGCAGATTGAGAGTCTGAATCTTGCTCTGTACAAAACAAAAGGCATGCTGTGCCTTGTAAACCCGGGTGCGCCCCGGGCAGACCTGGAAGAGAAGGGGGTGACTGTTCGACCACCACCTGTGGCGCCAAGGAGCAGCTTGGTTAGGCAGCAGGAGGTGCAGACAATCTGTGAGGCTGACAGGGAGTGCACACCAGCACCTGTGGCGCCGAGTTTTGATTCGGTCTGGCAGCAGGGAGAGGGGGGCGAACCGATGCAGGAGAAGTCGGACCCAGGGCCAATGTGCTCTGCACGACAGCAAAAATTCGGCCCGCCCGCCGGTGGTGGAGATCAGGGAACCCTTGAAAGTCAATTCTTGGCTCCCCACGGTACACAACAGCTTAGGGCTATGGTAAGCCACCTGAGTAAACTTACCCAAAAGGAAGACCCCTCAGTCCACTTCATGGAGGTGGAACAATCAGGAGCCATTAACGATTGTGACGATGCCGAAATGGCAAAACTGCTCCTGTTCTCATTAGATGGCAAATTGTACCAGTCACTCTCTACTGAGAGCAAGAGAGGACAGACCGGGTATGCTGCCCTCAGGGAGGAAGTTTTAGAGGCCATGGGAATGAATGAGGGAAGTCCTTTCTCCCGGGTGGAGAAAACAGTGCAGCTCGCATGGTAGACCCCACAGGCTTTCGCAGACAGGTTGTGGCCGGTGTACAGGGGTGCTTGTAATGGGGCTCTCGACAGGGCTAACCTGAACAGGGACGAGCTGGCCCACTGGCTCCGTAGCCTAGTGGCAAACAGCTTGCCACGAGTAAAAGCCAAGGCTGAGCTTTGGTTTGACCCAAGAGATCCCCGGGTCACCGAGGAGGCAGTGGGCAGGCAACTGACCCTAGCCTACCGGAACGGTAGGGGTGCTGAAGAACCACCCCACCGAAAGGGAAGGTGCATGAGATAAAGCCCAGTCAGGATAAGAAGGAGTGGCACCAGGAAGGTGGTAAACCTTCCGACACGAAGCGTAACTGCTTCGGGTGCGGGAAGAGGGGGCACTGGAGAAAGGACTGTAGAAATCCCTGGAAGGATATGCTAACAAAGAATTCCACAGCTTTTGCCCCAAAAGTAGAGGCACCGACCTCTTCCCCCACACTGGACACAATAGTAGCGGCCATCAGAGTCCTGTTTGGTGGCCCAGGGAAAGTAGCTACAGCCACTGGTGCATCGATCCCATCTGCCCCCCTAACGCAGACCTATGACTGTAATCAGCGCAGCCTGTCTAATGGGTTCCCCGGGATACGATGTTGAGAAGGGGGTGGAGAAAGTGCAGGGGAGATGTTTGGTGGACACCGGACCTGCCAGCACGGTGGTCCAATCGGCAGACCTGACCAATTCACCCAGGTCTAGCGGTGTCCCGTACAGTTTAATGGGAATCACAGGGAACAAGCAGGCTGGGGCAATGTCCAAACCTTTGGACATAGATTTAGGATCCCTCCATACCACGTGGGAGGGTAACCAAAAGGCCGACAAGTTGGCCAAGCAGGGGGCCAGGGAAGGAGAGTTGTGGGATCCCTATAAAGCAGGTCCGGTAGCTGCAATCCGGGACAAGGGAGCCACACAGCGGGTACCTTTGCCCCTGGACTTGAAGCAGGTCCAAGCCCAGAATCCCGTCTTTAAAGCCGTCCTGGTAAAGAGAGAGAATGGGGAATCCCTAGAAGGTCCGTTCAGGGCAGAGGACGAGATTTTTAAACAGAGTCACTGGCAAGCAGCCAGTAACCTGGGGAGCCAGCAACATAAAAATCGGCTGCTGTTAGGAGCCCAGAGAATCCACGGGTGGGAGATTGACCAGTGCAAACTGTTTAAACCTAAAATGGTACAGCCGGAAAAGGTGGACTGCCACCAAGTTAGAAATCCGCAGCCAGCCGCAACTGTGGCATACGCACAAGCTGCAGCGGGAGGGACAGTGTGTTGTCTCACAGGAGAGGTCTCTCCACCGATTATGTGGGACTCAAGCACACCCCCAGTGGCCAGAGCCCTAAGAAGGTCTCCCGCACACCACAGCAAAGGCTCCTGTGGCCACAGGCGTATCTGTTTAGAGGGTCCCACCCAAAGAGGGTTACAACCCGAAAAAGAGCGCCCAAGAGCAGGGAGCGTTCTAAAGTTGGGGATTCCCAGCCTACAGCGTCCAACCGTGAGGGTTTCACAGGAGAGGTAGTACTGGAAGAAGAGAGAGAGAAGGGTCCCCCGCCCGCAGCCTCCGGCTGGGAGGAGCCCACAGATATGAACGAGGGCGCTGCAAACACACAAAAGGGGGTAATGTGATGCAGCACAGGACGCAGCTGGGATGTTAAGATACCCCCAGCGGTTTTGAGGAAGGCCTTCTGGGTCCGGCGGTACAGGCCGCACTACACCCAGGTGTACAAGCCATCCAGAGGCCACATAATGCAGAGATTGAACAGGATTTTACCTGGCCGTCCGGAGACGGGCGGCAAATGTACGGATTTTTTTCGGTTTTAAGTAATTGCAGTTTTGGTGGTTATGGGTTATCATTAGTTTAGTTGTTTGTAGAGTTTTTTTTTAAGTTTAAGGGCTTGATTAATTATCCAGCTAGAGAACCTTTCTGGGACATGGATATATGTTTTGTGTGTGCCCCTACAGAAAGGACTTCGGGATGACAAGGTTTCTGCTCCTGCTCGCCCTGTTAGGGGTGAGCATCGGTGACCGAGGTGACGTGGAGGACTCCCACATCTATGGGTGCTCAGGAATGAGAGCACCAATCGTCACCGCAGGGGGTGGCGTGCGGGGAGTGGAGGAGCTCGCCATCTACTTCCACGAGGGAAGGTGTCCAGGGTGGCTGGGGTACAACTCTACTAAATACTCCAACCAGCCCGGGTTCACGTACGGGGAGGCCTCCCTCCCATGCCCCAGAATACAGGTCGTTGTCACAAGGGTCAGTGTCACCGAGGAGAAGCGTGTGTGCCTTACCTGTAAGGTACGAATTCCCTTGAATAGGTGGTGAGGCTCAGGAAGCTGAGCAGGGACGCAGGGGACAATACAGCCGACTGGGAAAGATTAGGGAACGACAATCACCGGACAATCACAGGGACCCAAGGAGGAGTAACTGTTTGTTGGGATAAGTGGTGGGTGTCGGAACAGGGAGTCTATGTTTGTATGTGGGCATCAGAGGAAGCCTGCCCCACAGGGGTATCCATCATCTTCTCCAGCCAATGGCAAGATGCCGGGGAGGGGATAGGGTGGGATTCTAGCCTGCATGGGTGCGTGGTCCCACACATTCCGGTCCCAGTTAATGCCACTGAACTCGTGGCACACATCCGAAAGCCACTACCCACGACCCAGGTACCGAAAACCCTGGAAGAAAAGTGCCCTACCACCACCAAGGGACCAGGGAATGGGTTAGTCCTAGTACCAACCGAAAAGGTACTATACCAGGGGGTACACTATGCAGTAGCTTCAGTAATATTAAACCTTACCGAGGTATACTTACCTGAGTGGTATCCTAAGTAGAGGGAGCAGCTGTACCAGGCCCTGCTAAAGGAAATGTTTAGGAAATTTAACGAATTTGATTTCGCCAATATAGACAAAGTAGAGCTATACAGAATACACCCTGAGAACCCTATGGGCACGGGTAGACAAAGAAGGGGAGCCTGGAATGATGTCTTCACTGCCTATAGTACAGGGTCCTCTGTAATAAATAGCCTGGATGACATGGAATTACAGACAAAGATAAATGGTTTAAAAACCCAGTTAAGAAAGATCCTGAAGGATGGGAACACAGTGGTAGGCTCAGAGCTACATGAGGGCCAAGCTATGACGGATCATTTAAAGGAAATTATTGCAGAATTGGAAAGGCATGCAAAAACAGTAAATGCACTCATACGGGAGGATAGGAATGCATCGGATCAGGCTGCACAGAATGAGGTGTGTGTGCTGTACGGGGCATGGTTGCTGGGCGAGGGCCGTAACAACCTGGAGAATTTAAAGCAAGGTTTAGTCCCCTCCTGGATCAGCAACCAGCACCTTGCAGCCCTCCACTCGTTTAGTAATTCGCTGAGCCCATGCCAATTTCGTCTAGCCTCTGAAGCCTACCCTGTCCCAATAGATTGTGGGCGTTCAAATCACACTATCATGGGGATAGTAGTGAGAGTGTCGGTCATGAGTGGGACAGCCCGACACATACCGGTATACAGGGTGGAGAACATTGGAGTCATTCAAGGGGGTGCACACATCCGTTTTACAGCGGTCCCACCTTATGTCATAAAGTGGGAGCACGCCATGACAGGTACTGACCTATCCGGGTGCCGGAGCCGTGGTTCACACATAATACTGTGTCCCCTGCACTTGAACGCCTATTCCAAACCACAGTGTGGGTTTAAAGCTGCTGGCGCACGACCTATCAATTGTACCATGGAGGTGATGGCACACGGCCATGTTTCCCCACAGGTAGCATATATAGGGGGTGGGACATATTTTGTCACCACAGGTGCGTTCCACTACCAGCATGGACACTTCCCCAGTTTTTGCTTTAAACCCGAGGCAGAAGTTCAAGTGGCCCAGGAACGGATTGTCCCCATTCCTGAACCCTCCACTGTTCACCTCACTGTAACAGAAAACATCAGCAACCTGCAAAAGTATGTGACTTACTTTGGATATAAAATTCCCCCTCTACCCGAATATCTTACCATCCTATTTAAAGCTGTAGAGATTTCACAAAAACATTTCTACACCCTGGAACAGAAAACAGTTGAAATAGGGGCAGAGATTTTGGTTACAGCAGTTCCACCCTGGTGGGATATTTTCGAGAATATAGAGGTGCCGTCCTGGATCAGGATGGCTTCCCATCTTTTGCTGGTCTGCGAGCTCGGGATAGTTCTCTACCTGCTGTGTACAAAGTGCAGTGGAAGGGACGGGGAGCTCCGCTCGAGACACGAATGGACTTGGGAAGTGCATCAAAATAAAGGCTATGTCCAGGGATGGAACGAACCTTGAATTTTGTCTTTAATTAAAAAAAATTGTATGTGTGTTGTGTCATTTTTATGATGTGCAAGATGTGTTTTTTTCCAAGCTGTGCAGGGGTGTCGGACCCTCTCCGTGCTTGGATGTGAAATAAAGATTGATTCTTACCTGTATGTACCTGAAACACCACTTTCAAAAGGGGAATGAATGTTTGGGTTTTTAGTTTAGGTAATACAGGGGAAGGTTGGTTTTCGGGGATCGGAAATTTTGCTCACATGTTAATGATACTAATTCAGTGTTAGTATCAAAGTGGGGGACGTAGGCTTCGCAAAATCCCCCAGAAACTCGAACAGAGCCCTAAGGGAGTGATTTTTGGACTTTTCATACAAACTTTGGATGATGGGAACTCAGTGAAGTGATTTGATGTAAAAACCTAAAGACCACAAGAAGAAAACCTTGAGGAAACTGACTTTTCGAATTTTACTGGGGAAAGACGCCTTCACAGACACACAGGCTGCAGAGGGGCGTGACCAGGCAGTGCAGTAAACTGTCGACAAAACCAAAAAAAACTCACAAACACATTCAAATATGGATCCCCAGGGGCAAACAAGATGCTGGTAATCTAAAAACGATTCAATGACAATATAATTTCGATCACACAGTTTCATAGCCATTATCCCATCCAAAAAACAATCAATCAGGTATACAGAGAACCGATTTAAAAGCCCGCCAAACAGAAGGACAATAGAGTGAAGATTTGGCGCGTAGATAAGGCGGTGTTTAAATCAGAAAGCGATTCACACTAAGCAAAAAGCGTCGGAGCTGGCCAGCCCGCCAAAAACGAGCCAAAGTGTCATTTAAATTCAAAATGGAATTCGTTTTAGTATGGGGTTTTGAGCGCGAAAAAAGATACAGTATAATTTGAAAGCCTGTGCCATAATCTTTTTTTTTGGACTGACTGGCGACGCGAACACAGCTCTCTCCCTGCTCCAGCAAAACTTACCACAAGCCACGAGGAAGAAGATCAGCACGCAAGAAGAAACCATAATTCTGTCAAGGACTCGTTGGTGAGCATTATCCCTGATCTCCTGAAACCAAAAACCTAGCCAGATAGTGGGATATTTGGGAGGGATAAGGTTTTGTTTGATATATTGTCATTTCCCTCGCTTGTACCGTGCGTTCCCCGAATCTGTGTTTAAGTAATAAGTGTGTTTCAAGTTTGTTACCTTTTCCTTTCAATAAAGTAAATTTCTTTCATCAGAACCTGTTTACTGCAATTTTGTTCACAACCCCTAAATAAGCCCAAAGTCTAGGAACCGGAGGGGTGTTGGTCGATTCGAACCGCTCACTTAAGATACCCCTTACATGGGCCAGGGATTCCCAGGTTTCAGTGGGGATGTTGCACTTTTTCAAAGTCTTTTTCTGAAAGTCTGTACTCATAACCAGACACGGACAGTTAAAAAGAAAAAAAAACACATTCACATCCCATTGACTGACTTGTACAGGTTGAAACTCGCACACACATACTAGAAGCTGACAGGTACATAACGAAACACAGATTCGCCTACCAGTTAGATAATGTCGTGCAACAAACACCACTCACATAGCAGATAAAGAGAGATAAAGACTCAAGTACCAGAAACTTACAGATTCAGAGTAACCCCTCTCTTCCATAGCAGAAATTGAAAGGTAGAATGGAAAACAAATTCTCATATATCAGGAATTGACTGGTACAGGGTAAAATCCATACTCGCATCCACAGCTAAAGAATTAAGCCAACACTCACATACCAGATACTAACAGATTCAGAATAAAATCCACACTTTCATACCAGATCATAGAATCATAGAAATTTACGATACAGAAGGAGACCTCTCGGCCCAAAAAGAGCTATCCCGTCTAATCCTACTTTCTAGCTCTAGTTCCATAGTCTTGCAGGTTACAGAACTTCAAGTGCATACCCAAGTACTTTTTAAAATGATGAGGATTTCTTCCTCCACCAACCTTTCAGGAAGTGCGTTCCAGACCCCCACCAACCACAGGGTGAAAACAATTCTCCTCAAGTCCCCTCAGGCTCCTCTGTTCCAAAGAATACAACCACAGACTATCCAATCTTTCCTCATATGTACAATTCTCCAGTCCTGGCAACATCCTCGTTAATCTCTTCTGTACCCTCTCTATTGCAATCACATCATTCCCGTAAATTGGTGATGAGAATTGTACACAGTACTCTAGGTACCGCCTAATTAGTATGTAATGCAGTTTGGGCAGAACCTCCCTGCTCTTATATTCTATGCCTGAACTAATAAAGGGAACTTTCCCATATGCCTTCTTAACCAGCTTATCTACCTGACCTGCTATCTTCAGGGATCTGTGGACATGCACTCAAAGGTCCCTCTTTTCCTCTGCACTGCTCAGTATCCGACCATTTATTGTGTATTCCCTCGCCTTGATAGCTCTCCCCAAATGCATTATCTCGCATTTCTCCGAATTGAATTCCATTTGCCACATTTGTGCCCAGCTGAAAGTCTACTGATATCGTCATGCAATCTAAAGCTATCTTCCTCACTGTCAACCATACGGCCATTTTTGTAACATCTTTAAAATTCTTTTAATCAGGCCCGCTACATTGAAGTTTAAATTATTGATTAATAACAAATAATGGCATGAGCAGATGAAATCCCACACATAGATATCAGAAACTGACAGGTACACAATAAAACCCACACACCCATAACAGAAACTGATGATACAGAGTAAAGTCCGTATTCATTTAGCAGTAATTAACAGGTAGTGTGTAAAAACCTTTCTTCCATTCCAGAAACTGACAGGTACAACGGAAAATACAATCTCTGAGCAGAAAGTGGCAGTTATAAAATAAGACCCACTCTGATATATCAGGACATAGAAACATAGAAGATAGGAGCAGGAGTAGGCCATTCGGCCCCTCGAGCCTGCTCCGCCATTCGATGAGATCATGGCTTATCATCCAAACTCAGTACCCTGTACCTGCCTTCTCCCCATATCCCTTGATACCTTTAGCTTTAAGAAATATATCTAACACATTCTTGAATAGATTTAATGACTTGGCCTCAACTACCTTCTATGGTAGAGAAATCCACAGGTTCACCACTCTCTGGGTGAAGAAATTCTACCTAATTTCTGTCCTAAATGGCTTAACCCTTATCCTTCGTTTATGACCCCTGGTCCTGGATTCCAGAACCATCGTGAACATTCTTCCTGCATCTAGTTTGTCCAGACCTGTCAGAATTTTATATGTTTCGATGAGATCCCCTCTCAATCTTCTATACTCCAGCGAGTGTAAGCCCAATCGACCCAATCTCTCCTCATATGTTATTCCTGCCATCCCAGGTATCAGTCTTGTGAATCTTCCCTGAACTCCTTCCATGGCAAGAACTTCCTTCCTCAGATAAGGTGACCAAAACTGCACACAGTACTCATGGTGTGGTCTCACCAAGGCCCTGTACAACTGCAGCAGGACATCCCTCTTCCTATACTCAAACCCTTTCGCAATGAAGGCCGACATACCATTTGCCTTCTTCACCGCCTGCTGCACCTTCATGCTTACCTTCAGCGACTGGTGCACAAGGACACCAAGGTCTCGTTGCACTTCCCCTTCTCCCAATCTGTTGCCATTCAGATAATAGTCTGCCTTTCTGTTTTTGACACCAAAGTGGATAACCTCGCATTTATCCACGTTATATTGCATCTGCCACGCTTCTGCCCACTCACCCAACCTGTCCAAATCATCCTGGAGTTTCTCAGTATCCTCCTCGCAGCACACACGCCCACCCAGCTTTGTGTCATCTGTACACTTGGAGATATTACATTTAGTTCCCTTATCTAGATCATTAATATATATTGTGAATAGCTGGGGTCTAAGGACCGAACCCTGCGGTACCCCACTAGTCACTGCCTGCCATTCGGAAAAAGACCCATTAATTCCTACTCTCTGCTTTCTCTCCGCCAACCAGTTCTCTATCCACGTCAATACCTTGTCCCCAATCCCATGACCTTAACTTTACACGCTAATCTCTTATGTGGGACCTTATCGAAAGCCTTTTGAAAGTCCAAATACACCACATCTACTGGTTCTCCCTTATCTATTTTCCCAGTTACATCCTCAAAAAATTCCAGTGGATTAGTCAATCACGATTTACCTTTTGTAACAAGACAGGTATAGAATGTAACGAGACTTTCATAACAGAAGCTGATATATACAGAGTTAGGCCCATACTCACATACCAGAGACCGATAGATACAGAGTAATATTCACATATCAGAGCCTGAAAGATACAGAGTGAGTACCACGCAGCAGAGGCTAATAGATAAAGACTCAAAACCCATATTCATAATCCAGAAACTGACGGATTGCGAATAAACCTTCTCTTCCATAGCAGAAATTGATAGGAAGATAGGACTGACTGATATGGAATAAATTCACAGATGTGACGGTTTTGAGTAAAAGCCAAATTCACACACCAGAGACGGAGAGGTGCAGAGGAAAATCCACACTCACACACCATAGACTGAAATAAAGATATCTAAACCAAAACTCTAATTTCAGAAATTGAAAGTTACAGCATCAAAACTAAACTAAGATATCACAAACTTACAGGCAGAGTGAAACACACACTCACTCATTAGACAGTGTAAGGTACAAAGTAAAATCCACATTCACGTACAAGAAATTGACGGGTGCAAAGTAAACCCCCCTCTCATATATCAGAAACTGACATATAGAGTAAATCCCAGACTCACATTCCAGAGGCGGACAGATGCAGAATACAACTCACATTCACATGTAGAGGGTGAATGATAAAGAGTAAATCCCAAACTCACATATCAGAAAGTTTGAGGTACAGAATAAAGCCTATACTCACATACCAGACACTGACAAGTACAGAGAAAGACCCACACTCACATACCAGTAACTGAGAGTTACAGCGGAAAATCCACACTCACATAGCAGAAACTGACAAGCAGAGTAAAACCCACAGTGCATATCAGACACTGACTGATAGAGCTTAAAAGAACTGTCACATAACAGAGACTTACAAATCGAGGGTAAAACCCATGCACACATTCCAGAGCTTGAGAAGTACAGAGTAAAGCCTCTCTTCCATACCAGAAAATAACAGGTACAAAATAAAACCCGCACTTCCATAACAGAGTTGGACATGTAGACTCAAACACAGACTCTTACATCAAGACACTGACAGATACAAAGAAAAATGCTCACTCACTTACCAGAAACCAACAGGTAAAGAATAAATCACACACTTACATTCCAGATACAGACAGGTACAGAGTAAAACCCACACTCACAGAGCATTAAATAACCGTTGCAGAGTAATGCCAGAAACAAATGTGCTGTACCTTTCTGTGATTGCTTAAAAGGACAATATCCCGATGGATAATTCGACTAAATTAATGCTGTGGTTTCCTCTTAAAAGAGCCGTTGATTTTTTATGCTTTTTCAGTGTGTTGTGAAATTTATATGCAATGGCCACCGGCATTGTCCCTTCCGACACGGCGTGCTTGGCCAGCTCCCCGGGCAGCATCAGACTCACGGCGGTCTGGATGTGTGTACACAATCCGGACACTCCCAAACTATTAGAGGTTGGTGCCATCTCCTGGCTGCCAGCCAGTAGTGCAACAAGATAACCATTCATCAGCAACCATTTTAAATTGGAGAGAAATGACCTGAACAACTTGTTTACGTTCAGATTGAAATGATTGCACAGTGTTTCATTCGTACTGACTAAAGTACCAAAGACCTATGGCGAGTGATCTGTAAATACAAACACTTACATTTTTAACTTAGAGCGATAGTGTTGCAGTGGTGAGTGCAGCTGCCCTTTCTAGCGAGTTGATTCGGGTTCGAATCGCGGCATCGCAACTAGACTCCTGTTAATACAGAATAGGCCACCCTATCGCAGATTAATGCCTTCCAGCAAATGCCATTTCTCTAAAATTTACAAATAAGATTCATCATCTATTTGCTTCTCCACAAAAATTGATTTTTAATTTATTTTTATGGATAGTTAATTTTTAACCGATAAAGGATTTTAAAATAACAAATGGGGTGAGGGCTCAGTCCAAGCGAGATAACTATTCACAGTGGCCATTTTTAATTGAAGGGAAAGTGCCTCAGCATAGTGCTGACGTTCTGATTAAAATGATTACTATGTATCTTACTTGACCAACTCTGGAGCCAAAAGAACGATATAGTCCCTAAATATAATTATCAGCATATGGTGGTATAGTGGTGAGCATAGCTGCGTTCCAAGCAGTTGACACAGGTTCGATTCCCGGCTATCGCAACCGAGGTGCTTTTAATACCCCACGCAGGTCAGAACGGATTTATGGAACGTTGCAGCAGGATTTTAGGAGAAAAAATATCCATTTTACTTGCATCTTCCATGGAATCCCATGTATCTCCCATAGAATTAAAAAGGAATCTCAAAACAATGGCAACAATGGTCGTCAAAAAAGAGAGAAGAGTTCAGGTCACAAACAGTGCAATGGATACTGCAGGGGAATGTCACGTATCAAAGATTGAAAGGTACAGAATAAAACAAATACTCCCACGACAGAAACTGGCAGATACAGAGTAAAGCCCATATGCAATTACAAGTAATTGACAGGTACAGGGTAAAAAAAACCTCTCTTCCATGCCAGAAAGTGACAGGTACAATGAAAAGCCACCCTCAATTAAGCAGAAATTCGCAGGTAAACAGTAAGACTCAAAATCACATTTCAGAGATTGTTTCCTCGAAACATAGAAACATAGAAGATAGGAGCAGGAGTAGGCCATTCGGCCCCTCGAGCCTGCTCCGCCATTTAATGAGATCATGGCTGATCATCAAAATTCAGTACCCTGTCAATGCTTTCTCCCCATATCCCTTGATGCCCTTAGCCTTAAGAAATATATCTAACTCCTTCTTGAATTTATTTAATGAATTGGACTCAACTGTCTTCTGTAGTAGAGAATTCCACAGGTTCACCACTCTCTGGGTGAAGAAATTCCTCCTCATCTCAGCCCTAAATCGCTTACCCCTTATCCTTAGACTATGACCCCTGGTTCAGGACTCCCCCACCATCGG
The DNA here is from genome assembly GCA_030390025.1 of Squalus acanthias. NCBI lineage: Eukaryota > Metazoa > Chordata > Chondrichthyes > Squaliformes > Squalidae > Squalus > Squalus acanthias. The sequence goes on from JASTWF010000416.1 coordinate 302,667, forward strand.
GAACATCCTTCCTGCATCTAGTCTATCTAGTCCTGTTAGAATTTTATAAGTTTCAATGAGATCCCCTCTCATTCTTCTAAACTCTAGCGAATACAAGCTCAATCGACCCAATCTCTCTTCATACGTCATTCCTACCATCCCAGGTATCAGTCTGGTGAATATTCGCTGCACTCTCTCCATGGCAAAAACATCCTTCCTCAGAGAAGGCGACCAAAACGGCACACAATACTCAAGGTGTTGTGTCACCAATGCCCTGCACACCTGCAGCAAGATATCCTTGCTCCTGTACTCGAATCCTCTCGCTATGAAGGCCAACATACCATTTGCCTTCTTAACCGCCTGCTGCACCTGCATGCTTACCTTCAGCGACTGGTGCACAAGGACAGCCAGGTCTCGTTGCACTTCCCCTTCTCCAAATCTATTGCCGTTCTGATAATAATATGCCTTCCCGTGTTTGCCACCAAAGTGGATAACCTCGCATTATACTGCATCTGCCATGCATCTGCCCAATCATTCAACCTGTCCAAATCATACTGGAGTTTCTCTGCATCCTCCTCACAGCACACACGCCCACCCAGCTTTGTGTCGTCTGCAAACTTGGAGATATTACATCTAGTTCCCTCATCTAGACCAGTAATATATATTGCGAATAACGGGGGTCCTGGCACCGATCCCTGCGGTACCCCACTAGTCACTGCATGCCACTCGAAAAAAGACCCGTTGCTTCCAACTCTTTGCTTCCTGTCTGCCAAACAGTATTCTATCCAAGACAGTACCTTACCCCCAATCCAGTGTTATTTAACTTTGCATGCAAATCTCTTATGCGGGACCTTATCGAAAGCCATCTGAAAGTCCAAATACACCACATCCACTGGTTCTCCATTATCTATTCTAACAGTTACATCCTCAAAGAATTCCAGTAGATTAGACAAGCATGATTTACCTTTTGTAAATCCATGTTGACTTTGTCCGATCCTGTCACTGTTTTCCAAGTGCTCTGCTATTACATCTTTTATAATGGACTCTAGCATTTTGTCCACTACCGATGTCAGGCTTACCGGTCTATAATCCCCATTTTCTCTCTAGCACCTTTTTAAAAAAAGTGGGGTTACATTAGTTACCCTCCAATCCATGGGAACTGTTCCAGACTCTATAGAATTTTGGAAGATGACCAGCAATGCATCTACTATTTCTAGGGCCACTACCTTAATACCCTAGGATGTAGATTATCAGGCCCTGCGGATTTATTGGCCTTCAATCCCGTCAATTTCCCTAACACCATTTCCCTACAAATACTGATTTCATTCTATTCCTCCCTCTCATTAGACCGTATGTTCCCCGACATCTCTGGGAGTTTATTTGTGTCATCCTTTGTGAAGACAGAACCAATAGTATGTATTTAAATGTTCCGCCATTTTTTTTCTTCCCCATTATAAATTCCCCTGATTCTGACTGCAAGGGACCTACGCTTGACTTCACCAATCTTTTTTTCTTCACATATCTATAGAAGATTTTACAGTCAGTTTTTATGATCCTTGCAAGCTCACTCTCATACTCTATTTTCCCCCGCTTAATTAATCCCTTTGTCCTCCTTTGCTGAAACCTAAACTATTCCCAATCCTCAGGTTTTCTGTTTTTTCTGGCCAATTTATATGTCCACTCCTTGGATATTATGCTATCCCTAATTCCCCTTGTTACCCACGGTTAAGTCACCTTTTTTGTTTTATTTTTATGCCAAACAGGGATGAACAAATTCTGTAGTTCATCCATGCAACCTTTAAATGTTTGCCATTGCCTATCCACCGTCAACCCTTTAAGTAATATTCCCCAATCCATCCTACCCAACTCGCCACCATACCAGAGACAGACAGATAGACATAAACTCACTCTCCCATACCAGAGACAGACTGCTGGACATAAACTCACACTCCCATACCAGAGACAGACTAATAAACAGAAACTCACACTCCCATACCAGAGACAGACAGGTATACAGAAACTCTCACTCCCATACCAGAGACAGACAGATAGACAGAAACTCACACTCCCATACCAGAGACAGACAGATAGAGAGAAATTCACACTCCAATACCAGAGACAGACAGGTGGACAGAAACTCACACTCCCATACCAGAGACAGACAGGTACCGAGTAAAACTCACACTCCCATACCAGTGACAGAGAGATAGACAGAAATTCACACTCCCATACCAGAGACAGACAGATAGACAGAAACTCACACACCCATACCAGGGACAGACAGACAAATAGGCAGTAACTCACACTCCCATACCAGAGACAAACAGATAGACAGAAACTCACACTCCCATACCAGAGACAGAATGTTGGACATAAACTCACACACCCATACCAGAGACAGATAGACAAATAGGCAGTGACTCACACTCCCATACCAGAGACAAACAGATAGACAGAAACTCACACTCCCATACCAGAGACAGACTGTTGGACATAAACTCACACACCCATACCAGAGACAAACAGACAAATAGGCAGTAACTCACACTCACATACGAGAGACAGACAGACAGACAAATAGGCAGTAACTCACACTCACATACGAGAGACAGACAGACAGACAGAAACTCACACTCACACACCAGAGACAGATAGACAGGAACTCACACTCACACACCAGAGACAGACAGATCGACAGAAACTCACACTCCCATACCAGAGACAGACAGGTAGACAGAAACGCACACTCCCATACCAGAGACAGACAGACAGAAACTCACACTCCCATACCAGTGACAGACAGATAGACAGAAACTCACACTCCCATACCAGAGACAGGCAGGTAGAGAGAAACTGACACTCCCATACCAGAGACAGACAAATAGACAGAAACTCACACTCCCATACCAGAGACAGACAGGTAGACAGAAACTCACACTCCCATACCAGAGACAGGCAGGTAGAGAGAAACTGACAATCCCATACCAGAGACAGACTGGTACAGAGTAAAACTCACACTCCCATACCAGAGACAGACAGATACACAGAAACTCACACTCCCATACCAGAGACAGGCAGATAGACATAAACTCACACTCCCATGCCAGAGACAGACAGGTACAGAGTAAAAGACACACTCACAGACTTAACTAAAACGCACATTCACGTCAAAGAAACTGACAGTTAAAGAGAAAAACCCACACGCACAATCCAGAGAATGACATTTACAGAATGAAATCCTCTCTCACATGCCAGAGATTGAAAGTCATACAGTCAAACACACATTCACATCCTAGAGGCTGACAGATACAGCGTAAATCCCACAAATTAACAGACACAGAGTAAATTCCACACTCTCATCCCAGAGACTGACAAATACAGAGTAAAACCAACACTCACATCCCAGAAAGAGACAACTATAGAGTAAAGTTAGCACTCACATCAAAGTCACTGAAAGATACAGAGTCAAACACACACTCACATACCAGATATTGACAGATACATGTTACAATCCACAAACCCATGCCAGAAAATAGCAGGTACTGATTAAAACACTCATTCATATTACATAAACTGTCAAGTACAGCATAAAAATCACACTAACATTCCAGAAACTGAGAGGTAAATAATAAAATCTACATTCACATACCAGAAACTGACAGCTAAAGTACAAAACCCCACTCAGATACGAGAATCTGACAGGTACAGCACAGAACCCCACTCACATACCAGAAACTGACAGGTACAGGACAAAACCACACTCAGATACCAGAAACTGACAGGTACAGCAAAAAACCCCACTCACATACCAGAAACTGACAGGTACAGGACAAAACCACACTCAGATACGAGAAACTGACAGTTACAGGACAAAACCCCACTCACATACCAGAAACTGACAGGTACAGGACAAAACCCCACTCACATACCAGAAACTGACAGGTACAGGACAAAACCCCACTTACATATCAGAACCTGACAGGTACAGGACAAAACCACACTCACATACCAGAAACTGACAGGTACAGGACAAAACCCCACTTACATATCAGAACCTGACAGGTACAGGACAAAACCCCACTCACTTATCAGAAACTGACAGGTACAGGACAAAACCCCACTTACATATCAGAACCTGACATGTACAGGTCAAAACCCCACTCACATACCAGAAACTGACAGGTAAAGGACAAAACCCCACTCACACATCAGAAACTGACATGTACAGGACAAAACCACACTCAGATACGAGAAACTGACAGTTACAGGACAAAACCACACTCACATACCAGAAACTAACAGGTAAAGGACAAAACCCGACTCACATATCAGAACCTGACAGGTACGGGACAAAACCCCAGTCACATACCAAAACTGACAGGTACAGGACAAAACCTCACTCACATACGAGAAGCTGACAGATACTGGACAAAACCCCAGTCACATACTCCATAACTAACAGCACTGTGGGAGTACCTTCATTGCGCGGACTGCAGCGGTTCAAGAAGTCGTTTCACTCCTACCTTCTCAAGAGCAATTAAGGATGGACAATAAATGCTGGCTTTGCCAGCGAAGCCCACATCCCATAAACGAATAAAATAAAGCAGACTCACATCCCAGAGCCTGAACGATACAGAGAAAAACCGCACTCACACACCAGAAACCTCGTGATACTAAATAAACCTACATTGACATGCTACAGACTGAGAGGTACAGCATTTTACCCACTCTTCCATACCAGAAATGGACAGGTACATAATAAAGCCCACATTCACAGACCAGAAGCTGATAGTTACAAACAAAAACCCGCGCTCACATTAATGTTCTGTGATTCTATAAAAGGACGATAGCCGGAATTAATAGTTCGACTAAATTAAAGCTGTGGTTTCCTCTTAAAGGAACCGCTGCTTTTGTTTTACGCTTTTTCAGTGCGTTGTGGAATGTATTTGCAATGTCCACCGGCATTGTCCCTTCCGACACAGCGCGCTTGGCCAGCTCCCCGAACAGCACCAGACTGACGGCGGTCCGGATGTGTATACTCAATCCGCACACTCCAAACTATTGGAGTTTGGTGCCATCTCCTGGGTGCTAGACAGTAGTGCAACAAGATAACAATTCATCAGCAACTATTTTAAAATGGAGAAAAGTAACCTGAACACTTTGTTTACGTTCAGGTTGAAATGATTGTAAAGTGTTTTAGTCGTCCTGACTAAAGTTCCTATATACAGGTGCTTACATTTTAAACTTAGAGCGATGGTTGTGTAGTGGTGCGCTGAGCAACAATTCCGAGCGAGTTCATTTGGGTTCGTTTCGCTGCCACGCTCCTGTTCACACTTTAGGTCACCCTATCGCTGTTTAATGACTTCCAGCAAATGCCATTTCACTAAAATTTACAAAACACATTCATCATCCATTTGCTTCTCCCACAAAATTTATTTTTGTCGATAACTATTTTTTTAATTATATAGAAATTTCAAATAATAAATGGAGCGAAGGCTCAGTCCAAGCGAGATAACTAGTCACAGTGGCCATTTTTAAGTCGAGGTAAAGTGCCTCAGCATCGTGATTACTTCTGATTAGAACGTTTGCTAAGTATCTTGAATAAAAACAGAAAATGCTGGAACTATTCAGCAGGTTATGCAGCATCAGTACTCTGCTTCTCTCTCCACAGATGCTGCCTGACCTGCTGAGTATTTCCAGCATTTTCTGTTTGTATTTCAGATTTCCAGCATCCGCAGTAATTTGCTTTTGCTAAGTAACTTATTTGCTCTGCTTAAGAGCCGATAGAAGTAATGAGTCTTTAAATATAAAATTCTGAAAAAGTGCGCGATGGTGGTATAGTGGTGAGCATAGCTGCCTTCCAAGCAGTTGACCCGGGTTCGATTCCCGGCCATCGCAACGGCGGTAATTTTAATAACCTTCGCAGGTAAGAACTGATTTTTGTTACCTTGTTTCGCTAAAGAATTATCTATGCAATTAATTAAAATTGACAAAATACTTTCATCAAGTATGTGCATCTCCCATAGAATTAAAAAGGACTTTCAACTGATCAATGAGTTTTCAGTCAGAAACAATGGTAAAAATTCTATTTAAGAAACACAAAAAAGGGAGAAGAGCAGATTTCAGGTCACACACAGGGTTGTGGATGCTCCAGTGGAAGGTATTACTAAAATAACTAATGTCGTTACAGCAGCAGTAACAGATAAGACACGTGTTAAATTAAAAGGTGTGAGAAAGGCAGCAACAGGGCAGGCAGAATGTCAGGGGAGGGTTCTTGCCCAAGGAAGAGATTTACAGACTGTCACGTGAAGTATAATCATCGTTCCAAGACATTTACAGCACAGAGTGAGGCTATTCGGCCCATCTTGTCCGTGCCGGCCGACAAAGTGCTATCTACCCTAATGCACCTTCCCAGCACTTGCTCCGTAGCCGTGTAGGTTACAGCACTTCAAGTGTATATCCAAGTACTTTTTAAATGTAATGAGGGTCTCTGACTCTACCACACTTTCAGGTACTGAGTTCAAGACCCCCATCACCCTGTGGGTGAAAGAAATTATCCTCAAATACCCTCTAAACCTCGAACCAACTACTTTAAATCTATAGCCCCTGCATATAGACCCCTCTGTTAAGGGAAATATGACCTCCCTATCCACTCTATTTAGGCCCCTCAACATTTTATAACCTCAATTAAATCTCCCCTCAGCCTCCTCTGTTTGAAAGAAAACAACCCCAGCCAATCCAATCTTCCCTCACAGCTAACATTCCCCAGCCCAGGCAACATCCTCGTAAATCTCGTCTAAACCCTCTCTAGTACAATCACATCTTTCCTGTAATGTGGTGAACAGAACTGCACCCAGTACTCTAGCTGCGGCCTAACTAGTGTTTTATACAGTTCAAGCATAACCCCCCTGCTCTTGTATTCTACGCCACGGCTGATAAAGGCAAGTATTCTGTAGGCTTTTTTAACCATTTTATCTACCTGTCCTGCTACCTTCAGGGATATGTCGACATGCTCTCCAAGGTCCCTCTGATCCTCTGCACTTTCAAGTATCCTACCATTTATTGTGTGAACCCTCCCCAAATGCATTACGTCATACTTCTCTGGATTGAATTCCATTTGCCTCTGTTTTGCCCACCTGACAGGTCCATTGATATCTTCCTGCAGTCTACAGCTTTCTTCTTTATTATCAACCACACAGCCAATTCTTAATCATACTTCCCACATTCAAGTCTAAATCATTGATATATACCACAAAAAGTTAAGGACCCAATACTGAACCCTGCAGAACCCCACTGCAAACAGCCTTCCAATCATAAAAATACCCTTCAAACATTACCCTTTTTTTCCTTCCTCTGAACCAATTTTGGATCCAACCTGCCACTTTGCCTTGGATCCCATGGGCTTTTACTTTCATGACCAGTCTGCCATGCGGGACCTTATCAAATGCCTCGCTAAAATTCATATAGACTACATCAAATACACTACCCTCATCGACCCTCCTTGTTACCTCCTCAAAAAATCCAATCACGCCCTTCCCTTAACAAATCCATGCTGACTGCTCCTGATTAATCCGTGTCTTTCTAAATGAAGATTTATCCTGTCCCTCAGAATTTTTTTCAATAATTGTCTCACCACCGAGGTTAGGCTGACTGGCCTGTAATTACTCGGTCTATCCCGTTCTCCCTTTTTAAACAATGGTGCTACATTAGCCGTCCTCCAGCACCCCACCTGCAGCTAGAGAGGATTGGAAAATTATGATCAGAGCATTTCCTATTTCCTCTTACTTCTCTTCACAGTCTGGGATACATTTAATCTGGGCCTGGTGATTTATCCACTTTCAAAGATTTTAAACACCTTAATACTTCCCCTTTCACTCTGCTTATTTCATCTAATATTTCACATTCCTCCTCCCTGATTGCAATGTCTGCATCGTCCCTCTCTTTAGTGAAAAAAGACGCAAAGTATTCATTAAGAACCATACCCATGACTTCCGCCTCCAAACACAGAATACCTTCATGGTCCCTAATATGCCCTACTCTTACATTAGTTATCCTCTTGCTCTTAATGTATTTATATGTACATCTTTGGGTTTTACTTGATTTTAATTGCCAACATTTTTTCATGCCCTCTTTGCTTCCCTAATTTCCAATTAATTTCACCCCCGCACTTTGTAAACTCGTCTAGGGTTTCTGCAGTATTGAGACCTCGGTATCTGTCATAAGCTTCCCTTTTTTTCTTTAACATTCCCTGTATGCCCCTTGACATCCAGGGAGCTCTAGATTTGTTAGTCCCACCATTATTCTTTAAGGGAACATACTTACTCTGAGCCCTCACTATCTCCTCCTTGAATGCCTCCCACTGCACTCATTCATCGTCAAGTTTCTGTCTCCAGTCCACTTTAGCTAAACCACAACTCAGCTTAGTAAAATTAGCTTTTCCCCGATTGAGAATTTTATTCCTGGTCTATCCTAGTCCTTTTCCATAACTACACTAAATCTAACTGAATTATGATCACTACCACCAATATGCTCTCCCACTAATACTATTTCCACCTGGAGAGCTTCATTCCATAAAACGAGATCCAGAACCACCCCCTCTCTTGATGGGCTTGCTCTGTACTGGCTAAAATAGTTTTCCTGAATGCATTTTAAGAATTCTGCTCCCTCTATAACTTTCACACTAATTTTATCCCAGTTAATATTAGGGAAGTAGAAATCGCCGACTGTTGATGTCCTATTTTTGTTCGTCTCAGAAATTTACCTACATATTTGCTCTTCTTTCCCCCTCTGACTTTTTGGGGGTCTATAGTACATTCCCAGCAGTGTGATTTCCCTTTTTTTGGTTTTCAGTTCATCCCATATGGCCTCATTGGATGATCCTTCTAATGTATATCATCCCTCCTCACAGCTATAATTGTTTCTTTAATCAATATTGCGACCCCCTCCTTTTATATCCCCCTTTATATCTCGTCTGAAAACCCTGTAACCAGGAATGTTGAGCTGCCATTCCTGCCCTTCTTTCAGCCATGTCTCAGTAATGGGTATAATATCATACTCCCATGTGTCTATCTGTGCCCGCAGCAGATCTGCTTTATTCCCTAGATTCCTTGCATTGAAGTATATACCATTTAGCACTGCCAAACTCCCTTGTTGTCTATTTTCTAGCCTTTGTTTCATCTGCCCTCCAATCATGCTTACTACTTTTCTGCCTTCCATTTTCTGCTTTGCTTCTCTCCCTTCTGAATCTACTCTCAGGTTCCCATCCCCCTGGCAAGCTGGATTAAACGTTCCCCAACAGCACTAAGAAATCCCTCCCCCCTCCCACTACCCCTCCCCCCCCCCCCCCCCCCCCCCGCCGGATATTGGTCCCGGTCCTGTTGAGATGCAACCCGTCCGGCTTGTACAGGTCCCACTCCCCCCCCGCCCAGAAACGGTACCAATGCCTCAGGAATCGAAAGCCCTCCCTCCAGCACCATCACTCGAGCCACGCATTCATCTGCTCTATCCTCCTGTTCCTTTACTCACCAGAACGTGGCACCGGGAGTAATCCAGAGATTCCTGCCTTTGAGGTCCTGCTTTTTAATCTCTTTCCTAGCTCCCTAATATTTGATTGCAGGAACTCATCCCTCTGCTGTTGGTACCAATATGGACCACGATCTCTGGCTATTCACCCTCCACTCTCTGAATGTCCTGCACCGCTCAGTGACATCCTTGATCCTGACACCAGGGAGGCAACATACCATCCTGGAGTCACGTCAGCGGCCGCAGAATCGCCAGTCTGCACCCCGAACTATCAACTAACATATGACTGTTGTTCTTCCACTCTTCTTCCTCCCCCCTGTGCCATGGACTTGGCTCTGGCTGCAGTCCCCAGAGGAACCATCACCCCCACCAGTATTCAGAGCTGAAAACCGGTTAACGAACGAGAAGCACTCAGGGGATTCCTGCCCTACCTGCCTGGTGCTCCTCTTCTGTCCGGCGGTCACCCATTCCCTCTGTGCCTGCACACTCTTATGCTGCGGGGTGACCAACTCCTGAAACGTGATATCCACGAAGTTCTCAGACTCGCGGATATATCGCACACTGACACACTGTACCAGAAAGGGACAGATTCAGTATCTAACCCATATTCAGCAGTTAATCCCACATTGACGCATAGTTCCAGAGTGACAGAGGCAGTGTCTATCCCACACTCAATGATCAACCACACTGTTCACACTAGAATCGGGTGAGCGCGTCCATCTGCTTTTAATGGTTGTTTGGAGTTTACAGCTGGACCAATAAATTACTTGGCAATGGTTTTCAGCTGAACATAAACACGGTACTGTGGTATCTCAGTCGAATTTTAATGTTTTTTACTGAATGATTGTCACTTGTTGCAGTACTCGCTTTCAGACAGGAGATGGCACCAAGCTCCAATAGTTTGGAGTGCACGGACTGTGTCCACATATCCAGACCGCCGTGAGTCTGGTGCTGCCCGGGGGGCTGGCCCAGCACGGATTGGCCAAGTACGCCAGCTCCAAGCAAAACTCCACAATTCACTGACAAAGCTACAGATCACACAACGGCTTTTTTAAGAGCCACCCACAGCCTCTCTGAAGGAGCCGCCAGTTTAATGCACCGATTTAGTCAGTTTATTCATTCGGGATAATGTCCCATCAATCTGGTGAGGACATTATCATAAAATTAGTGAAACTGCCCCACGGCGAGCCCGGCGGCGGATGGCTGGTTTGGTGATGCCCTGGATGTTGTCACGGAGCACGTTACGGCGCCGTTTGGCTCCGCCTTTGCCCAGTCCTTTGCCTGCTGTAACTCATCCATTTATGACGTTTCTTCACAGGACTATAAACTGAATGATAAACGCTCGCCGTGTTGATGAATTTATGAAGCCAGCCCGGACTGATTGAGAAAGGCAGAGTGTGAGAGAGGCTGGGAGGAGACAGAATCAGAGTGACAGACAGAGCAAAGACAGCGTCATCTGAGCTTCATCTCCGCCTCCAGGTTTCACGCTTCAGCATTGAAATACTTGCCTGCTCCTCCCCCTCTCCCCACACAGTGTTTAATGCGACAGTAAGTGCCCCTGCGAGCGTCCCTTCCCCAGCTCTGCCAGCGGGGGCCGTTTCCTCTGTGCTCGGCTGATGATGGTTGAAAACATCAGGGAGCGGAGATATCACGAGCCCGAGTAAGGAAGCAAACAACAGCCTCCTCACAGCAGCACATCGCACTGGGACTGTGTCCGCAGATTGGGCTATGAGTCGGGGTAAGTTCAGCGGCAGTCGGGGTTTGCTTGTCAGAGGCAGAGTGGAGCAGGAACTAGTTTGAGGACATGGAGTGAGTGGAGGAAGGGAGAGGCCATTCTTGGGCTGTGTGTGGACAGTGTAAGGTAACAAGAAAGTAAATCACCTCGCTCTTACAAATCATTGCTGCTTTCTTCCCCCATATCAGGAGTGAATGTTGCTGATTCAGTTCCAATCTCACCGTGTCTGTTGTTCTTGGACAGGGAACAGTGGAAACACAGCCTGACAGTGAGGTTTTGAGCAGTTCCACAAAGTGCATCTATTGCATTCACCAGGTGAGAAGTGTGAAAGAACACATTTCAAAAATGGGTTATTTTGATTCTTTGCGTTGAGTTCTCCAGAAACCTGTTGCTGTTGATCGAGAGATACATTGTCGCTCCCTCAGATACATCATGATCCGAGATCTGTGACATTCTCTAAACTATACAGGCCCACAACTCGGTTTCAATAGACTGACAATAACTGATGTACAGCACAGCTACCGATGCAATTATTACAGGAAGCGATTCAGAATTGTACGCGTAGTCCCATGGGAGTGGGAGATATAAACCTGGACGGTGCCAATCGGGTGGCCACATTCATGGTCCAGTGCTGGGTTTGGGTGGTGTCTGGATGCTGATAACTGACCATAGAACCGTCCTACACACCTGGTGTGTAGAATCTGAGTGCCGCTGTACTGCAGTGAGGTCAGACAATGACAATGTTTGTATCGCTTTTTCCTCTCTCCAGATACTTTACATTTGTTATAAACAAACACATTGGTTACAACTTTATTTTTATATTCTCCCAGCACCTGTCCATATAAGATAACAAATATTTTTCTCCTATTAATCTCATAGCAAAATACTTCAACGAGCCTGATTAAAATGATCTTTCCTCCAAAAAGTCACAAGGAACAGTGCAGGCAACTTCTTCTCACACACATTAAGTACATTATCACTCACAGGGCGCAGAGACTCAGAACTGTCCTCAATCTAATTATAACAGGCAGCAGAAGCAGTCAGTCCCACAGTGATCCGAATTCCCAGAGTTACATTATGAATCCCACAGTCACCTGCAGCGGTAGAATAAGATGTTGTTTCGAAGTCCAAACATATCGCTCTGACAGGCAGATCCATTGTCACTCCCTTACACTCACACACAAACAGATATACACTGATACGGTGTCAATCCACACTGCTGGCTGTACACGGACAGTCAAACCCAACAACTAACAGACAAGACCAGAAGGTCAGAGGTAATGGACTGAACCAAATATCCTCCGGAGAGAGTCACTGATAATCTCAAAAGAGCATTGGCCTTCACAAGGTGGAGTAGGAACTGAATCCAACAGTCACTCAGAGCAAGAATAGCACCGTACAAGAGAATGTCAATTACATCATAATTCTTACATTCACACACATTATCAGTCCAACAGGTAAAGAATCAATCGCACACTCACACACAGTAGCAGAACTGACAGCTACAGAATAAAGCCCACACTCACAAAGCAGAGACAGACAGGTACAAAGTAAAATCCACAATCACACCACAAAGAGACAAAACACTACATCCATATACTAGAAACTGAGTTCGAGTAAAATCCACACACACATCCTAGAGACAGATTGCTATAGAGTAAAACCCACACTCACATACCAGGCTGACAGCTATAGATAAAATCAACACTCACTTAAAAGAGACTGACAGACACAGAGTGAAACTCGCACTCACATCCCAGAGAGTGACAGGCACAAGATGAAACCCACACCCACAAGCATATAATGTCAGATACAGAATAAAATCCGCACTTCCATACCAGGAACAGGCAGTGACTGATTATAGCTCTTACTAATACAACAGACATTGACAATACAGCATAAAACCCCACTCGTACTGAAACTGATATTTACACAGATCACACCACACTCACATACAAGAGACAGAAAGATGCAGAGTGCAATACCCACTCGCACACCAGAAGCTGACAGATACAGTATTAAATCCCAGAGTCTGACAGGTACAGAGTAAAGTCCACACTCACATTCCAGACTCTGAATGATAAAGAGGAAAACAAAACTCAGGCTCCAGATGCATGTTAATATCATTACTCACAAACCTGTGACTTACAGATGCAGACTAAATTCCACACTCCCATCCCACAAGCTGTCAGGCACTGAATAAAACCATTAATCTTACAACAGAAATTGAAAGGTGAGCATTAAAACCCACACTTACATAACAGAGACTGTCATATACAGAGTGAAACCCACACTCACATACCAGAGACTGTCAGATACAGAGTGAAACCAACACTCACATACCAGAGACTGTCATATACAGAGTGAAACTCACGCTCACATACCAGAGACTGTCATATACAGAGTGAAACTCACGCTCACATACCAGAGACTGTCAGATACAGAGTGAAGCTCACGCTCACATACCAGAGACTGTCAGATACAGAGTGAAACTCACGCTCACATACCTGAGACTTTCATATACAGAGTGAAACTCACGCTCACATACCAGAGACTGTCAGATACAGAGTGAAACTCACGCTCACATACCAGAGACTGTCATATACAGAGTGAAACTCACACTCACAATCCAGAGACTGTCATATACAGAGTGAAACTCACGCTCACATACCAGAGACTGTCAGATACAGAGTGAAACCCACACTCACATACCAGAGACTGTCATATACAGAGTGAAACTCACGCTCACATACCAGAGACTGTCATATACAGAGTGAAACTCACGCTCACATACCTGAGACTGTCATATACAGAGTGAAACCCACACTCACATACCAGAGACTGTCAGATACAGAGTGAAACCCACACTCACATACCAGAGACTGTCAGATACAGAGTGAAACCCACACTCACATACCAAAGTCTGTCAGATACAGAGTGAAACTCACGCTCACATACCAGAGACTGTCAGATACAGAGTGAAACCCACACTCACATACCAAAGTTTGTCAGATACAGAGTGAAACCCACACTCACATACCAAAGTCTGTCAGATACAGAGTGAAACTCACGCTCACATACCAGAGACTGTCAGATACAGAGTGAAACGTACACTCACATACCAGCAGATCACAAGTGCATAATAAATCCAAAAATTGCATACCAGAATCTGAAGCTACTGAAATAAACCAACACTCACATTCCAGAGACTGACAGATACAGAACAAAATCCACACTCACATTCCAGAGACTGACAGATACAGAACAAAATCCACACTCACATTCCAGAGACTGACAGATACAGAACAAAATCCACACTCACATTCCAGAGACTGACAGATACAGAACAAAATCCACACTCACATTCCAGAGACTGACAGATACAGAACAAAATCCACACTCACATTCCAGAGACTGACAGATACAGAACAAAATCCACACTCACATTCCAGAGACTGACAGATACAGAACAAAATCCACACTCACATTCCAGAGACTGACAGATACAGGACAAAATCCACACTCACATTCCAGAAACTGACAGATACAGGACAAAATCCACACTCACATTCCAGAGACTGACAGATACAGGACAAAATCCACACTCACATTCCAGAAACTGACAGATACAGAACAAAATCCACACTCACATTCCAGAGACTGACAGATAAAGAACAAAATACACACTCACATTCCAGAGACTGACAGATACAGGACAAAATCCACACTCACATTCCAGAAACTGACAGATACAGAACAAAATCCACACTCACATTCCAGAGACTGACAGATACAGAACAAAATCCACACTCACATTCCAGAGACTGACAGATACAGAACAAAATCCACACTCACATTCCAGAGACTGACAGATAGAGGACAAAATCCACACTCACATTCCAGAGACTGACAGATACAGAACAAAATCCACACGCACATTCCAGAGACTGACAGATACAGGACAAAATCCACACTCACATTCCAGAGACTGACAGATACAGGACAAAATCCACACTCACATTCCAGAGACTGACAGATACACAACAAAATCCACACTCACATTCCAGAAACTGTCAGATACAGGACAAAATCCACACTCACATTCCAGAGACTGACAGATACAGGACAAAATCCACACTCACATTCCAGAGACTGACAGATACAGAACAAAATCCACACTCACATTCCAGAAACTGTCAGATACAGAACAAAATCCACACTCACATTCCAGAAACTGACAGATACAGGACAAAATCCACATTCACATTCCAGAGACTGACAGATACAGAACAAAATCCACACTCACATTCCAGAAACTGTCAGATACAGATCAAAATCCACACTCACATTCCAGAGACTGACAGATACAGGACAAAATCCACACTCACATTCCAGAGACTGACAGATACAGGACAAAATCCACACTCACATTCCAGAGACTGACAGATACAGGACAAAATCCACACTCACATTCCAGAAACTGACAGATACAGAACAAAATCCACACTCACATTCCAGAAACTGTCAGATACAGGACAAAATCCACACTCACATTCCAGAAACTGTCAGATACAGGACAAAATCCACACTCACTTTCCAGAAACTGACAGATACAGAACAAAATCCACACTCACATTCCAGAGACTGACATATATAGAACAAAATCCACACTCACATTACAGAGACTGACTGATACAGAACAAAATCCACACTCACATTCCAGAAACTGACATATACAGGACAAAATCCACACTCACATTCCAGAGACTGACAGATACAGAACAAAATCCACACTCACATTCCAGAAACTGTCAGATACAGAACAAAATCCACACTCACATTCCAGAAACTGACAGATACAGGACAAAATCCACATTCACATTCCAGAGACTGACAGATACAGAACAAAATCCACACTCACATTCCAGAAACTGTCAGATACAGATCAAAATCCACACTCACATTCCAGAGACTGACAGATACAGGACAAAATCCACACTCACATTCCAGAGACTGACAGATACAGGACAAAATCCACACTCACTTTCCAGAGACTGACAGATACAGGACAAAATCCACACTCACATTCCAGAAACTGACAGATACAGAACAAAATCCACACTCACATTCCAGAAACTGTCAGATACAGGACAAAATCCACACTCACATTCCAGAAACTGTCAGATACAGGACAAAATCCACACTCACTTTCCAGAAACTGACAGATACAGAACAAAATCCACACTCACATTCCAGAGACTGACATATACAGAACAAAATCCACACTCACATTACAGAGACTGACTGATACAGAACAAAATCCACACTCACATTCCAGAAACTGACATATACAGGACAAAATCCACACTCACATTCCAGAAACTGACAGATACAGGACAAAATCCACACTCACATTCCAGAAACTGTCAGCTATAAGAAAATAAGAAATAGGAGCAGGATTAGGTCATACAGTCCTTCAAGCTGCTTCGCCATTCAATAACAACATCGCTGAACATTAACCTCAACTCTAATTTCCCACCATCTCCCTGTATCCTTTGAATCCATTAGTGGCCAAAAATCTATCAAACTCAGTTTTGAATACACTCATCGACTGAGCATCCACAGCCCTATGCAATAGAGAATTTCAAAAGATTCACAACCCTCTGAGTGAATACATTTCTCAACATCTCAGTCCAAATCATGAGACTGTGGCCCCTAATTCTAGACTCTCCTGCCAGGGGAAAAGAGCCTCGCAGCATCTACCCCTGTCAAGCCAGCTAAGAATTTGAAATATTTCAATGAGATCACCTCTCATTCTTCCAAACTCCAGAGAATATAAGACCATTTTAGGTATTCTCTCCTCATAGGACAGCCCTTTCATCCCAAGAATCAATCTCGTGAACATGTGTTGCACCCCATCTAAAGTATGTACATTCCGCCTTAGATAAGGAGACCAAAATGTGAAAAGTACTCCAGTTGTGGATAACCGAAGGCCTATATAATTGCAGCAAAACTTATTTATACTTTTACTGCAAGCCCTTTGCAATAAAGGCTAACATACCATTAACCTTCCGAATTGATTGTTGTACCTGCATGTTAACTTTCTGCGATTCGTGTAAAAGGACACTCAAATCCCTCTGAATAGGGTCAGAGGAAAACCCACACTCACATACCAGAGACTGTCAGTGACAGAGTAAAATCCTCAATCATATAACAGAAACTGACAGATACATAATGCAACCCACTCACACATACCAGAAACCAACAGGTACAAATAAAGGCCACACTCACATACCAGACACTGACTGGTAAAAAGAAAAAAAGACAATCACATCCCAGAGACAGAGAGGTACAGAGTAAAACACACACACATATGGCAGAAACTGACAATTACAGAAAAAACCCACACTCACATCCCAGAAATATTAGAATTAGAAACAAGAGTGTGCCACAAGGCCCCACGAGCCTCACAGATACAGAATAAAGCCACACTCACACATCAGAGACTATCAGGTAGAGAATCATCACCCACTCTTCCATACCAGAAACTGACAGGTAAAGATTTAAACCGACACTCGGAAACCAGAAACTGACAGATATAAAATAAAACCCACCGTCGCACATTACATCTAACAGATACAGAGTAAAACACGCACACACATCCAAGAGTATGACATATACAGAGTAACCCCCCCACCACACATCCCAGATTATGACATATATAGAGTAAAACCCTAACACAATTCCCAGAATATGACATATACAGTGTAAAACCCTAACACACTTCCCAGAGTATGACAGATACAGAGTAAAACCCCCACATATCCCAGAGTATGACAGACACAGAGTAAAACCCCCACACATCCCAGAGTATGACAGATACAGAGTAAAGCCCACACTCACATCCCAGAGACAGACAGATACAGAGTAAAACGCTCATTCACACACCAAAGACTGACAGATACAGAGTAAGACCCATTTTCACATACCAGAGACCAACAAACAGAGAGTAAAACTCACATTCACATCCCAGAAACTAGCAGGTTTTGATTGAAATCCTCACACATACAATATTAACTAAAAGGTACATAACACAACCCACTCACACATACAAGAAACCAAAATGTACAAAATGAAGCCCGTCCTCACAAACCAGACACTGACAGGTAAAAAGAAAAATGCACACTGAAATACCGGAAACTGACAGAGACAGAATAATATCACACTCATTCACCTGTGACTGACTGATACAGACGAAACCCACACTCACATACCAGAAGCTGACAGGTACATAATAAAACACACCTTTGCATAGCAGAAAAATAAGATCGTGAAAAAGACACTTACATAGCAGAGACTGACAGATAAAGACGTAAACCGACACTCACGTACCAGAAAATTACAGATTCAGAGTAAAACCAATACTAAAGTACCAGAGAACAATGGGTTGAGAATAGAACCCACATTTACAAACCAGTTACTGACTGACGCAAAGTAAAACTCACAATCACATATCAGAAACAGTCAGTTACAGCATAAAACCCACACCCACACTTTAGACACTGATAGATAGAGGATAAAAAATGCATTCAAATACCAAAGTCAGACAGACACAGACTAAAACGCACATTCACAAACCAAAGGCTGACAGAAACAGAATAAAACCCATTCTCACAGAACACAAATTGAACGATGCAGAATAAAACCCACACTCACATATCAGAGACTGACTGGTAGAGTAAAACACAAAATTCACGAATCAGAAACTGACAGTTACAGTGTAAAACCCACTCTCTCATCAGAGACTGACAGGTACAGAGTAAATTCCATGTTCACGTACCAGAGACTGACAGGTACAGGTTGAATCACACAAATGACACAGAGTATCGGAGTGTGACAGACACAGAATGAACCCCACACTCACATACAGTACCAAAAAATGATAGACACATATTGACACCAGAGGAGGCGGACCTGTGTGGGAGCGGCAGCGGGACCTGAGAGAAGGCGGAGTGGCCTTAAAGGAGCGTTGCAGAGGAGGCCTGACACCGGAGTGCTGTGAGTTGGGAAAAGAGTCCGAGAGCGCGAGCAGTCAAACAACAACAACAGCGAAACCGCTAAAGTGACGTCACAACCAGGGAAGGAGCTGATTGGTAATTAGGACCTGGTGAGCATTTCGACAGTCCAGTCGTTGAAGTAAAAGTAAGGTCTCCAGTTTAGAGTAAGTAGTGTTTAAAGTGAAGTGAGGTCCCTAGTGTATTTAATATTCTTCAATTTAAAGGAAGTAAAGGGAGTAAATTAAGGGTAGGACCTGGCATGGGAGCTCGGCACCGTGGACTGCTCCACCTGTGCTATGTGGGAAGTCAGGGACACCTACGGTGTCCAGGGCGGTCACATGTGCAGGAAGTGTCTCCAGCTGCAGCTACTCGAAATCCGCGTTTCGGAGCTGGAGCTGCGGCTGTAGTCACTCTGGAGCATCTGCGAAGCATAGAAACATAGAAGATAGGAGCAGGAGTAGGCCATTCGGCCCCTCGAGCCTGCTCCGCTATTTAATGAGATCATGTCTGATCATCCAAATTCAGTACCCTGTCCCTGCTCTCTCCCCATAACCCTTGATCCCTTTAGCCTTAAGAAATATATCAATCTCCTTCTTGAATATATTTAATGAATAGGCCTCAACTGCCTTCTATGGTAGAGAATTCCGCAGGTTCACCACTCTCTGGGTGAAGAAACTCCTACTCATCTCAGTCCTAAATGGCTTACCCCTTAGCCTTAGACTGTGAGCCCTAGATCTGGACTTCCCCGCCATCGGGAACATCCTTACAACATTTGGTCTGCCTAGTCCTGTTAGAACTTTATTAGTTTCAATGTGATCCCCTCTCATTCTTCTGAACTCGAGCGAATATAAGCCTAATCGACCCAATCTCTCTTCATACGTCATTCCTGCCATCCCAGGTATCAGCCTGGTGAAACTTCGCTGCACTCCCTCCAAGGCAATAACATCCTTCTTCAGATAAGGCGACCAAAACTGCACACAATACTAAAGGTGTGGTCTCGCCAAGGCTTTTTACAACTGCAGCAAGTCATCCTTGCTACTGTACTCGAATCCTCTCGCTATGAAGGCCAACATACCATTTGCCTTCTTTAACGCCTGCTGCACCTGCATGCTTAGCATCAGCGACTGCTACACAGAGACTCCCAGATCGCGTTACACTTCCCCTTTTCCCAATCTATTGCCGTTCAGATAATAATCTATCTTCCTGTTTTTGCCACCAAAGTGGATAACCTCCCATTTATCCACATTATACTGCATCTGACATGCATCTGCCCAATCATTCAACCTGTCCAATTCATACTGGAGTTTCTCTGCATTCTCCTCACAGCACACACGCCCACCCAGCTTTGTGTCGTCTGCAAACTTAGAGATATTACATCTAGTTTCCTCGTCTAGATCATGAATATATATTATGAATTACTGGGGTCCTAGCACCGATCCCTGCGGTACCCCACTAGTCATTGCCTGCCACTCGGAAAAAGACCCGTTTATTCCAACTCTTTGCTTCCTGTCTGCCAACCAGTTCTCTATCCAAATCAGTACCTTACCCCCAATCCCATTTGCTTTAACTTTGCACGCTTATCTCATATGTAGGACCTTATCGAAAGCGTTCTGAAAGTCCAAATACACCACATCCACTGGATCTCCCTTACCTATTCTACCAGTTACATCCCCAAAAAAGCTGAGATCTTCGTGGATAGCACGTTTAACGAGGTGGTCACACCGAAGCTAAAGAGTGCACAGGCAGATAGGGAATGGATGACCACCAGACAGAGTAAAAGAACTAGGAATGTAGTGCAAGAGTCCCCTGGGTCTATCTCCCTCTCCAACAAATTTTCCGTTTTTGATACTGCTGGGGGAGATGGTTTCTCAGGGGAATGCAGCAAGAGCCAAGTCCGTGGCACTACGAGTGGCTCAGCTGCACAGGAGGGCAGGAAAAAGAGTGGGAGAGCAATAGTAAGAGGGGATTCTACCGTAAGGGGAACAGATAGACGTTTCTGTGGCCGCAGACGTGACTCCAGAATGGTATGTTTCCTCCCTGGTGCCAGGGTCAAGGATGTCACTGAACGGCTGCAGGGCACTCTGAAGGGGGAGGGCGTACAGTCAGAGGTCGTGGTTCACATTGGTATCAACGACACAGGTAGAAAGAGTGATGAGCTCCTGCAACAAGAATTTAGGGAGCTAGGTAGCAGATTAAAAAGCAGGACCTCAAAGTTTGTAATCTCTGGATTACTCCCGGTGCCATGTGCTGGTGAGTATAGTAATAGGAGGATAGAGCAGATGAATGCGTTGCTAAAGCCTTGGTGCAGGAGGAAGGGCTTTTGTTTCCTGGATCACTGGGTCTGCTTCTGGGGCAGGTTGGATCTGTACAAGTTGGACGGGTTGCACCTGAACTGGAACGGGACCAACATCCTTGCGGGGAGGTTTGCTAGTACTGATTGGGGAGTGGCGGGGGGCGGGGGTGGGGGGTTAAAACTGACTTGGCAGGGGTATGGGATACGGAGTGGAGCTATAGTAAGGGGTGATGCACAGCCAAATATAGAGGAAAAACAAGTCAGCCTGGAAGGCAGAGCAAATATGTAACGAGACAAGAGAGTATGGCAAGGCTGGCTGGCATTTATTTTAATGCATGAGAATTGCAAGTAAGGCAGATGAATTGAAGGTGTTGATGAACAGATGGGAGTATGATATTGTTGCTATCACAGAGACATGGCTGAGGGAGGGGCAGGACTGGCAGCTCAATATTCCGGGGTATAGAATCTTCAGGCGAGACAGAGGTGCGTGTAAAAGAGGAGGGGCTGTCGCAATATTAATCATGGAGTCAATTACTGCTGTAACGAGGGATGATATCTTCGCAAGTTCCTATAATGAGGCAATATGGGTAGAACAGCAAAACGAAAAGGGGGCCAGCACGTTGCTGGGAGTGTATTATAGGCCAACACAGAGTCAGGGGGAGATAGATGAACAGATATATAGGCAAATCTCAGAGAAGAGTAGAAATAATTGGTTAATAATAGTACGGGTTTTCAACTTTCCCAATATTAACTGGGATAGTCAGAGTGTGAAAGGCTCCGAGGGCGCGGAATTCTTAAAGTGCAACCAGGAGAGTTTTTTCAAGAAGCAAGTAGAATGTCCGACAAGAGAGGGGGCGGTACTGGACCTAATTCTAGGGAATGTAGCCGGGCAAGTGATGGAAGTGTCAGTAGGGGAGCATTTAGGTGACAGTGAGCATTATTCGGTGAGATTTAACGTAGTCATGGAAAAGGACAGAGATGGACCGGAAATAAAGGTTATAAATTGGGGAAGGCAGATTTAAATATGATAAGGCAGGATCTGGCCAAAGTGAACTGAGATCAACTACATGTAGGAAAAACCACTTCAGAGCAGTGGGAGGCTTTCAGAAAGGAAATAGAGAGAGTACAACGGCAACATATTCCCATAAAGGTCAAGGGTGGGACCAAAAAGCCCAGGGAACCCTGGATGTCAGGGATATACGAGAATGGATTAGGAAAAAAAGGGAGGCTTTTGGCAGATACAAAGGACTCAAAACAGTAGAAGCCCTAGAGGAGTATAGAAAGTGCAGGGGGGTACTTACAAAAGAAATTAGGAGAGCGAGGAGGAAGTGTGAGAAAACACTGGTGGGCAAAATAAAGGAAAATCCAAAGGTGTTTTCCAAGTATATTAAGGGCAAGAGAACAACCAGGGAAAGAGTAGGTCCCTTTAGGGACCAAACTGGAAATCTATGTCAAGAGCCAGAAGATGTAGATGAGGTTTTAAATGAATATTTTGCATCTGTGTTCACTATGGAGTGGGACGACGTAGGCATATAAATCAGGCAGGGGGATTGTGATAAACTTGAACAAAATGGTATTGAGAGGGAGGAG
Organism: Squalus acanthias; assembly: GCA_030390025.1. Lineage (NCBI taxonomy): Eukaryota > Metazoa > Chordata > Chondrichthyes > Squaliformes > Squalidae > Squalus > Squalus acanthias. The sequence goes on from JASTWF010000416.1 coordinate 325,843, forward strand.
TTACTAGCGGTTTTAGCATGCTTAAAAGTGGATAAATCCCCAGGCCCAGACCAGATGGAACCCAGGCTGCTGTGCGAGGCAAGGAAGGAGGTTGCAGGGGCGCTGACACAAATTTTCAGAACCTCTGTGGCCACAGGGGAGGTGCCAGTGAACTGAAAAACAGCTAACGTAGTACCATTATTCAAGAAGGGTAGTGGGGATAAACCAGGGAATTACAGGCCAGTGAGCCTAACATCAGTGATAGGGACAATTTTTGAAAAAATTCTGAGGGACTGAAATAGTCTCCACTTGGAGAGGCAAGGATTAATCAAGGACAGTCAGCATGGCTTTGTCAGTGGGAGATCATGTCTGATAAATTTGATTGACTTTTTCGAGGGGGTGACTAGGTGTGTGGATCAGGGTAGTGCAGTTGATGTGTTCTACATGGAGTTCAGTAAGGCTATTATCAAAGTACCGCATGGGAGAGCGTTCAAGAAGGTAAGAGCCCATGGGCTCCAGGTCAACTTGGCACATTGGATCCAAAATTGGCTTAGTGGCAGGAGGCAGAGAGTGATGGTCGAAGGTTGTTTTTGTGACTGGAAGCCTGTGTCCAGTGTGTACCGCAGTGATCGGTGCTTGGTCCTTTGCTGTTTGTAGTGTACATTAATGATTTATATATGAATGTAGGAGGTATGATCAGAAAGCTCGCAGATGACACGAAAATTTGTGGGGTGGTAAATAGAGAGATTGGGAGCCTCAGGCTAAAGGACGATATAGATGGGTTAGTCAGATGGGCAGAAGAGTGGCAAATGGAATTTAAGCCTGAAAAGTGTGAGGTGATGCATTTTGGGAGGACTAACAAGGCAAGGGAATAAACAATGTATGGTAGGATCTTAGGAAGGACAGAGGATCAGAGGGACCTTGGTGTGCATGAACATAGATGCCTGAAGGCAGCAGGACAGGTAGATAAGGTGGTTAAAAAGACATATGGGATACTTGCCTTCGTTAGCCGAGGCACAGAATATAAGAGCAGGGAGGTTATGATGGAGCTGTACAAAACGCTAGCTAGACCACAGCTGGAATAATGTGTGCAGTTCTGGTCGCCACACTATAGGAAGGATGTGATTGCATTGGAGAGGGTGAAGAGCAGATTCACCAGGATGTTACCTGGGCTGCAGCGCTTCAGCTATGAAGAGAGACTGGACAGGCTGGGGTTGTTTTCCTAAGAGCAGAGAAGGTGAAGGCGGGACCTGATTGAATTGTATAAAATTATGAGGAGCATAGATAGGGTAGATAGAAAATAACTTTTCCGCTTAGTAGAGGGGTAATTAACCAGGGGGCATAATTTCAAGATAAGGGGCAGTAGGTTTTATCGGGATTTGAGGAAAAACTTTTTCACCCAGAGGGTGGTTGGAATCTGGAACTTCCTGCCTGTAAAGGTGGTAGAGGCAGGAACCTACACAACATTCAAGAGCATTTAGATGAGCACTTGAAACGCCATAGCATACAAGGCTACTGGCCAAGTGCTGGAAAATGGGAGTTGAATAGACAGGGCTTGATTGCCGGCGCGGACACGATGGGCGGAAGGGCCTCTTTCTATGCTGTACAACTCTGTGACTCTATGACTCTAGGATGATGGGAAAATGGGTCTTGGTGTGAGTTAGGATGGTGGGTGAATGGGTCTCGGTGTGAGTTAGGATGATGGGTAAATGGGTCTTGGGATTAGTTAGGATGATGGGTGAATGGGTCTTGATGTGAGTTAGGATGATGGGTGGACGGGTCTTGGTGTGAGTTAGGATGATGGGTGAACGGGTATCGGTGTCAGTTAGGATGATGGGTGAATGGGTCTTGATGTGAGTTAGGATGATGGGTGGACGGGTCTTGGTGTGAGTTAGGATGATGGGTGAATGGGTCCTGGTGTGAGTTAGGATGATGTGTGAATGGGTCTTGATGTGAGTTAGGATGATGGGTGAACGGGTATCGGTGTGAGTTAGGATGATGGGTGAATGGGTCTTGGTGTGAGTTAGGATGATGTGTGAATGGGTCTTGGTGTGAGTTAGGATGATGGGTGAATGGTCTTAGTGTGAGTTAGGATAGTGGGTGAATGGGTCTTGGTGTGAGTTAGGATGATGGGTGAATGGGTCTTGGTGTGAGGTAGGATGATAGGTGAATGGGTCTGGATGTGAGTTAGGATGATGGGTGAACGGGTCTTGGTGTGAGTTAGGATGATGGGTGAATGGGTCTTGGTGTGAGTTAGGATGATGGGTGAATGGGTTTTGGGGTGAGTTAGGATGATGAGTGAATGGGTCTTGGTGTAAGTTAGGATGATGGGTAAGTGGGTCTTGGTGTGAGTTAGGATGATGGGTGAATGGCTTTTGGTGTGAGTTAGGATGATGTGTGAATGGGTTTTGCTGTGAGTTAGGATGATGGGTAAATGGGTCTTGGTGTGAGTTAGGATGATGGGTGAATGGCTCTTGGTGTGAGTTAGGATGATGGGTAAATGGGTCTTGGTGTGAGTTAGGATGATGGGTGAATAGAGCTTTGTGTGATTTCGGATGAGGGGTGAATATGTCTTGTTGTGAGTTAGGCTGATGAGTGAATGTGTCTTGGTGTGAGTTAGGGTGATGGATGAATGGGTCTTTGTGTGAGTTAGGATGGTGGGTGAATGGGTCTTTGTGTGAGTTAGGATGGTGGGTGGACGGGTCTTGGTGTGAATTAGGATGATGGTTGAATGGGTCATGGTGCGACGTGGGATGATGGGTGAATGGGGCTCCGTGTGAGTTAGGATAATGGCTCATTGGGTCTTGGTGTGAGTTAGGATGATTGGTGAATGGGACTTGTTGTGAGATAGGATGTTGGGTGAAAGTGTCTTGGTGTGAGTTAGGATGGTGTGTGAACGGGTTTTGGTGTGAGTTAGGATGATGTGTGAATGGGTCTTCGTGTGAGTTAGGATGATGGGTGAATGGTCTTAGTGTGAGTTAGGATGGTGGGTGAATGGGTCTTGGTGTGAATTAGGATGGTGGGTGAATGGGTCTTGGTTTGAGTTAGGATGATGGGTGAATGGGTCTTGGTGTGAGTTAGGATGATGGGTGAATGGGTCTTGGTGTGAGTTAGGATGATGGGTGGACGGGTCTTGGTGTGACATGGTTGATGGGTAAATGGGTCTTGGTGTGAGTTAGGATGATGGGTGAATGGGTCTTGGTGTGAGTTAGGATGATGAGTGAATGGGTCTTGGTGTAAGTTAGGATGATGGGTAAGTGGGTCTTGGTGTGAGTTAGGATGATGGGTGAATGGCTTTTGGTGTGAGTTAAGATGATGTGTGAATGGGTTTTGCTGTGAGTTAGGATGATGGGTAAATGGGTCTTGGTGTGAGTTAGGATGGTGGGTGAATGGGTCTTGGTGTGAGTTAGGATGATAGGTGAATGGGTCTGGATGTGAGTTAGGATGATGGGTGAACGGGTCTTGGTGTGAGTTAGGATGATGGGTGAATGGGTCTTGGTGTGAGTTAGAATGATGGGTGAATGGGTTTTGGGGTGAGTTAGGATGATGGGTGAATGGGTCTTGGTGTGAGTTAGGATGATGGGTGGACGGGTCTTGGTGTGAGATGGTTGATGGGTAAATGGGTCTTGGTGTGAGTTAGGATGATGGGTGAATGGGCCTTGGTGTGAGTTAGGATGATGAGTGAATGGGTCTTGGTGTAAGTTAGGATGATGGGTAAGTGGGTCTTGGTGTGAGTTAGGATGATGGGTGAATGGCTTTTGGTGTGAGTTAGGATGATGTGTGAATGGGTTTTGCTGTGAGTTAGGATGATGGGTAAATGGGTCTTGGTGTGAGTTAGGATGATGGGTGAATGGGTCTTGGTGTGAGTTAGGATGATGGGTGAATGGGTCATTGTGTGAGTTAGGATGGTGGGTGGACGTGTCTTGGTGTGAATTAGGATGATGGGTGAATGGGTCATGGTGTGACGTGGGATGATGGGTGAATGGGGCTCCGTGTGAGTTAGGATAATGGGTCAATGGGTCTTGGTGTGAGTTAGGATGATGGGTGAATGGCTCTTGGTGTGAGTTAGGATGATGGGTAAATAGAGCTTGGTGTGATTTCGGATGATTGGTGAATAGGTCTTGTTGTGAGTTAGGCTGATGAGTGAATGTGTCTTGGTGTGAGTTAGGGTGATGGATGAATGGGTCTTTGTGTGAGTTACGATGGTGGGTGAATGGGTCATGGTGTGACGTGGGATGATGGGTGAATGGTGCTCCGTGTGAGTTAGGATAATGGGTCATTGGGTCTTGGTGTGAGTTAGGATGATTGGTGAATGGGTCTTGTTGTGAGATACGATGTTGGGTGAACGTGTCTTGGTGTGAGTTAGGATGGTGTGTGAACGGGTTTTGGTGTGAGTTAGGATGATGTGTGAATGGGTCTTGGTGTGAGTTAGGATGATGGGTGAATGGTCTTAGTGTGAGTTAGGATGGTGGGTGAATGGGTCTTGGTGTGAATTAGGATGGTGGGTGAATGGGTCTTGGTGTGAGTTAGGATGATAGGTGAATGGGTCTGGATGTGAGTTAGGATGATGGGTGAACGGGTCTTGGTGTGAGTTAGGATGATGGGTGAATGGGTCTTGGTGTGAGTTAGGATGATGGGTGAATGGGTCTTGGTGTGAGTTAGGATGATGGGTGGACGGGTCTTGGTGTGAGATGGTTGATGTGTAAATGGGTCTTGGTGTGAGTTAGGATGATGGGTTAATGGGTTTTGGGGTGAGTTAGGATGATGGGTGAATGGGTCTTGGTGTGAGTTAGGATGATGGGTGAATGGGTCTTGGTGTGAGTTAGGATGATGGGTGGACGGGTCTTGGTGTGAGATGGTTGATGTGTAAATGGGTCTTGGTGTGAGTTAGGATGATGGGTGAATGGGTCTTGGTGTGAGTTAGGATGATGGGTGAATGGGTCTTGGTGTGAGTTAGGATGATGGGTTAATGGGTCTTGGTGTGAGTTAGGATGATGGGTGAACGGGTCTTGGTGTGAGATGGTTGATGGGTAAATGGGTCTTGGTGTGAGTTAGGATGATGGGTGAATGGGTCTTGGTGTGAGTTAGGATGATGGGTGAATGGCTTTTGGTGTGAGTTAGGATGATGTGTGAATGGGTTTTGCTGTGAGTTAGGATGATGGGTAAATGGGTCTTGGTGTGAGTTAGGATGATGGGTGAATGGGTCTTGGTGTGAGTTAGGATGATGGGTAAATGGGTCTTGGTGTGAGTTAGGATGATGGGTGAATAGAGCTTGGTGTGATTTCGGATGATGGGTGAATAGGTCTTGTTGTGAGTTAGGCTGATGAGTGAATGTGTCTTGGTGTGAGTTAGGGTGATGGGTGAATGGGTCTTGGTGTGAGTTAGGATGGTGGGTGAATGGGTCATTGTGTGAGTTAGGATTGTAGGTGGACGGGTCTTGGTGTGAATTAGGATGATGGGTGAATGGGTCATGGTGTGACGTGGGATGATGGGTGAATGGGGCTCCGTGTGAGTTAGGATAATGGGTCAATGGGTCTTGGTGTGAGTTAGGATGATTGGTGAATGGGTCTTGTTGTGAGATAGGATGTTGGGTGAACGTGTCTTGGTGTGAGTTAGGATGGTGTGTGAACGGGTCTTGGTGTGAGCTAGAATGATAGGTGAATGGGTCTTGGTGTGAGTTAGGATGGTGGGTGAATGGGTCTTGGTGTGAGGTAGAATGATGGGTGAACGTGTCTTGGTGTGCCTTAAGATGGTGGGTGAACGGGTCTTGGTGTGAGGTAGAATGTTGGGTGAATGGGTCTTGGTGTGAGTTAGGATGGTGGGTAAATGGGTCTTGGGGTGAATTAGGATGATGGGTGAATGGGTCTTGGTGTGAGTTAGGATGATGGGTGAATGGCTCTTGGTGTGAGTTAGGATGATGGGTAAATAGAGCTTGGTGTGATTTCGGATGATTGGTGAATAGGTCTTGTTGTGAGTTAGGCTGATGAGTGAATGTGTCTTGGTGTGAGTTAGGGTGATGGATGAATGGGTCTTTGTGTGAGTTACGATGGTGGGTGAATGGGTCATGGTGTGACGTGGGATGATGGGTGAATGGTGCTCCGTGTGAGTTAGGATAATGGGTCATTGGGTCTTGGTGTGAGTTAGGATGATTGGTGAATGGGTCTTGTTGTGAGATACGATGTTGGGTGAACGTGTCTTGGTGTGAGTTAGGATGGTGTGTGAACGGGTTTTGGTGTGAGTTAGGATGATGTGTGAATGGGTCTTGGTGTGAGTTAGGATGATGGGTGAATGGTCTTAGTGTGAGTTAGGATGGTGGATGAATGGGTCTTGGTGTGAATTAGGATGGTGGGTGAATGGGTCTTGGTGTGAGTTAGGATGATAGGTGAATGGGTCTGGATGTGAGTTAGGATGATGGGTGAACGGGTCTTGGTGTGAGTTAGGATGATGGGTGAATGGGTCTTGGTGTGAGTTAGGATGATGGGTGAATGGGTCTTGGTGTGAGTTAGGATGATGGGTGGACGGGTCTTGGTGTGAGATGGTTGATGTGTAAATGGGTCTTGGTGTGAGTTAGGATGATGGGTTAATGGGTTTTGGGGTGAGTTAGGATGATGGGTGAATGGGTCTTGGTGTGAGTTAGGATGATGGGTGAATGGGTCTTGGTGTGAGTTAGGATGATGGGTGGACGGGTCTTGGTGTGAGATGGTTGATGTGTAAATGGGTCTTGGTGTGAGTTAGGATGATGGGTGAATGGGTCTTGGTGTGAGTTAGGATGATGGGTGAATGGGTCTTGGTGTGAGTTAGGATGATGGGTTAATGGGTCTTGGTGTGAGTTAGGATGATGGGTGGACGGGTCTTGGTGTGAGATGGTTGATGGGTAAATGGGTCTTGGTGTGAGTTAGGATGATGGGTGAATGGGTCTTGGTGTGAGTTAGGATGATGGGTGAATGGCTTTTGGTGTGAGTTAGGATGATGTGTGAATGGGTTTTGCTGTGAGTTAGGATGATGGGTAAATGGGTCTTGGTGTGAGTTAGGATGATGGGTGAATGGGTCTTGGTGTGAGTTAGGATGATGGGTGAATAGAGCTTGGTGTGATTTCGGATGATGGGTGAATAGGTCTTGTTGTGAGTTAGGCTGATGAGTGAATGTGTCTTGGTGTGAGTTAGGGTGATGGGTGAATGGGTCTTGGTGTGAGTTAGGATGGTGGGTGAATGGGTCATTGTGTGAGTTAGGATTGTAGGTGGACGGGTCTTGGTGTGAATTAGGATGATGGGTGAATGGGTCATGGTGTGACGTGGGATGATGGGTGAATGGGGCTCCGTGTGAGTTAGGATAATGGGTCAATGGGTCTTGGTGTGAGTTAGGATGATTGGTGAATGGGTCTTGTTGTGAGATAGGATGTTGGGTGAACGTGTCTTGGTGTGAGTTAGGATGGTGTGTGAACGGGTCTTGGTGTGAGCTAGAATGATAGGTGAATGGGTCTTGGTGTGAGTTAGGATGGTGGGTGAATGGGTCTTGGTGTGAGGTAGAATGATGGGTGAACGTGTCTTGGTGTGCCTTAAGATGGTGGGTGAACGGGTCTTGGTGTGAGGTAGAATGTTGGGTGAATGGGTCTTGGTGTGAGTTAGGATGGTGGGTAAATGGGTCTTGGGGTGAATTAGGATGATGGGTGAATGGGTCTTGGTGTGAGTTAGGATGATGGGTGAATGGGTCTTGGTGTGAGTTAGGATGATGGGTGAATGGGTCTTGGTATGAGTTAGGATGATGGGTGAATAGAGCTTGGTGTGATTTCGGATGATGGGTGAATAGGTCTTGTTGTGAGTTAGGCTGATGAGTGGATGTGTCTTGGTGTGAGTTAGGGTGATGGGTGAATGGGTCTTGGTGTGAGTTAGGGTGATGGGTGAATCGGTCATTGTGTGAGTTAGGATGGTGGGTGGACGGGTCTTGGTGTGAATTAGGATGATGTGTGAATGGGTCTTGGTGTGAGTTAGGCTGATGCGTGAATGTGGCTTGATGTGAGTTAGGATGATGGGTGAATTGGTCATGGTGTGACTTAGGATGATTTGTGAATGGGGCTCCGTGTGAGTTAGGATAATGGGTCAATGGGTCTTGGTGTGAGTTAGGATAATGGGTCAATGGGTCTTGGTGTGAGTTAGGATGATGGGTGAATGGATCTTGGTGTGAGTTAGGATGATGGATGAATGGGTCTTGGTGTGAGTTAGGATGATGGGTGAATGGGTCTTGGTGTGAGTTAGGATGATGGGTGGACGGGTCTTGGTGTGAGATGGTTGATGGGTAAATGGGTCTTGGTGTGAGTTAGGATGATGGGTGAATGGGTCTTGGTGTGAGTTAGGATGATGGGTGAATGGCTTTTGGTGTGAGTTAAGATGATGTGTGAATGGGTTTTGCTGTGAGTTAGGATGATGGGTAAATGGGTCTTGGTGTGAGTTAGGATGGTGGGTGAATGGGTCTTGGTGTGAGTTAGGATGATAGGTGAATGGGTCTGGATGTGAGTTAGGATGATGGGTGAACGGGTCTTGGTGTGAGTTAGGATGATGGGTGAATGGGTTTTGGGGTGAGTTAGGATGATGGGTGAACGGGTCTTGGTGTGAGTTAGGGTGATGGGTGAACGGGTCTTGGTGTGAGTTAGGATGGTGGGTGAATGGGTCTTGGTATGAATTAGGATGGTGGGTTAATGGGTCTTGGTTTGAGTTAGGATGATGGGTGAATGGGTCTTGGTGTGAGTTAGGATGATGGGTGAATGGGTCTTGGTGTGAGTTAGGATGATGGGTGAATGGGTCTTGGTGTGAGTTAGGATGATAGGTGAATGAGTCTGGATGTGAGTTAGGATGATGGGTGAACGGGTCTTGGTGTGAGTTAGGATGATGGGTGAATGGGTTTTGGGGTGAGTTAGGATGATGGGTGAATGGGTCTTGGTGTGAGTTAGGATGATGGGTGAATGGGTCTTGGTGTGAGTTAGGATGATGGGTGAATGGCTTTTGGTGTGAGTTAGGATGATGTGTGAATGGGTTTTGCTGTGAGTTAGGATGATGGGTAAATGGGTCTTGGTGTGAGTTAGGATGATGGGTGAATGGTCTTGGTGTGAGTTAGGATGGTGGGTAAATGGGTCTTGGTGTGAGTTAGGATGATGGGTGAATGGGTCATTGTGTGAGTTAGGATGGTGGGTGGACGGGTCTTGGTGTGAATTAGGATGATGGGTGAATGGGTCATCGTGTGACGTGGGATGATGGGTGAATGGGGCTCCGTGTGAGTTAGGATAATGGGTCAATGTGTCTTGGTGTGAATTAGGATGATGGGTGAATGGGTCATGGTGTGACGTGGGATGATGGGTGAATGGGGCTCCGTGTGAGTTAGGATAATGGGTCAATGGGTCTTGGTGTGAGTTAGGATGATGGGTGAATGGCTCTTGGTGTGAGTTAGGATGATGGGTAAATAGAGCTTGGTGTGATTTCGGATGATTGGTGAATAGGTCTTGTTGTGAGTTAGGCTGATGAGTGAATGTGTCTTGGTGTGAGGTAGGGTGATGGATGAATGGGTCTTTGTGTGAGTTACGATGGTGGGTGAATGGGTCATGGTGTGACGTGGGATGATGGGTGAATGGTGCTCCGTGTGAGTTAGGATAATGGGTCATTGGGTCTTGGTGTGAGTTAGGATGATTGGTGAATGGGTCTTGTTGTGAGATAGGATGTTGGGTGAACGTGTCTTGGTGTGAGTTAGGATGGTGTGTGAACGGGTTTTGGTGTGAGTTAGGATGATGTGTGAATGGGTCTTGGTGTGAGTTAGGATGATGGGTGAATGGTCTTAGTGTGAGTTAGGATGGTGGGTGAATGGGTCTTGGTGTGAATTAGGATGGTGGGTGAATGGGTCTTGGTTTGAGTTAGGATGATGGGTGAATGGGTCTTGGTGTGAGTTAGGATGATAGGTGAATGGGTCTGGATGTGAGTTAGGATGATGGGTGAACGGGTCTTGGTGTGAGTTAGGATGATGGGTGAATGGGTTTTGGGGTGAGTTAGGATGATGGGTGAATGGGTCTTGGTGTGAGTTAGGATGATGGGTGAATGGGTCTTGGTGTGAGTTAGGATGATGGGTGGACGGGTCTTGGTGTGAGATGGTTGATGTGTAAATGGGTCTTGGTGTGAGTTAGGATGATGGGTGAATGGGTCTTGGTGTGAGTTAGGATGATGGGTGAATGGGTCTTGGTGTGAGTTAGGATGATGGGTGAATGGGTCTTGGTGTGAGTTAGGATGATGGGTGGACGGGTCTTGGTGTGAGATGGTTGATGGGTAAATGGGTCTTGGTGTGAGTTAGGATGATGGGTGAATGGGTCTTGGTGTGAGTTAGGATGCTGGGTGAATGGCTTTTGGTGTGAGTTAGGATGATGTGTGAATGGGTTTTGCTGTGAGTTAGGATGATGGGTAAATGGGTCTTGGTGTGAGTTAGGATGATGGGTGAATGGGTCTTGGTGTGAGTTAGGATGATGGGTAAATGGGTCTTGGTGTGAGTTAGGATGATGGGTGAATAGAGCTTGGTGTGATTTCGGATGATGGGTGAATAGGTCTTGTTGTGAGTTAGGCTGATGAGTGAATGTGTCTTGGTGTGAGTTAGGGTGATGGGTGAATGGGTCTTGGTGTGAGTTAGGATGGTGGGTGAATGGGTCATTGTGTGAGTTAGGATTGTAGGTGGACGGGTCTTGGTGTGAATTAGGATGATGGGTGAATGGGTCATGGTGTGACGTGGGATGATGGGTGAATGGGGCTACGTGTGAGTTAGGATAATGGGTCAATGGGTCTTGGTGTGAGTTAGGATGATTGGTGAATGGTTCTTGTTGTGAGATAGGATGTTGGGTGAACGTGTCTTGGTGTGAGTTAGGATGGTGTGTGAACGGGTCTTGGTGTGAGGTAGAATGATAGGTGAATGGGTCTTGGTGTGAGTTAGGATGGTGGGTGAATGGGTCTTGGTGTGAGTTAGAATGATGGGTGAACGTGTCTTGGTGTGCCTTAAGATGGTGGGTGAACGGGTCTTGGTGTGAGGTAGAATGATGGGTGAATGGGTCTTGGTGTGAGTTAGGATGGTGGGTAAATGGGTCTTGGGGTGAATTAGGATGATGGGTGAATGGGTCTTGGTGTGAGTTAGGATGATGGGTGAATGGGTCTTGGTGTGAGTTAGGATGATGGGTGAATGGGTCTTGGTATGAGTTAGGATGATGGGTGAATAGAGCTTGGTGTGATTTCGGATGATGGGTGAATAGGTCTTGTTGTGAGTTAGGCTGATGAGTGGATGTGTCTTGGTGTGAGTTAGGGTGATGGGTGAATGGGTCTTGGTGTGAGTTAGGGTGATGGGTGAATCGGTCATTGTGTGAGTTAGGATGGTGGGTGGACGGGTCTTGGTGTGAATTAGGATGATGTGTGAATGGGTCTTGGTGTGAGTTAGGCTGATGCGTGAATGTGGCTTGATGTGAGTTAGGATGATGGGTGAATTGGTCATGGTGTGACTTAGGATGATTTGTGAATGGGGCTCCGTGTGAGTTAGGATAATGGGTCAATGGGTCTTGGTGTGAGTTAGGATGATGGGTGAATGGATCTTGGTGTGAGTTAGGATGGTGGGTGAATGGGTCTTCTTGTGAGTTAGGATGTTGGGTGAACGGGTCTTGGTTTGAGTTAGGATGGCGGAGGAATGGGTCTTTGAGCGAGTTAGGATGATGGGTGAACGTGTCTTGGTGTGAGTTAGATGGTGGGTGAACGGGTGTTGGTGTGAGGTAGAATGTTGGGTGAATGGGTCTTGGTCTGAGTTAGGATGGTGGGTGAACGGGTCTTGGTGTGAGTTAGGATGGTGGGTGAATGGGTCTTGGTGTGAGGTAGGATGATGTGTGAATGGGTCATGGTGTGAGTTAGGATGGTGTGTGAACGGTTCTTTGTGTGTTAGGATGGTGGGTGAATGGGTCTTGGTTTGAGTTAGGATGGTGGGTGAACGGGTCTTGGTGTGAGTTAGGATGGTGTGTGAACGGGTTTTGGTGTGAGGTAGGATGATGGGTGAATGGGTTTTGGTGTGAGTTAGGAGGGTGGGTGAACGTGTCTTGGTGTGAGTTAGGATGGTGGGTGAATGGGTCTTGGTGTGAGTTAGGATGCGGGCATTAGTATTTCGGATGAGCTCAAGCTCACAGAATATGCAAGTTGTGAGGCCAGGAGACCATTGGATAGTCGAGTCATGAGGTAGCAAAGGAAATTATGAGGGTATCAGCAGCAGATGATCTGAGGCAGGGGCGGAGCTAGCTAAAAATATAAAAACAGATAGTAAGAGTTTCTATAGATATTTAAAAAAGAGAAGATTTAACAAAGTGAGCATTGGTCCGATAAAGAGAGTCTGTGGAATTAATAATGTAAAATAAGGAGAAGACAGTTGAATTGAACAGGTATTTTGCACTAGTCTGCACTATAGAGGATACAAGTAACATCCCAGAAATAGCTGTAAATCAGGAAATGGTAGGGAGTGAGGAACTCAAGAAAATTATAATCACCAGGGAAGTGGTACTGAGCAAACTGTTGGAGATGCGGTTGACAAGTCCCCGGACCCTGATGGACTTCATCCTAGGGTCTTAAAATAAGTGGCTAGTGAGATAGTTGATGCGTTGGTTTTAATTCTCCAAAATTCCCTAGATTCCGGGAAGGTTCCATTAAATTGGAAAAAAGCGAATGTAACTCCTTTATTCAAAGAGGGAGGGAGACAGAAAGCAGGAAACTATAGTCCAGTTAGCTTAACATCTGTCATAGGGAAGATGTTAGAAACTATTATTAAAGATGTTATAGCAGCGCATTTAGAAAACTCAAAGTAATCAGGCAGAGTCAACATGGTTTTGTGCAAGGGAAATCATGTTTAACCAATTTATTGGAGTTCTTTGAGGAAGTAACATGTGCTGTGGATAAAGGGGAATTGATGGGTGTACAGTACTTAGATTTCCAGAAGGCATTTGATAAGGTGCCAGGTCAAAGGTTATTGCAGAAAATAAAAGCTCATGGTGTAGGGGGTAACATATTGGCATGGATAGAAGATTGGCTAGCTAACAGGAAACAGAGAGTAGGCATAAATGGGTCATTTTCTGATTGACAAGATGTAACGAGTGGTGTGCCACAGGGATCAGTGCTGGGGCCTCAACTTTTAAAAATTTATATAAATGACTTGGATACAGGGACCGAAGGTATGGTTGATAAATTTGCTGATGACACAGCGATAGGTAGGAAAGCAAATTTTGAAGAGGACATAAGGAGGCTGCAAAGGGATATAGATAAGTTAAGTGAGTGTTGCAAAGCTCTGGAAAATGGAGTATAATGTGGGAAAATGTGAAGTTGTTCATTTTGGCAGGAAGAATAAAAAATAAGCATATTATCTAAATGGTGAGAGATTGCAGAGCTCTGAGATGCAGAGGGATCTGGGTGTCCTAGTGCATGAATCACAGAAGGTTACTACGCAGGTACAGCAAGTAATTAGGAAAGCTAATAGAATGTTCTCGTTTATTGCGAGGGGAATTGAATAAAAAAGTAGGGAGGTTATACTTCAGTTATACAGGGCATTGGTGAGACCACATCTGGAGTACTGTGTACAGTATTGGTCTCCTTATTTAAGGAAGGGTGTAAATGCGTTGGAATGCAGTTCAGAGAAGGTTTACTAGACTAATACCTGGAATGGGCGGGTAGTCTTATGAAGAAAGGTTGGACAGGCTAGGCTTGTATCCGCTGGAATTTAGAAGAATATGAGGTGACTTGATTGAAACATATAAGATCCTGAGGGATCTGGACAGGGTGGATGTGGAGAGGATGTTTCTTCTTGTGGGAGAATCTAGAACTAGGGGTCACTGCTTAAAAATAAGGGGTCGCCCATTTAAGACAGAGATGATGAGAATCTTGTTCTCTCAGAGAAACATAGAAACATAGAAGATTGGAGCAGGAGTAGGCCATTCGGCCCTTCGAGCCTGCTCCGCCATTCAATGAGATCATGGCTGATCATCCAAATTCAGTACCCTGCCCCGGCCTTTTCCCCATATCCCTTGATCCCTTTAGCCTTAAGAAATATATCTAACTCCTTCTTTAATATATTTAATGAATTGGCCTCCACTGCCATCTGTGGTGGAGAATTCCACAGGTTTACCACTCTCTGGGTGAAGAAATTCCTCCTCATCTAGTCTGTCTTGTCCTGTTAGAATTTTATACGTTTCAATAAGATCCCCTCTCATTCTTCGAAACTCCAGCGAGTGTAAGCCTAATCGACCCAATCTCTGCTCATATGTCATTTCTGCAATCCCAGGTATCAGCCTGGTGAATCTTCGCTGCACTCCCACAATGGCAAGAACATCCTTCCTCCGATAAGGCGACCAAAACTCCACATAATACTCAAGGAGTGGTCTCACCAAGGCCCTGTACAACTGCAGCAAGACATCCTTGTTCCTGTATTGGAACCCTCTCGCTGCGAAGTCCAACAGACCATTTGCCTTCTTAAAAATGTTAAGGCAGAAGTAGATACATTCTTGGTAAGCAACGACTGAAAAGTTATCGGGGGTAGGCGGGAATGTGGAGTAATTAGATCAGCCATGATCTGATCGAATGGCAGATGCAACTCGAAGAGCCGACTCGCCTACTCCTGCTCCTAATTTGTATGTTCGTATATTTGTTCCTATGAGACGGGTGCTGTTATGGAGGTTGGAAATAGGCGGTCTTGGTGATGCAGCGGATATGTGGTTGGTAACTCATTTCAGGGTCAAATAGGAGGCCAAGTTTTTCAACATTCTAGTTTAATCCTCAGACAGAAACCAGGGAGACGAATGCAGTTGGTAGGTAGCGAACGGAGTTTGTGGCGGGACCCAGGACAATGGCCAATAAATCGTAGTCAAGCAGCGTAGTTACAGAGTACGCCACGGAAATACAAAAATAATACGAGCTTATCCTGTGCGAGGCCCAGAATGGAGATTGGTTCCTCGGCGCTGCAGAGTTCTACACAGCATATGACATCACGAAGACCAGGGGGTAAAAATTCAGTTGGTTGCGCCTCCCGTTAGCGCCTTAAGAGGGCGCTAATGGGGCGCAAAGCCGCTAACGCCTGGGCGCAGCGATGTTTGCGCCGCTCGGGAAATTAACTAGACATTGTGCGGCGGCGCTAAAACTTACCGCTGCGACCACCTGCGCGCGCAGATTATGACGTCATTCCATGGTGCAACGCCCTTGTGGCGCCCCGGAGCGGAAATTGAGTGGTGCCCCCTGCCTTACCGCCTGGCGCATCCAACGACCAGAAGACTGGAACACTATCAATCGCTGTGGGGCTGGGGGGGGGGCGCTATTTAAAGGGGGCCTCTTCCTGTCTTTTATTGTTAGTGGCATTTTTGAACTACGCATTCTGAGAGAGAGAGGGAGAGACTTCTGGAGAGATTCAACGTTGTGTGAAGGAGTTTTGAGTACTGAGCAGCACTTTGCAGGTTCATTTTGATTTGCCATTCCTTGTATCGATTTAGCAGAGACTGTGGGAGCTGCACTCTGAGCTCTTTGCCTGGTACTCTCCATTGTTCTTTCCAGCACATTTGATGTGCAAGTCTCTCCAGGCCGAGATTCAAGGGTGCAATGCACAGGATGTGGATGGAAAGCAAGATTAACCATCCCCTTTAAGAACTGGCCCGTGCCATTGTGTGTGTGTTCCATTGCTGACTGACATTACATGAGCTTCGCCAGCGCTCTGAGTTAGCGCCTCACTCCTTGGCCTTTGCGCCTTAAGACAGGTGTGCAGCGCCTGATTTAGCGCTCCACTCACCTCCCGGGGCGGTAAAATGAAGTTTCCAGTCAGTGCCGATAATTAGCGCCAGGCGCTAATATTTGCGTCCAGACGATATTTGCGCCCCAAATGGGGCGCGACCTAATTTCTACCCCCAGGAGTGCAGCGTACCGCCTCTGCGCATGGGAGGACAAGCCCACAAAAGCTGTCAAAACTAATCCACTCCCACAGAAACTTCTCAAAGTGTCTTCCGTTGCAATTACATTTATTTGAAAACTTCTGAAAATGTTCAATTAATCTGGTACTTGGACTTATTTTACATATCAGCATTTTGTTTTATTCCCTCCAAACTCAAAATTTATTAGTCCCTATGTATACAACTACCTGTTCTAATCTCAAAGTGCTTTACAGCCAATGAAGTACTTTTTTGGAGTGTAGTCACTGTTGTAATGTGGGAAACGCGGCAGCGAATTTGCGCACAGCAAGCTCCCACTAACAGCAATGTGATAATGACCAGATAATCTGTTTTTATTATGTTGATTCAGGGATACATATTGGCAAGGACACCGGGAATAGCACCCCTACTCTTCTTCGAAACGGGGCCATGGGATCTTTTACGTCCACCTGAGAGAGCAGGCGGGGCCTCGGTTTAAAGTCTCATCTAAAAGACAGTACTCCCTCAATGCTGCACAGGATTGTTAGCCAGGCTGTATGTGCTCAATTTGCTGCAGTGAGACATAAACCCACAAGCTTCTGACACACAGGCGAATGCGGTATCCACTGAGCCACAGCTGACACTGAAATGATACTGAACTTCAGAAAGACCCTGTGACAGTGTCGAGTGTCCTATAGACAGAGACAGCGTCCAGTGTAATATAAACAGAGATAGGTCTAGTGTAATAAAAACAGAGACAGGACCTAATATAATATAAACAGAGACAGGGTCTAGTGTAAGATAAACATAGACATGGTCTAATGTAATATAAACAGAGACCAGGTCTAGTGTAATATATACAGAGACAGGGTCTAACGTAATAAAATCAGAGTCAGGGTCTAGAGTAATATAAACAGAGACAGTATCTAGTGTAATAAAACGGAGATAGGATCACATGTAACATAAAAAGAAACAGGATGTTGTGTAATATAAAAAGAGACAGGGTCTAATGAAACATAAACAGAGACAGGGTCTAGTGTAATATAAACAGAGACATTGTCTAGTGCATTAATAAGAGAGACAGGATCTTAGAATAATATAAACAGAGAGAGGGCCTAGTGTAATATAAACAGAGACAGAGTCTTGTGAATTATAAACAGTGACAGCATCTAGTGCATTAGTAAGAGGGACAGGGTCTAGAGTAATAAAATCAGAGACAGGGCTGAGAATAATATAACAGAGACAGGGTCTGGTGTAATATAAACAGAGACAAGACCTAGTGTAAAATAAAGGGAGAAAAGGTTCTAGTGTAATATAAACAAAGACAGGGTCTAGTGCAATATAAACAGTGACAGGGCCTAGTGTAATATAAACAGAGACAAGGTCTAGTGTAATATAAACGTTCCAGCCTGCTAGCCGGAGCAGAAACGAGTAAACAAGTGGGGTACAGAGACCCCTGATCGACACGTGGGTGCTGCGGTGAAAAACATCCGGTCAGATTTTTCGGAATTCTCCGAGTTATCACGAGTGGAACCAAGGAAGGATGGAACGAATTCTAGTATTGCTCGCGGCAATCGGATGTGGATTGGCCTATCGAGGCCGCACCAAGGATGTCGTGGTGTTTGGATGCTCCGGGGACACGACCCCCATCGCGGTGGATGGGACCGGAAGACGGGAGGCTGAGGAGACCACCACCTATTTCCACACGTTGTTTGACACGTTGGACCCCCTGGGACACATCTCATTGTCTTGGCTATGCTCTTTGATGTAAGGAAAGATTTGAATATATTTTGTCTGTGTTTAAATTGTGAATTATGTGAGATTCTCTCACTGCTAAACTTACTTGACGAAGGAGCGAACTGCTCCGAAAGCTTGTAAAATTAAATAAATCTGTTGGACTATAACCTGGTGTTGTGCGACTTCTCATTTTTGTCCACCCCAGTCCAACGCCGGCATCTCCACATCATAATATAAACAGAGACAGGGAATAGTGTAATATAAAAAGAAATAGGATCCAGTGTAATATAAACAGAGCCAAGGGTCAGTGTAATATAAACAAAGTCAGGGTCTAGTGTAATATAAAAAGAGATAGGGTCTAGCGTACCATAAACATAGACAGGGTGTAGTGCAGTAAAAAATGATACGGGGTCTAGTGTAATATAAACAAAAAAAGGGTGTAGTGTAATATAAACAGAATCAAGGACTAGTGTAATATAAACAGAGACAGGGTCTCACGTACCATAAACATAGACAGGGTGCAGTGCAGTAAAAAATGATACGGGGTCTAGTGTAATATAAACACAAATAGGGTCTAGTGTAATATAAACAGAGACAGGATCTGGTGTAATATAAACAGAGAGGCTCTAGTGTAATATAAACAGAGATAGGGTCGAGTGTAATAGAAACAGTGATAGGGTCCAGTGTAATATAAACAGAGACAGGATCTAGTATTATGTAAACAGAGACAGGGTCTAGTGTAAAATAAACAGAGACCGGTTCTAGTGTAATATAAAGAGAGAGAGGGTCTAGTGTAATATAAACAGAGACAGCGTCTAGTGTAATATATAGATAGACAAGGCCGAGTGTAATATAAACATGGTCAGAGTCTAGCGTAATATAAAAAAAAACAGGATCTAGTGTAATATAAACAGAGAAAAGGTCTAGTATAATAAAAACAGAGACATGGTCTATTGTAATATAAACAGAGGCAGTGTCCAGTGTAATTTAAACAGAGACATGGTCCAGTGTAATACAAACAGAGACAGGGTCCAGAGTAATATAAACAGCAAAAGGGCCAAATGTAATATAAACAGAGACAGGGGCTAGTGTAAAATAAACAGAGACATGGTCTAGTGGAACATAAACAGAGACGGGGTCTAGTGTAATATAAACAGAGAAAGGGTGCAGTGTAATATAAACTGAGACAGGATCCAGTGTATTAGAAACAGAGACAGGGCCGAGTGTAATATAAACAGAGTCAGAGTCTAGTGTAATATAAACAGAGAAAAGGTCTAGTGCAATATAAACAGAGACAGGGTCCAGTGTAATATAAACATAGACAGCGTCCAGTGTAATTTAAAGAGAGTCAGAGACTAGTTTAATATAAAAAGAAACAGGATCTAGTGTAATATAAACAGAGACAGGGTTCAGAGTAATATAAACAAGGACAGGGTCTAGTGTAATATAAACAGAGACTGGGTCTTGTGTAATATAAAGAGAGTCAGAGTCCAGTGTAATATAAACAGAGACAGGTTCTAGTGTAATATAAACAGAGACAGGTTATAGTGTAATATAAAGAGAGTCAGAGTCTAGTGTAATATAAACAGAGACAGGGTCTAGTGTAATATAAAGTGAGTCAGAGTCTAGAGTAATATAAACAGAGACAGGGTCTAGTGTAATATAAACAGAGACAGGATCCAGTGTAATATAAATAGAAACAGGGTCCAGTGTAATATAAAGAGAGACATGGTTTACTGTAATATAAACAGAGACAGGGTCTCGTGTAAAATAAAGAGAAACAGGATCTAGTGTAATATAATCAGAGATATGGTCTAGTGTAATATAAACAGAGACATGGTCTAGTGTAATATATAAAAAAACAGAGTCTAGTGTAATATAAACAGAGACATGGTCTAGTGTAATATAAACAGAGACAGGGTCCAGTTCAATATAAACAGAGACAGGGTCTAGTGTAATAAAAACAGAGACAGGTTCTAGTGTAATATAAACAGAGACAGGAATTAGTGTAATATGAAGAGATACAGGGTCCAGTGTAATATAAACAGAGACCGGGTCTAGTGTAATATAAACAGAGCTAGGGTCTAGTGTAATATAAAAAGAGACTGCGTCTAGTGTAATATAAACAGAGACAGGATCTAGTGTAATACAAACAGAGACAGGGTCCAGTGTAATATAAACAGAGGCAGGGTCTAGTGCAATATAAACAGAAACAGGGTATAGCATAATATGAACAGAGACAGGGTCTAGTGCAATATAAACAGAGACAGAGTCTAGTGTAATATAAACAGAGAGCGGGTCCAGTGTAATTTAAACAGAGACAGGATCTAGTGTAATGTAAACAGACACAGGGTCTAGTGTAATTTAAACAGAGACCGGGTCTAGTGTAATATAAAGAGAGACAGGGTCTAGTATAATATAAACTGAGAGAGGATCCAGTGTAATATAAACAGAGACAGCGTCTAGTGCAATATACACATAGACAAGGCCGAGTGTAATATAAACAGGGTCAGAGTTTAGCGTAATATAAAAAGACACAGGATCCAGTGTAATCTAAACAGTGAAAAGATCTAGTGTAATAAAAACAGAGACAGGGTCTAGTGTAAAATAAACAGAGACCGGTTCTAGTGTAATATAAAGAGAGAGAGGGTCTAGTGTAATATAAACAGAGACAACGTCTAGTGTAATATATAGATAGACAAGGCCGAATGTAATATAAACAGGGTCAGAGTCTAGCGTAATATAAAAAAAAAACAGGATCTAGTGTAATATAAACAGAGAAAAGGTCTAGTATAATAAAAACAGAGACATGGTCTATTGTAATATAAACAGAGGCAGTGTCCAGTGTAATTTAAACAGAGACATGGTCCAGTGTAATATAAACAGAGACAGGGTCCAGAGTAATATAAACAGAAAAAGGGCCAAATGTAATATAAGCAGAGACAGGGGCTAGTGTAAAATAAACAGAGACATGGTCTAGTGGAACATAAACAGAGACGGGGTCTAGTGTAATATAAACAGAGACAGGGTGCAGTGTAATATAAACTGAGACAGGATCCAGTGTATTATAAACAGAGACAGGGCCGAGTGTAATATAAACAGAGTCAGCGTCCAGTGTAATATAAACAGAGAAAAGGTCTAGTGTAATATAAACAGAGACAGGGTCCAGTGTAATATAAACATAGACAGCGTCCAGTGTAATTTAAAGAGAGTCAGTTACTAGTTTAATATAAAAAGAAACAGGATCTAGTGTAATATAAACAGAGACAGGGTTCAGAGTAATATAAACAAGGACAGGGTCTAGTGTAATATAAACAGAGACTGGGTCTTGTGTAATATAAAGAGAGTCAGAGTACAGTGTAATACAAACAGAGACAGGTTCTAGTGTAATATAAACAGAGACAGGTTATAGTGTAATATAAAGAGAGTCAGAGTCTAGTGTAATATAAACAGAGACAGGGTCTAGTGTAATATAAAGTGAGTCAGAGTCTAGAGTAATATAAACAGAGACAGGGTCTAGTGTAATATAAAAAGAGACAGGATCCAGTGTAATATAAATAGAAACAGGGTCCAGTGTAATATAAAGAGAGACATGGTTTACTGTAATATAAACAGAGACAGGGTCTAGTGTAAAATAAAGAGAAACAGGATCTAGTGTAATATAATCAGAGATATGGTCTAGTGTAATATAAACAGAGACATGGTCTAGTGTAATATATAAAAAAACAGAGTCTAGTGTAATATAAACAGAGACATGGTCTAGTGTAATATAAACAGAGACAGGGTCCAGTTCAATATAAACAGAGACAGGGTCTAGTGTAATAAAAACAGAGACAGGTTCTAGTGTAATATAAACAGAGACAGGAATTAGTGTAATATGAAGAGATACAGGGTCCAGTGTAATATAAACAGAGACCGGGTCTAGTGTAATATAAACAGAGCTAGGGTCTAGTGTAATATAAAAAGAGACTGCGTCTAGTGTAATATAAACAGAGACAGGATCTAGTGTAATACAAACAGAGACAGGGTCCAGTGTAATATAAACAGAGGCAGGGTCTAGTGCAATATAAACAGAAACAGGGTATAGCATAATATGAACAGAGACAGGGTCTAGTGCAATATAAACAGAGACAGAGTCTAGTGTAATATAAACAGAGAGCGGGTCCAGTGTAATTTAAACAGAGACAGGATCTAGTGTAATGTAAACAGACACAGGGTCTAGTGTAAAATAAACAGAGACCGGGTCTAGTGTAATATAAAGAGAGACAGGGTCTAGTATAATATAAACTGAGAGAGGATCCAGTGTAATATAAACAGAGACAGCGTCTAGTGCAATATACACATAGACAAGGCCGAGTGTAATATAAACAGGGTCAGAGTTTAGCGTAATATAAAAAGACACAGGATCTAGTGTAATCTAAACAGTGAAAAGATCTAGTGTAATAAAAACAGAGACATGGTCTATTGTAATATAAACAGAGGCAGGGTCCAGTGTAATTTAAACAGAGACAAGGTCCAGTGTAATATAAACAGAGAGAGGGTCTAGAGTAATCTACACAGAGACAGGGCCAAGTGTAATATAAACAGAGACAGGGGCTAGTGTAAAATAAACAGCGACATGGTCTAGTGGCTAATACACAGAGACGGGGTCTAGTGTAATATAAACTGAGACAGGATACAGTGTAATATAAACAGAGACAGCGTCTAGTGCAATATATACATAGACAGGGCCAAGTTTAATGTAAAAAGAGAGAGGATCTAGTGTAATATAAACAGAGACCGCGTCTAGTGTAATTTAAAGAGAGTCAGAGTCTAGTGTAATATAAAAAGAAACAGGATGTAGTGCAATATAAACAGAGACAGGGTTCAGAGTAATATAAACAA
The DNA here is from genome assembly GCA_030390025.1 of Squalus acanthias. Taxonomy (NCBI): domain Eukaryota; kingdom Metazoa; phylum Chordata; class Chondrichthyes; order Squaliformes; family Squalidae; genus Squalus; species Squalus acanthias. The sequence continues at coordinate 348,362 of JASTWF010000416.1, forward strand.
AGACAGGGTCTAGTGTAATATAAACAGAGACTTGGTCTTGTTTAATATAAAGAGAGTCAGAGTCTAGAGTAATATAAACAGAGACAGGTTCAAGTGTAATATAAACAGACACAGGGTCGAGTGTAATATAAAGAGAGTCAGAGTCTAGTGTAATATAAACAGAGACAGTGTCTAGTGTAATATAAAGAGAGTCAGAGTCTAGTGTAATATAAACAGAGACAGGGTCTAGTGTAATATAAACAGAGACAGGATAAAGTGTAATATAAACAGAGACAGGGTCCAGTGTAATATAAACAGAGATATGGTCTACTCTAATGTAAACAGGGACAAGGACTAGTGTAATATAAAAAGAAATAGGATCTAGAGTAAAATAAACAGAGACAGGGTCTAGTGTAAAATAAAGAGAGACAGGATCTAGTGTAATATAAACAGAGATAGGGTCTTGTGTAATATAATCAGAGATATGGTCTAGTGTAACATAAACAGAGACATGGTCTAGTGTAAAATAAAGAGAGACAGGGTCTAGTGTAATATAAACAGAGAGAGGGTCTAGTGTAAAATAAAGATAAACAGGATTTAGTGTAATATAAACAGAGATAGGGTCTTGTGTAATATAATCAGAGATATGGTCTAATGTAATATAAACAGAGACATGGTCGATTGTAATATAAACAAAGACAGGGTCTAATGTAATATAAATAGAGACATGGTCTAGTGTAATAAAAACAGAGACAGGGTCCATTTTAATATAAACAGAGACAGGGTCTAGTGTAATAAAAACAGAGACAGGGTCTAGTGTAATATAAACAGAGACAGGATCTAGTGTAATATGAACAGAGACAGGGTCCAGTGTAATATAAACAGAGACAAGGCCGAGTGTAATATAATACGGGGTCAGAGTCTAGAGTAATATAAAAAGAAACATGATCTAGTGTAATATAAACAGAGAAAAGATCTAGTGTAATAAAAACAGGGACATGTTCTATTGCAATATAAACAGAGGCAGGGTCCAGTGTAATTTAAACAAAGACAGGGTCCAGTGTAATATAAACAGAGACAGAGTCTAGAGTAATATAAACAGAGACAGGGCCAAGTGTAATATAAACAGAGATAGGGGCTAGTGTAAAATAAACAGAGACATGGTCTAGTGGAACATAAACAGAGACGGGGTCTAGTGTAATATAAACAGAGACAGGGTGCAGTTTAATATAAACTCAGAAAGGATCCAGTGTATTTTAAACAGAGACAGGGCCTAGTGGAACATAAACAGAGACGGGGTCTAGTGTAATATAAACAGAGACAGGGTCTAGTGTAATATAAACTCAGCAAGGATCCAGCGTATTATAAACAGATGCAGGGCCTAGTGTAATATAAAGAGAGACAGGGTCTAGTGTAATATAAACTGAGACAGGATCCAGTGTAATATAAACAGAGACAGCGTCTAGTGCAATATATACATAGACAGGGCCAAGTGTAATATAAACAGAGAGAGGAACTAGTGTAATATAAACAGAGGCCGCGTCTAGTGTAATACATACATATACACGGCCGAGTGTAATATAAACAGAGTCAGAGTCTAGTGTAATATAAACAGAGACTGGGTCTTGTGTGATATAAAGACAGTCAGAGTCTAGAGTAATATAAACAGAGACAGATTCTAGTGTAATATAAAGAGAGTTAGAGTCTAGTGTAATATAAACAGAGACAGGGTCTAGTGTAATAAAACAGAGACAGGTTGTAGTGTAATATAAACAGAGACATGGTCTACTGTAATGTAAACAGAGACAGGGACTAGTGTAATATAAAAAGAAATGGGATCTAGAGTAAAATAAACAGAGACAGGGTCTAGTGTAAAATAAAGAGAAACAGGATCTAGTGTAATATAAACAGAGATAGGGTCTTGTGTAATATAATCAGAGATATGGTCTAGTGTAATATAAACAGAGACATGGTCTAGTGTAAAATAAAGAGAGACAGGGTCTAGTGTAATATAAACAGAGAGAGGGTCGAGTGTAAAATAAAGAGAAACAGGATTTAGTGTAATATAAACAGAGATAGGGTCTTGTGTAATATAATCAGAGATATGGTCTAATGTAATATAAACAGAGACATGGTCGATTGTAATATAAACAAAGACAGGCTCTAATGTAATATAAATAGAGACATGGTCTAGTGTAATAAAAACAGAGACAGGGTCCAGTTTAATATAAACAGAGACAGGGTCTAGTGTAATAAAAACAGAGACAGGGTCTAGTGTAATATAAACAGAGACAGGATCTAGTGTAATATAAACAGAGACAGTGTCCAGTGTAATATAAAGAGAGACAGGATCTAGTGTAATATAAACAGAGACAGGGTCCAGTGTAATATAAAGAGAGACAAGGCCGAGTGTAATATAATACGGGGTCAGAGTCTAGCGTAATATAAAAAGAAACACGATCTAGTGTAATATAAACAGAGAAAAGATCTAGTGCAATAAAAACAGGGACATGTTCTATTGTAATATAAACAGAGGCAGGGTCCAGTGTAATTTAAACATAGACAGGGTCCAGTGTAATATAAACAGAGACAGAGTCTAGAGTAATATAAACAGAGACAGGGCCAAGTGTAATATAAACAGAGACAGGGGCTCGTGTAAAATAAACAGAGACATGGTCTAGTGGAACATAAACAGAGACGGGGTCTAGTGTAATATAAACAGAGACAGGGTGCAGTTTAATATAAACTCAGAAAGGATCCAGTGTATTTTAAACAGAGACAGGGCCTAGTGGAACATAAACAGAGACGGGGTCTAGTGTAATATAAACAGAGACAGGGTCTAGTGTAATATAAACTCAGAAAGGATCCAGCGTATTATAAACAGATACAGGGCCTAGTGTAATATAAAGAGAGACAGGGTCTAGTGTAATATAAACTGAGACAGGATCCAGTGTAATATAAACAGAGACAGCATCTAGTGCAATATATACATAGACAGGGCCAAGTGTAATATAAACAGAGAGAGGAACTAGTGTAATATAAACAGAGGCCGCGTCTAGTGTAATACATACATATACACGGCCGAGTGTAATATAAACAGAGTCAGAGTCTAGTGTAATATAAACAGAGACTGGGTCTTGTGTGATATAAAGACAGTCAGAGTCTAGAGTAATATAAACAGAGACAGATTCTAGTGTAATATAAAGAGAGTTAGAGTCTAGTGTAATATAAACAGAGACAGGGTCTAGTGTAATAAAACAGAGACAGGGTCTAGTGTAATATAAACAGAGACATGGTCTACTGTAATGTAAACAGAGACAGGGACTAGTGTAATATAAAAAGAAATGGGATCTAGAGTAAAATAAACAGAGACAGGGTCTAGTGTAAAATAAAGAGAAACAGGATCTAGTGTAATATAAACAGAGATAGGGTCTTGTGTAATATAATCAGAGATATGGTCTAGTGTAATATAAACAGAGACATGGTCTAGTGTAAAATAAAGAGAGACAGGGTCTAGTGTAATATAAACAGAGACTGTGTCTTGTGTAATATAAAGAGATTCAGAGTCTAGAGTAATATAAACAGAGACAGGTTCTAGTGTAATATAAAGAGAGTCAGAGTCTAGTGTAATATAAAGAGAGTCAGAGTCTAGTGTAATATAAACAGAGACAGGGTCTAGTATAATATAAACAGAGACAGGATAAAGTGTAATATAAACAGAGACAGGGTCCAGTTTAATATAAACAGAGACAGGGTCTAGTGTAATATAAACAGAGATAGGGTCTTGTGTAATATAATCAGAGATATGGTCTAGTGCAATATAAACAGAAACATGGTCTAGTGTAAAATAAAGAGAGACAGGGTCTAGTGTAATATAAACAGAGACTGTGTCTTGTGTAATATAAAGAGATTCAGAGTCTAGAGTAATATAAACAGAGACAGGTTCTAGTGTAATATAAAGAGAGTCAGAGTCTAGTGTAATATAAAGAGAGTCAGAGTCTACTGTAATGTAAACAGAGACAGGGTCTAGTGTAATATAATCAGAGATATGGTCTAGTGTAATATAAACAGAGACATGGTCTAGTGTAAAATAAAGAGAGACAGGATCTAGTGTAATATAAACAGAGGCAGGGTCTAGTGTAATATAAACAGATATAGGGTCTTGTGTAATATAATCAGAGATATGGTCTAGTGTAATATAAACAGAGACATGGTCTAGTGTAAAATAAAGAGAGACAGGGTCTAGTGTAATATAAACAGAGAGAGGGTCTAGAGTAAAATAAAGAGAAACAGGATTTAGTGTAATATAAACAGAGATAGGGTCTTGTGTAATATAATCAGAGATATGGATCTAATGTAATATAAACAGAGACATGGTCGATTGTAATATAAACAAAGACAAGGTATAATGTAATATAAATAGAGACAGAGTCTAGTGTAATATAAACAGAGAAAATGTCTAGTGTAAAATAAACATAGACAGCGTCCAGTGTAATTTAAAGAGAGTCAGAGTCTAGTGTAATATAAAAAGAAACAGGATCTAGTGTAATATAAACATAGACAGGGTCTAGTGTAATATAAACAGAGACTGGGTCTTGTGTAATATAAAGAGAGTCAGAGTCTAGAGTAATATAAACAGAGACAGGTTCTAGTGTAATATAAAGAGAGTCAGAGTCTAGCGTAATATAAACAGAGACAGGGTCTAGTGTAATAAAACAGAAACAGGGTCTAGTGTAATATAAACAGAAACATGGTCTACTGTAATGTAAACAGAGACAGGGACTAGAGTAATATAAAAATAAATGGGATCTAGAGTAAAATAAACAGAGACAGGGTCTAGTGTAAAATAAAGAGAAACAGGATCTAGTGTAATATAAACAGAGATAGGGTCTTGTGTAAAATAATCAGAGATATGGTCTAATGTAATATAAACAGAGACATGGTCGATTGTAATATAAACAAAGACAGGGTGTAATGTAATATAAATAGAGACATGGTCTAGTGTAATATAAACAGAGACAGGGTCCAGTTTAATATAAACAGAGACAGGGTCTAGTTTAATAAAAACAGAGACATGGTCTAGTGTAATATAAACAGAGACAGGATCTAGTGTAATATAAACAGAGACAGGGGCCAGTGTAATATAAAGAGAGACAAGACCGAGTGTAATATAATACGGGGTCAGAGTCTAGCGTAACATAAAAAGAAACAGGATCTAGTGTAATATAAACAGAGAAAAGATCTAGTGTAATAAATACAGGGACATGTTCTATTGTAATATAAACAGAGGCAGGGTCCAGTGTAATTTAAACAAAGACAGGGTCCAGTGTAATATAAACAGAGACAGAGTCTAGAGTAATATAAACAGAGACAGGGCCAAGTGTAATATAAACAGAGACAGGGGCTAGTGTAAAATAAACAGAGACATGGTCTAGTGGAACATAAACAGAGACGGGGTCTAGTGTAATATAAACAGAGACAGGGTGCAGTGTAATATAAACTCAGAAAGTATCCAGTGTATTATAAACAGATACAGGGCCTAGTGTAATATAAAGAGAGACAGGGTCTAGTGTAATATAAACTGAGACAGGATCCAGTGTAATATAAACAGAGACAGCGTCTAGTGCAATATGTACATAGACAGGGCCAAGTGTAATATAAACAGAGAGAGGAACTAGTGTAATATAAACAGAGGCCGCGTCTAGTGTAATACATACATATACACGGCCGAGTGTAACATAAACAGAGTCAGAGTCTACTGTAACATAAAAAGAGAAAATGTCTAGTGAAAAATAAACATAGACAGCGTCCAGTGTAATTTAAAGAGAGTCAGAGTCTAGTGTAATATAAAAAGAAACAGGATCTAGTGTAATATAAACAGAGACAGGGTTCAGAGTAATACAAACAATGACATGGTCTAGTGTAATATAAACAGAGACTGGGTCTTGTGTAATATAAAGAGAGTCAGAGTCTAGAGTAATATAAACAGAGACAGGTTCTAGTGTAATATAAAGAGAGTCAGAGTCTAGTGTAATATAAACAGAGACAGGGTCTAGTTTAATATAAACAGAGACAGGGTCTAGTGTAATATAAACAGAGACATGGTCTACTGTAATGTAAACAGAGACAGGGACTAGTGTAATATAAAAATAAATAGGATCTAGTGTAATATAAACAGAAACAGGTTCTAGTGTAATATAAACAGAGACAGGGTCTAGTGTAATATAAAGAGAGTCAGAGTTCAGTGTAATTTAAACAAAGAAAGGGTCCAGTGTAATATAAACAGAGACAGGGTCTAGAGTAATATAAACAGAGACATGACTAAGTGTAACATAAACAGAGACAGGGGCTAGTGTAAAATAAACAGAGACAGGGTTCAGTGTAATATAAACAGAGACAGAGTCTAGAGTAATATAAACAGAGACAGGGCCAAGTGTAATATAAACAGAGACAGGGGCTAGTGTAAAATAAACAGAGACATGGTCTAGTGGAACATAAACAGAGACGGAGTCTAGTGTAATTTAAACAGAGACAGGGTTCAGTGTAATATAAACTGAGACAGGATCCAGTGTATTACAAACAGAGACAGGGCCTAGTGTAATATAAAGAGAGACAGGGTCTAGTGTAATATAAACTGAGACAGGATCCAGTGTAATATAAACAGAGACAGCGTCTAGTGCAATATATACAGAGACAGGGCCAAGTGTAATATAAACAGAGATCGGGTCTAGTGTAAAATAAAGAGAAACAGGATTTAGTGTAATATAAACAGAGATAGGGTCTTGTGTAATATAATGAGAGATATGGTCTAATGTAATATAAACAGAGACATGGTCGATTGTAATATAAACAAAGACAGGGTCTAATGTAATATAAATAGAGACATGGTCTAGTGTAATATAAACAGAGACAGGGTCCAGTTTAATATAAACAGAGACAGGGTCTAGTGTAATAAAAAGAGAGACAGGGTCTAGTGTAATATAAACAGAGACAGGATCTAGTGTAATATAAACAGAGACAGGGGCCAGTGTAATATAAACAGAGACAGCATCTAGTGCAATATATACATAGACAGGGCCAAGTGTAATATAAACAGAGAGAGGAACTAGTGTAATATAAACAGAGGCCGCGTCTAGTGTAATACATACATATACACGGCCGAGTGTAATATAAACAGTGTCAGAGTCTAGTGTAATATAAACAGAGAAAATGTCTAGTGTAAAATAAACATAGACAGCGTCCAGTGTAATTTAAAGAGAGTCAGAGTCTAGTGTAATATAAAAAGAAACAGGATCTAGTGTAATATAAACAGAGACAGGGTTCAGAGTAATATAAACAAACACAGGGTCCAGTGTAATATAAACAGAGACTGGGTCTTGTGTAATATAAAGAGAGTCAGAGTCTAGTGTAATATAAGCAGAGACAGGTTCTAGTGTAATATAAAGAGAGTCAGAGTCCAGTTTAATACTTCGACACCTTCGATAACCATTTTTTTACCCAAACACACGGAACAGCCATGGGGACCAAATTCGCACCCCAATACGCCAACATCTTCATGCACAAGTTCGAGCAAGACTTCTTCTCTGCACAGGACCTCCAACAAACGCTGTACACCAGATACATCGACGACATCTTCTTCCTTTGGACCCACGGCGAAGGATCACTGAAAGGACTACACGATAGCATCAACAGGTTCCATCCCACCATCAAACTCACCATGGACTACTCCTCAGAATCGGTTTCATTCTTGGACACACGAATCTCCATCAAAGACGGACGCCTCAGCACTTTACTCTACCGCAAGCCCACGGACAACCTCACGATGCTCCACTTCTCCAGCTTCCACCCTAACCACGTTAAAGAAGCCATCCCCTATGGACAAGCCCTGCGAATACACATGATCTGCTCAGAAGAGGAGCAACGCGATGGACACCTACGGATACTGAAAGACGCCCTCGTAAGAACGGGATATGACACTCGACTCGTCGATCGACAGTCCAACGGGCCACAGCGAAAAACCGCATAGACCTCCTCAGAAGACGAACACGGGACACAACCAACAGAGTACCCTACGTCGTCCATTACTTCCCCGGAGCGGAAAAACTACGCCATGTTCTTCGCAACCTTCAACATGTCATCGATGACGACGAACACCTTGCTAAGGCCATCCCCATGCCTTCACTGCTCGCCTTCAAGCAGCCGCCTAACCTCAAAAGTACCATCGTTCGCAGCAGATTACCCATCTTTCAGGAGAACAGCAACCACGACACCACACAACCCTGCCACGGCAACCTCTGCAAGACATGCCAAATCATGGACACAGATACCATCATCACACGTGAGGACACTACCCACCAGGTACATGGTACATACTCATGTGACTCGGCCAACGTTGTCTACCTGATACGTTGCAGTAAAGGATGCTCCAGAGCATGGTACATCAGCGAGACCATGCAGACACTGAGACAACGTATGAACGGACACCGCGCAATAATCGCCAGGCAGGAGATTTGCCTCCCAGTCGGGGAACACTTCAGCAGCCAGGGGCATTCAGCCTCGGATCTGCGGGTAAGCGTTCTCCAAGGCGGCCTTCGGGATACACGACAGCGCAAAATCATAGAGCAGAAACTGATAGCCAAGTTCCGCACTCATGAGGATGGCCTCAATCGCGATATCGGGTTCATGTCACGATACAGAACGTGACTTGACATCATGGCCGGTCTTTCCAGGTGTTTTTTTTTAAAAAGACTAACACAAGAAGCAACACAAATTGACAGGATATGCAGCCAGCAGGTGTTTTGACACGTTGGACCCCCTGGGACACATCTCATTGTCTTGGCTGTGCTCTTTGTGTGTCTTTGATGTAGGGAAAGATTTGAATAGATTTTTTCTGTGTTTATACTGTGAATTCTGGAAGATTCTCTCCCTGCTACTCTACCTGAGGAAGGAGCGAACAGCTCCGAAAGCTTGTAAAATTAAATAAATCTGTTGGACTATAACCTGGTGTTGTGCGACTTCTCATTTTTGTCCACCCCAGTCCAACGCCGGCATCTGCACATCATAGTTTAATATAAACAGAGACAGGGTCTAGTGTAATATAAACAGAGACAGGGTCTAGTGTAATATAAACAGAGACATGGTCTACTGTAATGTAAACAGAGACAGGGACTAGTGTAATATAAAAATAAATAGGATCTAGTGTAATATAAACAGAAACAGGTTCTAGTGTAATATAAACAGAGACAGGGTCTAGTGTAATATAAAGAGAGTCAGAGTTCAGTGTAATTTAAATAAAGACAGGGTCCAGTGTAATATAAACAGAGACAGGGTCTAGAGTAATATAAACAGAGACAGGACTAAGTGTAACATAAACAGAGACAGGGGCTAGTGTAAAGTAAACAGAGACCTGGTCTAGTGGAACATAAACAGAGACGGGGTCTAGTGTAATTTAAACAGAGACAGGGTTCAGTGTAATATAAACTGAGACAGGATCCAGTGTATTATAAACAGAGACAGGGCCTAGTGGAATATAAAGAGAGACAAGGGTCTAGTGTAATATAAACTGAGACAGGATCCAGTGTAATATAAACAGAGACAGCGTCTAGTGCAATATATACAGAGACAGGGCCAAGTGTAATATAAACAGAGAGAGGATCTAGTGTAATATAAACAGAGACCGCGTCTAGTGTAATACATACATATACACGGCCGAGTGTAATATAAACAGAGTCAGAGTCTAGTGTAATATAAACAGAGAAAAGGTCTAGTGTAATATAAAAAGAGACATGGTCTATTGTAATATAAACAGAGACAGGGTCCAGTGTAATATAAAGATAGACAGTGTCCAGTGTAATTTAAAGAGAGTCAGAGTCTAGTGTAATATAAAAAGAAACAGGATCTAGTGTAATATAAACAGAGACAGGGTTCAGAGTAATATAAACAAAGACAGGGTCTAGTGTAATATAAACAGAGACTGGGTCTTGTGTAATATAAAGAGAGTCAGAGTCCAGTGTAATATAAACAGAGACAGGTTCTAGTGTAATAAAAACAGAGACAGTGTCTAGTGTAATATAAAGAGAGTCAGAGTCTAGTGTAATATAAACAGAGATAGTGTCTAGTGCAATATAGGTCATGATGTGGAGATGCCGGCGTTGGACTGGGCAGGACAAAAATGAGAAGTCGCACAAAACCAGGTTATAGTCCAACAGATTTATTTATTTTTACAAGCTTTCGGAGCTGTTCGCTCCTTCTTCAGGTAAGGTAGCTGTGAGAGAATCTCCCAGAATTCACAATATAAACACAGAAAAAATCTATTCAAATCTTTCCCTACATCAAAGACACACTAAGAGCACAGCCAAGACAATGAGATGTGTCCCAGGGGGTCCAACGTGTCAAAACACCTGCTGGCTGCATATCCTCTCCATTTGTGTTAGTCTTTTTAAAACAAAACCTGGAAAGACCGGCCATGATGTCAAGTCACGTTCTGTATCGTGACATGAACCCGATATCGCGATTGAGGCCATCCTCATGAGTGCGGAACTTGGCTATCAGGTTCTGCTCTATGATTTTGCGCTGTCGTGTATCCCGAAGGCCGCCTTGGAGAACGCTTACCCGCAGATCCGAGGGAACACTTCAGCAGTCAGGGGCATTCAGAGGAGTTGGAGGAGGAGGATTTTGTGGTTAACCGTTTCAAAGGCTGCAGATGTCTCGCGAAGGAAGAGGAAGGATAGTTTACCACGGTCACAGACACATATGATGTCATTTTTGACTTTGATAAGAGCTGTTTCCGTGAAATTATAACAGTGTGCAAATAATTGCAATTGTATTATTGGTATTATACTGTGGGTGCTTTATCACACTATTATCACAGTATACAGGGAGTTCTATTGTGTTAATTTCACTGTTACTGTGGGTGAATTATCACACAGTTATCACTGTGTACATAGAGTTCTATTGTGTTACTGACACTGTCACTGTGGATGAATTATCACACTGTTATCACTGTGTACATGGAGTTCTATTGTGTTAATGACACTGTCACTGTGGGTGAATTATCACACTGTTATCACTGTTTACATGGAGTTCTATTGTGTTATTGACACACACTGTGGGTGATGTATCATACTGTTATCACTGTGTACATGGAGTTCTATTGTATTATTAAAACTGTCACTGTGGGTGAATTATCACACTGTTATCATTGTGTACATGGAGTTCTATTGTGTGATTAACACAGTCACTGTGGGTTAATTATCACAATGTTATCACTGTTTACATGGGGGGGAAAATTCAGCTGCTTGCACCTCCCGTTAGCGCCTTAAGAGGGCGCTAATCGGGCGCAAAGCAGCTAATGCCCGGGCGCAGGGCCGCCCACGCCTCCCGCAAAATTCAGCGGGAGGTTAGCGGCGGCGCCAGCCGCTAGCGCCCTGTGGCGCTGCGCCGCCGGCGATGACGTCATCGCCGTGCGCAGCACCCCGCTCGCGCTCCAGCCGCGATCTTCAGTCGCGCCCCCTGACTTACCGCCAGACGCTATGTCCGACGGGTTCAGGGGGGCGTACGTGCGGCCCTGGCGGCGATCTTTAAAGGGGAGGTGGCAGGCGGCCATTTTTGTTGCTGGCCGCCTGCCAGCACCTGCCCCCGTTGCTGTCCCCGGCCCCCGTGAAGCCCCCCCACCGTGAAGTGCCGGCTGCGCTCCAAGAGCCCGGCACTTCTCTTGAGTGCCGGGCTCTTTTGCCGGCACTCCCGATCCCTGGGGGCCCAGCTGGGCCCCGGTTCGCGCTGCGCAGGGTCCCTCCCCTTTAAGAAGGGGAGGAAGGCCTGCAATACCGCGGCGCGACGTGCCGCAGTGCCTGGCGCTGCGGCACGTAGCGCCAGGATATTCCCTCGCAGCGCCCCAAGAGGGATGCGGGTTGCTTCCAGTAGCGCCCCGCTTCCCTCTTGGGGCGCAACCACTGAAGTGGGTGAATTATCATACTGTTATCACTGTGTACATGTAGTTCTATTGTATTACTGACACTCTCACTCTAGGTGAATTATCACGCTATTATCACTGTGTACATGGAGTTCTATTGTGTTATTAACACTGTCACTATTGGTGAATTATCATACTGTTATCACGGTGTACAAGTAGTTCTATTGTATACCACATGTTGCACTGTGAACGACATCTCTCTGTTAAATTGGTGCAGATACTGTGTTACTGCTTCTTCGACCTGCCAATGTCTCGTTCTGTTCTCGTCCTCGTTCTTTACTCCATGTTGAGTGAGGGCGCATAACTGATGGCATCTCTCGGATCTGTGTCGCAATGTTGTAAGTTGAATGGCCGGTCTATGTCTAAACCCATAATTTATCCTGACAGCGCAGTGCATTGCTGAGGGAGCGCTGTATTGTGGGAGGGGCCTTTTTCCATTGGAACGGAAGGTGACCGGCCAGAAACTCTAACTCTGTTCTCTCTTCACAGAAGCTGCCTGAGCTGTGAGTATTTCCGGCATTGTCTGCTCTCTCTTTCTCTCTCTCAATCACTTATTCACTGGCTGTCTGTCCGTCTCTTTTACAGCTAATTTGGCAGTGATTGTGATCCTGTCCCGAGGAAGGTGCGGTCTCTCCAGATGTATCACTTACTACCTCATGTCCATGGCGGCGACGGATCTCCTGGTCATTATTACTGCTGTTATATTGAACCGGATTGTAGGTATTTATTTCCCATTCAGTTTCCTGTCCATCTATCCGGTCTGTAGTCTCAAGCTTGCGCCAATTTATGCAATCATAGACAGTTCTGTCTGGGTAACGGTAGCTTTCACCTTTGATCGATTTGTAGCCATTTGCTGTCAGAATCTTAAAACAAAGTATTGCACCGAGAAAACGGAGGCGTTGGTTCTAGGAACGGTCTGTACACTGAGCTTTGCTCGAAACTTCCCCTGGTACTTTATGTATGAGCCGTTCTTTATAATTAACGATGTTTCTTCGCTCTGCAGCTTAAAGTAATATTTTATACCTCACCTGCATGGGCCGCATTTGACTGGCTTCACCACATTTTAACCCCGTGTCTCCCATTTATTCTGATTTTGCTGCTCAATGCTCTGACCGTCAGACACATTCGAGCGGCCATTCGAATTCACAGGAGACTTAGAACCAACAGCAATGGAGAGAATCAGAGTGACCCAGAGATGGAGAGCCGGAGAAAGTCCATCGTTTTACTCTTCTGTATCTCGGGCAGTTTCATTCTGTTATATTTATTGTATCTTTTAACTTTCTTCTTTATCCAGATTGCGAGCGTTACATATTTCTCAGGTTCTAGTTTCAAGGAATCAAATGTTATTCTGGAGGAAAGTGGATATATGCTTCAGCTTTTGAGTTCCTGCATCAACCCGTTTATTTATGCAGGGACCCAGTGTAAGTTCAGAGAGGAGTTAAAGAATGGGGTAAAATATCCACTGAGTCTAATTGTTAAATTATTTAAATGATGAAAATGGTAAAGTATAGCATGAATTGTACCTTATATTCCATGTTGTGCTCTTCTTGTCCATGTCAGACACGGCCTCCCCTCCCAGATACACAGTCATTCACTCTAAGATCCTTACCCAATGTTAATTTAAGAATGTTTGAGGAACACTGCATCAGCGCACAATTAAGTGTTGTAACTTGTTCTCAGTTAGATTCCGGTCTCTTCTCGGTGCTGACTCAGGCCTGGTACATTCTCACCAGCCCCGAGGGACCTGGAGTATCTCTACATTCATGTGGAGTCCGACCTCTGATCTGTGATTGGATATCAAGTTTAACTGTTTAATGAAGGGACCCAATATCCCTCCTGGGAATGGTTTGGATCTTGAGGGTCGGAACGCTCTGAAATGGGAGCACGCGCTGTCCCCACGCATTGTTCTCCGCTCACTGGGCACCGCCCCACAGCCGCACTCCTGTGTCCAGAAACACAGGAACAGAGGTATTGCTGGAGGAAAGAGACACAGGCCCATCGAGGAGACTTTCTACTCTTTTCAGTGGCCAGTTAGGGCGACACCCCCAGTGTCATTAAACAAAATAAAATTAATCTAACGAATAATCACCAAAATCATAAAAATAGCAAACTTATCAAATTAAATGAGAGTATCAACTTCACCAGTCTAGTTCAATTTCTATCATCCTGGTAGTCCCATGATACAACGATAATAGCTGTTGACTATTCACTGCAATCAATCTCTATCAATTAATGTACAACAGACCCAGAGATGAGCCGGGCTTTTTGGTGAGATACCATAAAGGGTTGATGAGGGCAATGCTGTTGACGTAGTGTACATGGTCTTCCAAAAGGCGTTTGATAAAATGCCACATAATCGGCTTTCCAGCAAAGTTGGATCCCATGGAATGAAAGGGACAATGTCAGCATGGATACCAAATTGGCAAAGTGACAGGAAACAGAGAGTAGTGGTGAACGGTTGTTTTTCGGACTGGAGGAAGGTACACTGTGGTTTTCCCCTGGGGTCGGTACCAGGACCACTGCTTTTCTTGATATATTTTAATGGCATAGATTTGGGTGTGAAGGGCACAATTTAAAATTTGCAGATGACACAATACTTAGAAGTATAGTGTACAGTGAGGAGAATAGTGATAGACTTCAAGAGGACATAGAAAGGCTGGTGGAATGGGCGAACATGTGACAGATGAAATTTAAAGCAGAAAAGTGCGAAGTGATGCATATTGGTAGGAAGAACGAGGAGAGACAATATAAACTGAAGGGTACATTGCTAAAGTGTGTGCATGAACAGAGAGACCTGTGTGTATATGTGCACAAATCGTTGGAGGTGTCAGGGCAGATTGAGAAATGCATCCTGGGCTTCATAAATGGAGGCGCAGAGTACAAAAGTAAGGAAGTTATGATGAAACTTTATAAAACACTGGATCGGCCTCAACTGGAGTATTGTGTCCAATTCTGTGAAACGCACTTTAGGAAGGATGTGAAAGTTTAGAGAGGGTGCAGAAAAGATTTACAAGAATGCTTCCAGGGATGAGGGACTTCAGTTACGTGGATAAACTGGATAAGCTGGGGTTGTTCTCCTTCGAGCAGAGAAGGTTGAGAGGAGATTTGATAGAGGTGATCAAAATAATGTGGGATCTGGACAGAGATAAACCTTTCCCATTGGCGGAAGGGTTGTTAACCAGAGGGCACAGATTTAAGGTGATTAGTAGAAGAACCAAAGGCGAGATGAGAAAACACATGTTTACGCAGCGAGTGGTTCGGATCGGGAATGTGCTGCCTGAAAGGGTGGTGGAGGCAGATTCAATAGTGGCTTTAAAAAGGCAAGTGGATAAGGGAAAAACACTGCAGGGCTACGGGGGAATGGTGGGGGAGTGGGACTAGCTGATGTGCTCTTTCAGAGAGCCGCCAAGGGTTCGATGGGCTGCATGGCCTCCTTCTGTGCTGCAACCATCCTATGGTTCTATTCTAAGATTCTATGAAAACAACAGTGGTGGAGAGTTTGAGAACCATTGGTCCAAAGTCACCTCTTCCTTCCAAGCATGCCACACTTTCCACAAGTCATGTCTCTAATTACTCACATTCTGTGTCCCCAAGTGTTATTCTAGGAATGATGTCTATCTAATTTGCATTTGAATGAATCAAAACGAACTGCTCCCACCGTCTCGCGAGGCAGCCTGTCCAGAGATTGACCAATAACTCACTGAAATACTGTTTCAGCAGATTGGGTTTGAATTGAGCTCCTTCAAGTGAGGCCGTGCCCTCTGGTTCTACTGTCTGAGCAAGGTGAAATAACTTGTCGTGCTCGACATTATCTGGTCCATTTACAATCCTAAAAACAGCAATCATATCACCTCTCGACATTCTCTTTTCCAGTGAGAACTTTCACAATTTACAGAATCGCTCCTCACAATCCAATCCCTCCATCCTCCAGTAATTCTGGTCACTCTCTTCCGTGTCCGTTCAATAGCTGCAATACCCTTTGGTGTCCATAACTGTACACAGTAGTTTGGGCCCGGTTACAACAATGATTTATAAAGTGGGGCAGGTTTACCTCGCTATCTCGTCTCAATATTGACCGTTTAATACAGCCCAACGTCTGGTGGGCTTCACTCTTTGTTGTCATAGTTTCAATTTATTGTCAATTAGACCGCCCGATCTCTTTCACTTTTCTTGGAAATTAATATATTTTCATTTAAGTGATTGTCCCTTCTGGGATTCCTTGTGACGCACTTTGCCTTTCTCTACATTGAATGACATCTATCGCCTGTCTGCCCAATTCCCAGGTATTTAAATCCTCCTGTAGCTTATCCTCTTCTGCTTTGCAATCTGCCACCTTCACCAGCTTTGTTTCATCTGAAAACGTAGCCACTGTTCTTGTGACTCCTAGCTCCAAGTCATTTATAAAGATAGTGAAAAAAAGTTACAGACCAGACCTCTGTCGGTCCCCACTGGTAACATTCTCCCAGTCCGATGATAATCCCTGTATCATCGCTCTCTGGGTTCTATCGATGAACTAATTACTCATCCCTTGTAAAATATTGCCACTGATTCTCACGATCTTTCTTTTCAGTCCCATCCTTTCCAGAGGAAATGAATAAAAGGCCTGACTGAAGCCAAATACACCTCACTCACTGCCTTACACCTGTCCAGCTCCTTTGTCACACCCTCAAAGAGAACTGGTGAACTAGATTGCCAAGGTCATCCCTTCATGAACAGTTTGATTACAAGATGATATTTCTATCAAGATGCTCCGTGATCTTATAGTTAATCAGGGTTTCCATGACTTTACCAACAATGGAATTCTAACTCACTGTTCTGCAGTTTCCTCTCACCTTTGCTACAATTTTTCTTTTAAAAAAAAGTAGACATAGGATCTGCCTTTCTCCGGTCCCCGGCAAATCTGCAGTATTCAATAATTTCTCCGAGATTTATGCCCGAGTTCCTGCAATTTTCCCCCCTATCTCCAAAGGAACCACGGATGAATCTTCCCCGGCCCCTGAGATTGATTCAACAACTTGTATTATATAGCGCCTTTAACGTAGTAAAACGTCCCAAGGCGCTGCACAGGAGGATTATAAGAAAAAAAAATTGACACCGATCCACAAAAGGATAAATTAGGGCAGGTGACCAAAAGCTTGGTCAAAGAGGTCGGTTTTAAGGAGCGACTTAAAGGAGGAAAGAGAGGTAGCGAGGTGGACAGGTTTAGGTAGGACATTCCAGAGCTTAGGGCCGAGGCAACAGAAGGCACGGCCACCAAAGGTTGAGCGATTATAATCAGCGATCCTCAAGTGGGCAGAATTAGAGGAGCGCAGATATCTCGGGGGGTTGTGGGGCTGAAGGAGATTACAGAGATAAGGGGGGGGCGAGGCCATGGAGGGATTTGTAAACAAGGATCAGAATTTTGAAATTGAGGCACTGCTTAAACGGGAGCCAATGTAGGTCAACGGGCACAGGGGTGATGGGCGAACGGGACTTGGTGCGAGTTAGGACATGGGCAGCCGAGTTTTGGATGACCTCAAGTTTACGTAGGGTGGAATGTGGGAGGCCAGCCAGGAGTGCGTTGGAATAGTCAAGTGTAGAGGTAAAAAAGGCATGGATGAGGGTTGCAGCAGCGGATGAGCTGAGGCAAGGGCGGAGACGGGCGATGTTACGGAGGTGGAAGTAAGCGGTCTTTGTTATTGCTCTTAAGAATATAAAGCTGTTCGTCAACCAGGCTGGTGGTAATGTGAATAGTGCCACAACGTACTTCTAAAAAACCTTCTAGTTCCCATTTCCAGTTCAAATAAATTACCTTACTCGTCTTTTGTAGAAACTTAGGCAAAAAACCTATTTTCCCTTTTGCAGCCTGCGTCGAATCAGTTATCATGTGTATGGAGCATCAGTTATCCTGTTGATTTACATCAGTTATCATGTGTATGAAGCATCACTTATCATGTGTATGTCGCATCAGTTATCATGTGTAAACTAAAATGGCAGGAGGTTGGGAACCTGAGCAGGGAGACAGGGGAAAGGGTAACAATGATAAAAGCAAAAGATAGGAAGGAGAAAAACAAAAGTGGCTGTCAGAGAAATCAGCGATTTAAATCAAACATGGGCTCAGTAAATAATAATTCTAATAGGTCTAACAGCGTTTAAAAAACAAGCCTGAAGGCTTTGTGTCTTAATGCGAGGAGCATTCGGAATAAGGTGGATGACTTAGCTGCGCAAATAGAGATAAACGAATATGATTTGATAAGGATTACGGAAACATGGCTCCAGGGTGGCCAAGGTTGGGAACTCACCATCCAGGGTTATTCAATATTCAGCAAAGATAGGCAAAAACGAAAGGGTGGTGGCGTAGCATTGTTGTTTAAAGAGGGGATTAACACAATTGTAAGGAAGTATATTAGCTCTGATGATGTGGAATCTGTATGGGTAGAACTGAGAAATACCAAGGGGCAGAAAACGTTAGTGGTTGTTGTATATAGACCTCCAAACAGTAATGCGGAGGTTGGAGATGGCATTAAAAGGGAAATGAGAGAAGCGTGCAATAAGGGCACAGCAGTCATCATGGGTGACTTTAATCTACATATAAATTGGGCTTAACCAAATTAGTAACAATACTGTGGAGGAGGAATTCCTGGAGTGTTTACAGGATGGTTTCCTGGACCAATATGTCGAGGAACCAAGCAGAGATCAGGCCATCTTAGAATGTGTATTATGTAATGACAACGGATTAATTAGCAATCTTGTTGTACGAGGCCCCAGGGGTTGGAGCGATCATAATATGATAGAATTCTTCATTAAGATGGAGAGTGAAGTAGTTGACTCAGACACTAGGGACCTGAATTTAAATAAAGGAAACTACGATGGTATCAGGCGGGAGTTGGGTCGGATTGATTGGGGAATGTCACTCAAAGAGTTGACGGGGGATAGGCAATGGCAAACATTCAAAGACCGCATGGATGAACTATAGCATTTGTTCATCTCAGTTTGGCATAAGAATAAAACAAAAAAGGTGACTCAACCGTGGCTAACAAGGGAAATTAGGGATAGCATAAGATCCAAGGAGAGGACATATAAATTAGCAAGAAAAAGCAGTAAACCTCAGGATTAGGAGCAGTTTAGGATACAAAAAAGGAGGACAAAGGGATTAATTAAGAAGGGGAAAGTAGAATATGAGAGGAAGCTTTCAGGGAACATAAAAACTGAATGTAAAAGCTTTTATAGATATGTGAAGACAAAAAGATTGGTAAAGTCAAGCGTAGGTCCCTTGCAGTCAGAATCAGGGGAACTTATAATGGGGAAGAAAGAAATGACAGACCAATTAAATACATATTTTGTTTCTGTCTTCACAAAGGAAGACACAAATAACCTGCCAGAGATGTCGGTGAACATAGGGTCTGATGAAAGGGAGGAACTGAAATAAATCAGTATTTGTAGGGAAATGGTGTTAGAGAAATTGGCGGGATTGAAGGCCGATAAATCCACAGGGCCTGATAATCTAAATCCTAGGGTACTTAAGGAAGAGGCCCTAGAAATAGTAGAAGCATTGCTGATCATCTTCCAACATTCGTTGGAATCTGGAACAATACCCATAGATTGGAATGGTAGCTAATGTTACCCCACTATTCAAAAAAGGAGGTAGAGAGAAAACGGGGAATTACGGACCGGTAAGCATGACATCGGTCGTGGGGAAAGTACTAGAGTCCATTATAGAAGATGTAATAGCAGAGCACTTGGAAAACAGTGACAGGATCGGACAAAGTCAACATGGATTTACAAAAGGTAAGTCGTGCTTGACTAATCTACTGGAATTTTTTGAGGATGTAACTGGTAAAATAGATAAGGGAGACCAGTGGATGTGGTGTATTTGGACTTTCAAAAGGTTTTCGATAAGGTCCCGCATAAGAGGTTAGCGTGTAAAGTTAAGGCACATGGGATTGGGGGCAAGTGATTGACTTGGATAGAGAACTGGTTGGCAGACAGAAAGCAAAAATTTGGAATAAACCTGTCTTTTTCCGAGTGGCAGGCAGAGACTAGTGGGCTACCGCAGGGATCGGTCCTTGGACCCCAGCTATTCACAATATATATTAATGTTCTACACAAGGGAACTAGATGTAATATCTCCAGCTTTGCAGATGACACAATGCTGGGTGGGCGTGTGTGCTGTGAGGAGGATGCCGAGAAACTCCAGGATGATTTGGACAGATTGGGTGATTGGGCAGAAGCATGGCAGATGCAATATAACGTGGATAAATGCGAGGTTATCCACTTTGGTGTCAAAAACAGGAAGGCAGATTATTATCTGTATGGCAATAGATTGGGAGAAGGGGAAGTGCAACGAGACCTTATGTGTCCTTGTGCACCAGTAGCTGAAGGTAAGCATGCAGGTGCAGCAGGCGGTTAAGAAGGCAAATGGTATGTTGGCCTTCGTAGCGAGAGGGTATGAGTAAAGGAACAAGGATGTCTTGCTGCAGTTGTACAGGGCCTTGGTGAGACCACATCTTGAGTATTGTGTGCAGTTTCGGTCGCCTTATCTGAGGAAGGAGGTTCTTGCAATCGAAGGAATTCAGCGAAGATTCACCAGGCTGATAGCTGGAATGGCAGGAATGACGTATGAGGAGTGATTGGGTCGATTGGGCTTATACTCGCTGGAGTTTAGAAGAATGAGAGGGGATCTCATTGAAACTTATAACATTCTGAAAGGACTGGACAGGCTAGATGCAGGAAGGATGTTCCCGATGATCGGCGAGTCCAGAACCAGGGGTCACAGTCTAAGGATAAGGGGTAAGCCATTTAGGACAGAAATGAGGAGGAATTTCTTCACCCAGAGAGTTGTGAACCTGTGGAATTCTCGACCACAGAAGGCAGTAGAGGCCAATTCATTAAATATATTCAAGAAGGAGTTGGATATATTTCTTAAGGCTAAATGGATACAGTGAAATGGGGGGAAAGCAGCGACAGTGTTCTGAATTAGGATGATCAGCCATGATCGCATTGGATGGTGGAGCGGGCTAGAGGGGCCGAATGGCCTACTCCTGCTCCTATCTTCTGTGTTTCTAGTCTGCAAAGTGTTAAAGATAGACTAAGTGAGTGGGCAGTAAGGTGGCAGATGAAGTTCAATGTAAGGAAATGTGAGGTTATTCACTTTGGTAGGAAGAATAGAAAAACAGAATATTTTTTAAATAGTGGGACACTTTCAAGTGTTGGTGTTCATAGACATTTGCGTGTCCTCGTGCAAGAAACACAGGAAGCTAGCATGCAGGTACAGCAAGCAATAAGGAAGGCAAATGGCATGTTGGCCTTTATTGCAAGGGAGTTGGAGTATAAGAGTAAGTAAGTCTTCTTACAATTCTACAGAGCCTTGGTGAGACCACACCTGGATTACTGTGCACAGTTTTGGTCGCCGATTCAAAGGAAGGATATACTTGCCTTGGAGGCGGTGCAACGAAGGTTCACTTGATTGAATGCTGGGATCAGAGGGCTGTCCTATGTTTAGATACTGTGTAGAATGGGTCTATACTCCCTGGAGTTTAAAAGAATGAGAGGCGATCTCATTGAAACATACAATATTCTGAAGGGGATTGACAGGGTAGATGCTGAGAGGTTGTTTCCCCTGGCTGAAGTGTCTACAACTCGGGTGCATAGTCTCAGGATAAGGAGTCGGCCATTTAAGACTGAGATGAGGAGGAATTTCTTCACTCACAGGGTTGTGAATCTTTGGAATCCTCTGTCCCAGAGGGCTGAGAATGCTGAGTCTTTGAGTATATTCAAGACTGAGATAGATAGATTTCTGGACTCAGGGGAATCAAAGGATATGGAGACCGGGCGGGAAAGTGCAGTTGAGGTCGATGATCAGCCATGATCTTATTGAATGGCGGAGCAGGCTCTAGGGGCCGTATGGCCTAGTCCTGCTCTTATTTCTTGTGTTCTTAGAAGGAGGCCATTCGGCACATGGTGTCTGAGCCGGCTCTTTGAAGGAGACTTTCAAATTAATACCAATCCCCTGCTCTTTCCCCATAGGAATGGTCTGCAATTATTTTCCCAATTCAAGTATTTATCCAATTCCCTGTGAAAAGTTACTAATGAATCTGCTTCCACCACCGTTTCAAGCAGTGCATTCAAGATCATGAAAACTTGCTGTGTAATTTTTTCCCCTCATGTCGCCTCCAGTTCTTTCGCTAATTACCTTAAAACTGCGTTCTCTGGTTACCGACGCTCCTGACACTGGAAACAGTTTATCATTATTAAGAGGGTTGTAGGATGGAAGAGGACACAGAGATAGGGAGGGGCGAGGCCATGGAATGATTTGAAAAAGAGGATGTGAATTTTAAATGCTGAAGTCACCAGCCGTCTCCCTCAGTACAGCATGTGACTCACTACTAACAGGGAGGATGTTACTCTAACACCTAAAGATACAGAAAGGTGAGAAATTGTGCCTCTAAATATCACAAAACGATACATAATGAGGGGAAATCAATCTCTGTACCTTTAACTAACTGTTACATGGAAAGAGGGAAATCAATGAACTTTAAACACCTGGTCCTCTTGGCACTGAAGTGTCTGAAACTCATAATAGGAACTCCAGGAAAACACCATATGGCAAATGTTAAACTGTTTCCTTGACGAAAGAAATCTCGATTTAACTGTTAAAGGATAAATAGTTTAACAAGGGTTCACAATGTCTCACCAGACTGGCCCACTCAAGCACCACGATTGGTTGCAGAACACGCTGCTCCCTTGGCCACCGGCCTCTGAGCTCTCTTTTTTTTTTACTCGTTTATGGAATGTGGCCGGCGCCAGCAAGGCCAGCATTTATTGCTCATCCCTAATTGCCCTTGGGAAGGTGGTGGTGCGCCGCCTTCTTGATCCGCTGCAGTCCGTGTGGTGAAGGTACTCCCACAGTGCTGTTCGGTAGGGAGTTCCAGGATTTTGACCCAGCGACGATGAAGGATCGGCGATATACTTCTAAGTCAGGGTGGTGTGTGATTTGGAGGGGAATTTGGAGGTGGTGGTGTTCCCATGCGCCTGCTGCCCTTCTCCTTCTATTTGGAAGAGGTCGCGGGTTTGGGAGGTGCTGCAGAAGAAGCCTTGGCGAGTTGCTGCTGTGCAACTTGTATATGGTACACACTGCAGCCACGGTACACCGGTGGTGGAAGGAGTGAATATTTAATGTGGTGGAAGGGGTGCCAATAAATCGGGCTGCTTTGTCCTATATGGTGTCGAGCTTCTTGAGTGTTGTTGGAGCTGCTATAATCCAGGCAAGTGGAGAGTATTCCATCACACTCCTGACTTGTGCCTTGTAGATGGTGGAAAGGTTTTGGGGAGTCAGGAGGTGAGACACTCGCCGCAGAATACCTAGCCTGTGACCTGCTCTTGTTGTCACAGTATTTATGTTGCTGTTCCAGTTATGGTTCTGGTCAATGGTGACCCCCAGGATGTTGATGGTGGGGGATTCAGCGATGGGAATGCCATCTGCTCTGGTCTGGAGAGGAACTTGCAGTGGGAGGGAGAGGATCCAGTGGTCGTGGTACATGTAGTTACCAACGACATAGGTAGAACTAGGAAAGAGGATCTGCTGAGAGAGTATGATCAGCTTGGGGATAAATTAAAAAGCAGAACCTCGAGGGTAATAATGTCTGCATTATTACCTGAGCCACGAGCAAATTGGCATGTGGTAACTAAAATTAGAGAGATGAATGCGTGGCTCAAAGACTGCTGTGGGAGAAATGGATTTCGATTCCTGGGGCACTGGCATCATTATTGGGGAAAGTGGAATCTGTATCGTTGGGACGGTCTTCAACTGAACCATTTTGGGATCAGTGTTCTGGCGAGTCGTATAACTAGGGCGGAGAAAGGGCTTTAAACTAAATATTGGGGGCATGGGATCAAATTTGGGACGATGTTGTAATTCAAAGATTAGAGACAAGGCAATAGAGAAAGGTATTAATATGGGAAATGATAAACAGATCATGACAGGAAGGGATAGAGAGTACAAATCTAAGAGTAAATCAACAGATTAGGCTCGAGGTTACAAAAATAATAAAAGGACAAAACTAAAGGCTCTGAATCTGAATACACGTAGCATTCGAAACAAAACAGATGAACTGATAGCGCAAATAGACATTAATAAATATGATCTGATAGCCATTACAGAAACATGGCAGCAGGTTGACATAGATCGGGACCTGAATATTGAAGGGTATATGTCATTTAGGAAGGACAGGAAGGTGGGAAAACTTCGAGGGGTGGCTCTGTTAATTAATGAGGGTACGGCAATAATCATGGGGGATTTTAATCTGCATATAGATTGGTAAAATCAGATGGGCAAAGGTAGCCTAGATGAGGAGTTCATGGAATGTTTTCGAGATAGTTTCTTACAACAGCACGTTCTGGAGCCAACCAGAGTGCAGGCTATACTAGATCTGGTATTGTGCAAAGAGATAGGATTAAATAATGACCTCATAGTGAAGGCGCCCCTTGGTAGCAGCGATCATAATATGATTGAATTTTAAATTCAGTTTGAGAGAGAGAAGATGGGTCCAAGACTAGTATTTTAAACTTCAATAAGGGCAATTATGAGGGCATGAAAGCAGAGCTAGTTAATGTGAACTGGGATATTAGGTTAAGGGATAGTTCAATTGAGTTGCAGTGGCAGACATTTAAGAGGTTATTTCAAAATACACAGACGATATACATTCCAACAAGAAAGAAAAATTCCAAGGGGAGGACCCACCATCCGTGGTTAACTAAAAAAGTTAAGGAATTAAACTTAAAGAAAAACCATATAATTGTGCAAAGATGGGTGGCAGGTCAGAACATTGAACAGAATATAAAAAACAGCAAAGAATGACTAAAAGATAATAAGGAGAGAAAAATTATAGTACGAGTGAAAACTAGCAAGAAATATGAAAACAGATAGTAAGAGTTCCTATAGATATTTAAAAAAGAAAACAATTAACAAAGTGAGCGTTGGTCCTATAAAAAGAGAGTCTGGGGAATTTATACTGGAAAATAAAGAGATGGCAGTTGAATTCAACAGGTATTTTGCATCGGTCTTCACTATAGAGGATACAAGTAACATTCCAGAAATAGCTGTAAATCAGGAAGTGGAAGGGAGGGAGGAACACAGGAAAATTATAATAATTAGGGAAGTGGTACTGAGCAAATTGTTGGAGCTGCGGGCTGACAAGTCCCCGGGTCCTGATGGACTTCATCCTCGGGTCTTAAAAGAAGTGCCTAGTGAGATAGTTGATGCGCTTGTTTTAATTTTCCAAAATTCCCTAGATTCGGGGAAGGTTCCATTCGATTGGAAAATAGCAAAAGTAACTCCTTTTTTCAAAAATGGAGGGAGACAGAAAGCAGGAAACTACAGGCCAGTTAGCTTAACGTCTGTCCTAGGGAAGATGTTAGAAGCTATTATTAAATACATTATAGCAGGGCACTTCGAAAAGTTAAAAGTAATCAGGCAGAGTCAACATGGTTTTATGAAAGGGAAATCATCTTTAACAAATTTATTGGAGTTCTTTCAGGAAGTAACATGTGCTGTGGATAAAGGGGAACCGGTGGATGTACTGCACTTAGATTTCCAGAAGGCATTTGATAAGGTGCCACGTCAAAGGTTATTGCGGAAAATAATAGCTCATGGTGTAGGGGGTAAAATATTGGCTTGGATAGAAGATTGGCTAGCTAACAGGAAACAGAGAGTTGGCATAAATGGGTAATTTTCTGATTGGCAAGATGTAATGAGTGGTGTGCCACAGGGATCAGTGCTGGGGCCTCAACTTTTAACAATTTATATACATGACTTGGATGAAGGGACCGAAGGTAATGTTGCTAAATCTGCTGATGACACAAAGATAGGTAGGAAAGTAAATTGTGAAGAGGCGATAAGGAGGCTACAAAGGGATATAGATAGTTTAAGTGAGTGGGCAAAGATCTGGCAAATGGAGTATAATGTAAGAAAATGTGAATTTGTCCATTTTGGCAGGAAGAATAAAAAAGAAACATATTATCTAAATGGTGAGAGATTGCAGAGCTCTGAGATGCAGAGAGATCTGGGTGTCCTAGTGCTGAATCGCAAAAGGTTACTATGCAGGTACAGCATGTAATTAGGAAAACTAATAAAATGTTATCGTTTATTGCGAGGGGAATTGAATACAAAAGTAGGGAGGTTATGCTTCAGTTATACAGGGCATTGGTGAGACCACATCTGGAGTACTGTGTGCAGTATGGGTCTCCTTAGTTAAGGAAGGATGTAAATGCGCTGGAAGCAGTTCAGAGAAGTTTTCTTAGACTAATACCTGGAATGGGCGGGTTGTCTTTTGAGGAAAGTTTGGACAGGCTAGGCTTGAATCCGCTTTAGTTTAGAAGAGGAAGAGGTGACCTGATTGAAACATATAAGATCCCGAGGCGTCTGGATAGGGTGGATATGGAGAGGATGTTTCCTCTTGTGGAAGAATATATTACTAGGGGTCACTGTTTAAAAATAAGGGGTCGCCCAAAGCTGCAGCTCGTGTTCTAACTGTGGCCGAACCAAAGCCTTGCCCAAATGCATCATTACTTGTTGCTGTTGCGCTCAATTTCCATCTCTGTTAAACTCGAATCCCTGCAGCTTTTATTATGGATTTACTCTCAGTACCCGTACTGTAAAGGGAATTAAGTCTTTAAATCCCGAGATCTGGCTGTTCATCCTCGCCTTTCATTCCATTCAGACCTTGTTCCCACCCCTTGTTATTCTCACCGGAATGTGAGGGTAGATCACCTGTGAACAACGAGTTACTGATTCAAACTGGTGACATGTTCTCAATAAGTTGGAACAATATGTGTCCAGGAACTAAGACGGTGCGCACTAAATATGCAATAGAAGGACCTGCAAAGGTTCAGCAGAACACCGACTTTACACCATGTGGAAGACTGATTGAGACCAGGATATCAATATTGTTGCTCCTAATTGTTTAGTCACAAGAACAACCTTCATTTTTCAACAGTACATTTTCATTTTCAGTAACTATCCTTAAACAGAGATGCCCAACATCACTTTGACAACTCAAGTTCCTCCTGCCTCCATTATTAGAGCACTTATCAGCAGACAGGGTCCGGGTTCAATTGGGACAGTAGACAATGGGATCTGATGGGAAGACCGAGCCTGCAATATTCTTAACAAACATCCAGAACAGTTACAAATAGCTTCCATTAAAAGACTCCTGATTGTTGCAAATGTGAGGTCATCCACTTTACACATAAAAAAGGCTAAAAGAGGATAGTACTTTCCAAATGGTGGAAAGCTAGAAACAGTGGAGGACCAAAGAGACTTGGGGATCTGATCCATGCATATTGATCAGTAAAACAGAAATAATCTAAAAGGCCAGGACTCATTCTCCATAGAGAAACCAACTTTGAAATAATCAGAATAGAGTTAAACACATGACTTCAAATTATAAGTAAAGCCAATGCTGATCAAATTAATATTTCCTTACATCTGTAATGGTCGTCAATTCCAAGACCTCCACCAAGTACTGAACAAAGAAAACTTTTAGGGAGATTAAATAAGGAAAAAATATCACGGAGGCCGAGGCCTGTCTCTCTGGACAAGGGGGGGGGGGGGCATGGTTGTATGCAAATCAGCTACAAGCTGAAGGTGGGAGACAAGGTCCCACAACATCACATAGATCCAAGAGAGAGGCGACCTCCACGAGGAAGCAGAGTACCTCAAATGGGTGAAGTTTGGAATCCGTGCTAAACCGAGGTACAGCCTCTCAGAAGCATAATTTCGGTGGTACTAGAGCAATAACCTTAAGGCGGGCTCCTTGGGAAGATTGGGAGTCCCGTATGCGGGAGACCAGGAAGACTCCCCTGAACCAGGTTGGATGGGACACTTCCTGACCCAAACACTGAATTGGTCAAGGAATTAATAGGGTTCTGTTAAAGAGTTAGTATCACACTAGGGCAAAAAGTGATTCAAGAACAGTGTAAAAGACTTCAATATAAACTTAAAAGTTAATGACAGCCGGTTATAATTTAAATTAAGAAATGCCTTATGTTGATAAGTAGTGTTAACTATTGGTTTGCCAGTTACAAACGCTGATGGTGATCTTCATCACACTAAAATATATGCGAAGACGCACAACACCAGGTTTTAGTCCAACAGCTTTATTTGAAATCACAAGCTTTCGGAGCGCTGCTCCTTCGTGAGGTGAAGTGAAGAGATGCATATAGGCACAGCATATATAGTCAGAGAACACCATCCACACCTTTGATTGCCGTGATTATCTCTCTGGCGAGGTGTGATAAAGGGCAGTTGGAAAGATTAACTGTAATCCTCTGGCAGTGTTCTCTGACTATATATGCTGTGACTATATGCATCTCTTCACTTCACCTGAGAAAGGAGCAGCGCTCCGAAAGCCTGTGATTTCAAATAAAGCTGTTGGACTATAACCTGGTGTTGTGCGACTTCTCACATTTGTCCACCCCAGTACAACACAGGCATCTCCACATCATGACTAAAATATAGGTGGGACTAAACAAAAAAAATCCCACCTCGCAAATAAAACTGTACCTGTCCGATCCAGGAAAAGGACCGAAATGGTAATGGAATACAAGAAATTGAATCATGAAATGTTTTAAATAACGGTGTGCGTTTTGAAATTGTTAATTGAAATCGGAAGTGTTAAACAAGAGCTTGAATCTGTCAAATAAATTATGTGAAGGGAGATATTCACAATTAATAGACAACATGATAGGAGAATTATTAAAATGATGTATCAGTAAAGAATAGAAAACAGGAACCAAGGGCTGAGTAAGATAGGGAACAGAAGGAGAATCAGTTTAAATCACAAAGAAAGCGAGAGCTGACAGGAGAGCTGGGAATAGGAGCCACGGCAAGATCAACAGGAATGAACAGAATAGATATAGAAAGTGTGTGGGAACACGATGAGGTCATGAAGAGGCGATAAAAAAGATTATTGGCAAACAATGAGGCTGACCTGAATCAAAGCCTTACTAGAGGTATCGTGTGTAGCCTCTGTGTGACATGTGTGATGAATGTGGCACAGAAGGGACTGGACAACATAGAGTTTCATCAAATCCCTTTGTTTATTCATGAGAACAACGGAGAAAATGGTTTAAAGGAACCACGGCATAGAATATGATGTCATACAGCAAATGGGAATGACGTTTTTGTCCCCTCGGATGGGGAAATAAATGAAGATATTATGCCAGTGCGATTGGCCTTGCCTTTGTTAAGGAAACATGGAAATGAAACAAAACCTTGGAAGGTGTATAGGGTAGAATCGATTGGAATAGTGGAAGACTCGGAGTTAGGTCCGATCCATAAACAATATGAGGAATATCCAAGATATCTGATTAAGAAGGGAGGAATTTGGATCGCATCATATAGGCAATGTTGTACTCTGAAAGGGACAGCATGTGTTTGTAGATGTGACGTAGTCCATCAGCATACTGTTCCACCTTATGGGTTCACCCTCGACAAAGAATCACCAAAATGCCAGATTGGAAAATGTAAATGGGGCGAAGACCAAACTAAAATGTGTATAAAGGTAAATGATTATATTGTGTGACTACTACGGCCACTTATATGACAGTGGGTTCGAGCAAATGTCCCAAACTAGAACATCAGTTTTGTTTGATTCCAACGAGAAATACGCATTACGTTGCTAAAACTTTGGTGCCAATACATCATCATAAAGTTAGTAATCTACAGGTGTAACTGCCTCTGGAGGATGAATCCATTCGAACCATTCCTCAATTTGGACACTACATACCTCTCCTGTCTCTGGCTTTAAAGGCCATAATTGAATGAACTAGGATATCCCAGAAACACATCGTGCAAATGATACAGATAAATAGAGAGACAGAACAAGTAATCCCGAGCCTTGGGAATCATGAATGGTGGGAAGTAGAATCTAGCGTGGAACTACATCCTTGGGCTAGATTGTTCCAGATGGAATTGCTGATAGCACAGATAAAAGCTTTAGAGATTCTGGTCATTGCGTTCTGCTGTGTAAGGAAATTGGTAAAGGACATAGAAAATAATGAAAGGTAAGGAGTTAGCAAGGGCACTAAGAGGATGCCAGGATTAGTAAAGACAAAGAATGATATTAAACACTTTGCCAAGAGGTAAAGTAACCCATATCAAACTGGGACATGTTGGCATATGGAACCCGGTTAATTCAGCTTCTGAAAGGAACTCGTGTTCAATTAATTTGATAGAGGGAAAAATGCGTTTTGTATCATTAGAGAGAGAGAGAGAGACAAAGAGACAGAGAGACAGATTACACTTAGCAACAGCTGGTGTTTTGCGACCAACCAGCATTCGATATACATAATAGAATGTTTAGATTAGAAATATTATGTTGGTATAAGGAAAGTCCAGAACGAGTGGTTTATGCTCACCATAGCAAGGCCATGATGTTTTTCAGTATGTTATTGATGTAGTCTTGTGTCTCTGGACTATATAGCAGCCAGAGATGTCCATATTAGGAAATGTCTACAGAGGTTTGATAAGAAAACAGTGTATAAATGTCAGCTTTTTCCTTCGTATGGGAGCATGGTGGTACCCATGACTATGTGCGCGTGCTCTATCTGTGACTGGACTCTGCTTGTAAACTGCTTTCTATGCTGAAGTTAAAGAAAAAAATGATTCTAACCAGAAGACTTAATTCGTTACTACTCAAGTGAACAAACAGAAGGGAACAGGTTGTACCCTTATACTATTCGGCTACCATGGGCTGCACAAACTATAACAGTGTTCCGCCAAGCCGAAGCCACGCTCGACATATTGATACGACAATCTAATCCTTTTTGCCTCCAACGTTCCCCATTATCATTGTTTATTGTACTTTTATGCGTGGGACAATCTTTATCTTTTATTGTGGTGTGTAGTGTCTTAGCAACAAGTCTCATATCCAGGTATGGCAATCTCTTGATCTGGATGTTTATCGTTTTCTGTCTTTGAGTTTCCAAATTGTCTTTTGTTCACACCCAGAGACAAAATTCAACTTCCCCTTTCCTCCCATTCGACTGCAAAATATACACGTCTTTAAAACGTTGTAACATTGATAACAAAATGATTTGCAGAATTGTAATATAAATGTAACTGCAAGCATGATGAATTGTAATAGTTTAAAAAACAGCAGGAAGTGGATTGCGATACCGTGATGACTGCAGGCATCAGAAATGACAAAATAATGAAAACTACAGAAATATCCTATTGTGATACATTGATCATGATATACATGGGGAATTGTAATATATTAAAATCTACAGGTATACCCAATTCTAATATTGATCACACAGACATGGGGAATTGTAATATATTAAAACTACAGGTATATCCAAAAGTAATATTTATCACAACGTTGTGGAAAATTGTAATATATTAAAATTACAGATAAAAACAATTTTAATATTAATCACTACAGACATAGGGAATTGTAATATATTAAAACAACAGGTATATCCAATGGCAATATTTATCACAAAGATGTGTAAGATTGTAATATATTAAAACTACAGGTATACACAATGTAATATTGATCACCACAGATATGGGGAATTGTAATATATTAAAACTTCAGGTATATCCAATTGCAATATTGACCACCACAGTCATAGGCTATCGTAATAAACCAAAACTACAGGTATATCCAATTGTTATATTGAACACCCTGCTAACAAGGGCCGAGAATGAAAGGCAACAGACAAACTGTGTTTATTTGAGGTGTTTTCGTGAGTGCGCGAGCCTGGGGAATAGTTTGAAACATTCTGACACTTGCCGCTGTTGGGTCGTTTTACCTTAGCAGTTTACCTGTCCCGGACAAGCCCAGTTTCACTCTCGTCCCTGAATATCGTAGGTTCAAGACCCACACCAAGGGCTTGAGCACATAACCGGAAATGACTGAGTGAGTGCTGCATTGACGAATGTGTCGTCTTTCGAATTAAAAACGCAATCCAGGTCCTGTCTGCCTCTACAGGTGGAAGGGAAATAATCCACGGCTCTACTGAAGGAAGAGAAGAGGACTCCTCTCAGTGTCTTGGTCCACATTGAGATATCTTAAAAATTTAATACCAGATTATATTCACTGTAGTTTTCTTTAAGTATCCACGACTTTCTAATTTTCCCCAGCACCCCCACAGGTCAGTGTCTGTCCCGGATATTCAGGATCCCGCCCGCCCGAGTAGTTCCCAGGTAGACATGTACAACTCCTTGGAACACAAGGAATGGACTTAAAATCACTGATCTCAGGTTATACCTGGAGATTTGCGGGGGTTTGAGTGCTGCACAGTCGGGACCACCGAATCGCCTCTCCCGTGTATAATAACGATAACTGGTTCACGGTACCATAGTGGCTATGTTAATGGACTAGTAATCCAGAGACTTATACTAATGATCCGGAGATATGACATCAAATTCCACCACGACACCGGGGGAATTTAAATTGAGTTAATTAAATATTCTGGAAAACACTGTAACTACTGGATTGTCGTAAATGTCCATCTGGTTCAGTAATGTTCTTTAGGGAAGGAAATCTGCCGTCCTTACCTGGTCTGCTATATGTGACTCCAGACACACAGCAATGCGATTGATTCTCAACTCCCCTCTGAAATGGCCTAGCAAGCTACTCAGTTGTACCAAAGATACAAAGAAGTTGATTGTGTAAGTACCTTCACAACACAGACTGCAGCAGTTTAAGAAGGCGGCTCACCACAACACTCTCAAGGGCAATTAGAGAAGGGCAATAAACGCTGGCCTTGCCAGCGAGGCCCACATCGCAGGGAGGAATACAAATTTATTACATGAATTCCAATTAATTATTGTGTGCATTGAGTCAGAATGAATTCTCTCGGTGCTCTGCTGATCCAGCTCCCTGCCTCGGCCGTGGGTTCATTTTATTAAACTGAGAGCAGTGTTTTTCCCCATACTTTCTGGATTTATTTCCCTGCTCGTTCAACACTGTAGGGGGTGCTAATGGGGTCAGCCTTCACCTCTGACTCAGTGAGCGGTTTGAATCGCTCCCACGCCACTGGTTCCTAGATTTTGGACTTATTTAGGGGTTGTGAACAAAAATGCAGTAGACAACAGGTTCTGATGAAAGAATTTTGACTTTATTAAAAGAAAAAGGTAACAAACTTAAAACACACTTAATACTTAAACACAGGTTGGAAAACACGCGGTACAGGCGAGGAAGAAAGACAATATACCAAACAAAAAAAAAACGTATCCCTCCCAAAGATCCCACTATATAGCTAGGTTTTGGTTTCAGGAGATCAAGGATAATGCTCACCAAACGAATTGATTTGACAGGGTTTTTGAGTCTTTTGAGTTTCGTGAGGCCCTTGTTGCTGCGAGATGTCCGATGGTCACTGAGGCAGTCGCTCTGGTTTCTTCTTGTGTGATGGTCTTTTTGTGAAGTTGTTGGCCTACCCTCCTCCTCCTCCTCGTGGTTTCTGGTGTCTTTGCTGAAGCAGGGCTGAGAGAGAGAGAGAGATGAGAGAGCTGTGCCAGCGTTGTCAGCGAGTCCAAAGACATTAGGCCCCAATTATACTGTCCTTTTCGCGCCCAAAATCCCCTTACTAAAACGGTTTCGTTTAGATTGCAAATGAGCCCTGTATAGTCCATTGTCTTAGTTTTGGCGGGCTTGCCAGTTTCGATGGCTTTAAATTGGTGTTAAACATGTCTGATCGCTTTCCGATTTACGCAAGGCCTTTATCTACGCGCCAAATCTCGTCCCTTTTGCCCTAGGTATTTTGGCGGGCTTTAAATCTGTCCTGTGGATACATGGTTGATTCGTTTTTGTTGAAATAAATTGGGTTGCTTAATGTTTTATTGATTCAGGCCCCTGGTATCCTGTGTGGGCCTGGGAATTTCAAAAGAGGTCTTGGATTATTCATATTTCGATGTGTGTGTGAGGCATTTGTGTTTTGTCTCTTCCTCCTTGATAGGAAGGCAGTGTAAACACATTCCCAGACAGCTTAATTGGGCCCCAATACCCAAAGCTATCCACTGCCTGGCCACGCCCCTCTGCAGCCTGTCGGTGTCTGTGAATGGTGTCTTTCCCAACAGTAAGATTCAAAAAGTAATTTTCCTCAGGGTTTTCTTCCCTGATCTTTAAAATGTCCACAACTGAGAGTTTTACCTCAACTCACTTCACTTAGGGTTCTGTTCGAATTTCTGGTGGATTTTGCTAAGCCTACAACTCCGTCACCTGATTATTGTGGGGACCTGCTTTTAACAGGAAATAAAAAAACAATGTTTCAGTCCTTTAAAGAGGAACTGGAGTTTCATGAAATGACTTGTCGATTCAAAATTTATAACATTTCTTATGTATAAAGAAGGTAATTATCAGATGTTTTGCCATCGAATTCAGTATTTTAGCAGCAATATAAATGGTCAATGTTAGCAGTTACAGATTTAAATGGTTTAAGACAATCAGATTTGCAGAGGTGATGGAGGCTATTTCTGACAATATGACTATTTTATTAATTTCTGTAGATGCGGCAATGCTTAATGTTCTGTACAGCTGGAACTGACGTTGGATTCAGTAAATCCGCAGTGTCAGGTCTGGTGGTGTAAAAATTCAATATTGGAATCGCAGCTTCATGTTTAGAAAAACTGTCTGAATGTTGAGGGTTAATGTTCTTCACTAAACTCAGAACATGTGATGTTGGTTTTGTTACTTCCGTTTTTGTTATTTTCGCTGAGTGATTTCCTCTGTTGCCAGGGTAACAATCTGTCAGATCTCAGTACAAGAGACCTTTGCTCCAATTTATATCCGAAAGACCGTCAAACATTCAGTGTAAACTCCTGTCTGTGTAGTCAGCATTCCAGGAGTAGGGACATCTTCTGAAGAGTTTTAATACAATGGCCACAATCTTATAATAAGATTATAAAGCTGTTGTGTAGGAGCAGTAGGTTTTATAGATACACATAATTCATAAAACGTCCTCCTGCCACGGTTAAATAATGCTTCTTATATTGATAAAGACTGTTTCAACCCGGTGTTCGCAGATGTTCTAACATTTCCACATGTCCGCCTTCCGTTCTGGCCTCTTCCTACAGACAATAATTAATTATTGTTTGTAAAGCACACTTCCTGTCAGATTCACATTTACTGTTGGCCCAACTCATCTCCTGTCACATTAATTTCCTGTTACAACTCAGACATCACAGTTCGAGTGAAACATTTCACTCGTTCCAGATGGCAGTGGATCTGTGAGTTCCAATTATAACAGACACGTTTATTCATCTTACAAATGTTTGGAGAGAGCCGTTATGTGATAGATAGTTAATATTGGTTCCAGATAATAAACACATGATAGAAATATGACACAGTACAAGAACATAGACAGATAGGAACATTTGGATTCCATTCAGGCCATCAATCCTGTTCCGCCAATTTCTCAATGAGAGCAGGCAAAGTAGCCTGGCTCTGTTGCGCAGGCGCAGACTCGCACTCTTGCTCTCACGCAGGCGCAGTGTCGCTCACTTGCTCTCACGCAGGTGCAGACTCGCTCACTTGCTCTCACGCAGGCGCAGTCTCGCTCACTTGCTCTCACGCATGTGCAGACTCGCTCTCTTGCTCTCACGCAGGCGCAGTCGCGCTCACTTGCTCTCACGCAGGCGCAGACTCGCTCTCTTGCTCTCACGCAGGCGCAGTATTGCTCGCTGCCGTTATTCTGGGGATTCCCAGTCACGGGTCAGTTTGCCTCTTGTGCCGGGCGGCCCGGGTTGATCGGTGAGAGACGGGGAGGAGCAGGATCGCTCTCCGGGATACAGGAGTATCGCTGCCGTTAGTGCGGGGATGTGCAGTGGGCGAATTTACTGTGTGCCGGGCCGGTGTGCGAGTGAAGGTAAGAAACAGGATGGCTGCCCGGGTTACAGGGGCCGCGCTCTGTCACTGAGGGAACTCGGCTCCATTCAGCTCACGGCCCAGAGTTTAGATCACAGCGAGGGACGGAGGGGCTTCACAGTCTCACACTCCGGTTAGTAACCGCAGAGAAAATGGCGCATTTCCGTCCACAGCAGTGAAAATGCGGAAGTCTCAATTTTAATGTTTTATCTCACAGTGAGGGAGTTTAAAGTGTAACAGAACCGGTTAGTAATTCAGCAGAGAAACGGAGGGGAGATTCCTGTCAGCATAAAATCCCGGTGAATGAACTGAACCGGCTCACAATACAGGGGCTGGGCCGGGGGTGGAGGGCGCGGTGGGTTCAACGGCAGTTTGGACAGAAAATGGCGCATTTCCGCCCAGAGCTGTGAAAATGGGGAAATCTCAGGCGGCCGGAAATTTACTGTGAGGAAAACATCAAAACGGACAGACCCAGAACGGAGGGTTTGGAGAGAGGAGGGAGTTAGAATGAAAATACCAGTGAGATCAGACAGTGTGTGACCCGGGGAAGATGCTCCCAGTGAGATCAGCCCAGAGTGTAGATCACAGCGTGGGAGGGAGGGGATTCACAGTGACACAGTGAGGGAGGGAGGGGATTCACAGTGTCACAGTGAGGGAGGGAGGGGATTCACAGTGTCACAGTGAGGGAGGGAGGGGATTCACAGTGTCACAGTGAGGGAGGGAGGGGATTCACAGTGTCACAGTGAGGGAGGGAGGGGATTCACAGTGTCACAGTGAGGGAGGGAGGGGATTCACAGTGTCACAGTGAGGGAGGGAGGGGATTCACAGTGTCACAGTGAGGGAGGGAGGGGATTCACAGTGTCACAGTGAGGGAGGGAGGGGATTCACAGTGTCACAGTGAGGGAGGGAGGGGCTTCAAAGTGTCAGAGTGAGGGAGGGAGGGGATTCACAGTGTCACAGTGAGTGAGGGAGGGGATTCACCGTGTCACAGTGAGGGGGGAGGGGCTTCACCGTGTCACAGTGAGGGAGGGAGTGGATTCACAGTGAGGGAGGGAGGGGATTCACAGTGTCACAGTGAGGGAGGGAGGGGATTCACAGTGTCACAGTGAGGGAGGGAGAGGATTCACAGTGTCACAGTGAGGGAGGGGGGTGGAATCACAGTGTCACAGTGAGGGAGGGAGGGGATTCACCGTGTCACAGTGAGGGAGGGAGTGGATTCACAGTGAGGGAGGGAGGGGATTCACAGTGAGGGAGGGAGGGGATTCACAGTGTCACAGTGAGGGAGGGAGGGGATTCACAGTGTCACAGTGAGGGAGGGAGGGGATCCACAGTGTCACAGTGAGGGAGGGAGGGGATTCACAGTGTCACAGTGAGGGAGGGAGGGTATTCACAGTGTCACAGTGAGTGAGGGAGGGGCTTCACAGTGTCACAGTGAGGGAGGGAGGAGATTCACAGTGTCACAGTGAGGGAGGGAGTGGATTCACAGTGAGGGAGGGAGTGGATTCACAGTGAGGGAGGGAGTGGATTCACAGTGAGGGAGGGAGGGGATTCACAGTGTCACAGTGAGGGAGGGAGGGGATTCACAGTGTCACAGTGAGGGAGGGAGGGGATTCACAGTGTCACAGTGAGGGAGGGAGGGGATTCACAGTGTCACAGTGAGGGAGGGAGGGGATTCACAGTGTCACAGTGAGTGAGGGAGGGGCTTCACAGTGTCACAGTGAGGGAGGGAGGAGATTCACAGTGTCAGAGTGAGGGAGGGAGGGGATTCACTGTGTCACAGTGAGGGAGGGAGGGGATTCACAGTGTCACAGTGAGGGAGGGAGGGGATTCACAGTGTCACAGTGAGGGAGGGAGGGGCTTCAAAGTGTCACAGTGAGGGAGGGAGGGGATTCACAGTGTCACAGTGAGGGAGGGAGGGGATTCACAGTGTCACAGTGAGGGAGGGAGGGGCTTCAAAGTGTCACAGTGAGGGAGGGAGGGGATTCACAGTGTCACAGTGAGGGAGGGAGGGGATTCACAGTGTCACAGTGAGGGAGGGAGGGGATTCACAGTGTCACAGTGAGGGAGGGAGGGGATTCAAAGTGTCACAGTGAGGGAGGGAGGGGATTCACAGTGTCACAGTGAGGGAGGGAGGGGATTCACTGTCACAGTGAGGGAGGGAGGGGATTCACCGTGTCACAGTGAGGGAGGGAGGGGATTCACAGTGTCACAGTGAGGGAGGGAGGGGATTCACAGTGTCACAGTGTGGGAGGGAGGGGATTCACCGTGTCACAGCGAGAGAGGGGATTCACAGTGTCACAGTGAGGGAGGGAGGGGATTCACTGTCACAGCGAGGGAGGGGATTCACAGTGTCACAGTGAGGGAGGGAGGGGCTTCACAGAGTCACAGTGTGGGAGGGAGGGGCTTCACCGTGTCACTGAGGGAGGGAGGGGATTCACAGTGTCACAGGGAGGGAGGGGATTCACAGTGTCACAGTGAGGGAGGGAGGGGCTTCACAGTGTCACAGCGAGAGAGGGGATTCACAGTGTCACAGTGAGGGAGGGAGGGGATTCGCTGTCACAGCGAGGGAGGGGATTCACAGTGTCACAGTGAGGGAGGGAGGGAGGGGCTTCAGTGTCACAGGGAGGGAGGGGGGATTCACAGTGTCACAGTGAGGGAGGGAGGGGATTCACAGTGTCACAGTGAGGGAGGGGGGTGGAATCACAGTGCCACAGTGAGGGAGGGAAGGGATTCACAGTGTCACAGTGAGGGAGGGAGGGGATTCACAGTGTCACAGTGAGGGAGGGAGGGGATTCACAGTGTCACAGTGAGGGAGGGAGGGGATTCACAGTGTCACAGTGAGGGAGTGAGGGGATTCACAGTGTCACAGTGAGGGAGGGAGGGGATTCACAGTGTCACAGTGAGGGAGGGTGGGGATTCACAGTGTCACAGTGAGGGAGGGTGGGGATTCACAGTCTCACAGCTCCGGTTTGTAACACCGCAGAGAAAATGGCGCATTTCCGTCTACATGAGTGAAATTGCGGAAGTCTCAGATCTAATGTTTTATCTCACAGGGAGGGAAGTTAAAGTGTAACAGAACCGGTTAATAAATCAAGAGAAACGGCAGGGAGATTCCTGTCAGCATCAGCTCACAATACAGGGGCTGGTCCGGGGGTGGAGGGCCCGGTCGCTTCATCGGCTATTTAGACAGAAAATGGCGCATTTCCGCCCAGAGCAGTAAAAATGGGGAAATCTCAGGAGGCTGGAATTTTTCTGTGATGAATATCTCCAAAATAAACACACAGCTCCGGAACTGAGCGTTTGGAGAGAGGAGGGATTTAGAATTATTCTAACAGTGAGAGCAGACAGTGAATAACCCGAGGAGGATGGACTGGTCTGATCAGAAAGTCTGTAACCCGGGGAGGATGGGCCCAGTGAGATCAGACAGTGTCTAACCCGGGGAGGATGGGCCCAGTGAGATCAGACAGTGTGTATCCCGGGGAGGATGGGCCCAGTGAGATCAGACAGTGTGTAACCCGGGGAGGATAGGCCCAGTGAGATCATACAGTGTGTAACCCGGGGAGAATGGGCCCAGTGAGATCAGACAGTGTTTAATCCGGGAAGGATGGGCCCAGTGAGATTAGACAGTGTGTAACCCGGGGAGGATGGGAACAGTGAGATCAGACAGTGTGTAACCCGGGAAGGATGGGCCCAGTGAGATCAGCCCAGAGTGTAGATCACAGCGTGGGAGGGAGGGGCTTCAAAGTGTCACAGTGAGGGAGGGAGGGAGGGGATTCACCGTGTCACAGTGAGGGAGGGAGGGGATTCACAGTGTCACAGTGTGGGAGGGAGGGGCTTCACAGTGTCACAGTGAGGGAGGGAGGGGATTCACAGTGTCACAGTGTGGGAGGGAGGGGCTTCACAGTGTCACAGTGAGGGAGGGAGGGGATTCACAGTGTCACAGTGAGGGAGAGAGGGGCTTCACCGTGTCACTGAGGGAGGGAGGGGATTCACAGTGTCACAGGGTGGGAGGGGATTCACAGTGTCACAGTGAGGGAGGGAGGGGCTTCACAGTGTCACAGCGAGGGAGGGGATTCACAGTGTCACAGTGAGGGAGGGAGGGGCTTCACAGTGTCTCAGTGAGGGAGGGAGGGGCGTCACAGTGAGGGAGGGAGGGGCTTCACAGTGTCACAGCGAGGGAGGGGATTCACAGTGTCACAGTGAGGGAGGGAGGGGCTTCACAGTGTCACAGGGAGGGAGGGGGGATTCACAGTGTCACAGGGAGGGAGGGAGGGGATTCACAGTGTCACAGTGAGGGAGGGAGGGGCTTCACAGTGTCACAGTGAGGGAGGGAGGGGATTCACAGTGTCACAGTGAGGGAGGGGGTGGAATCACAGTGCCACAGTGAGGGAGGGAGGGAGGGGATTCACAGTGTCACAGTGAGGGAGGGGGGTGGAATCACAGTGCCACAGTGAGGGAGGGAAGGGATTCACAGTGTCACAGTGAGGGAGGGAGGGGATTCACAGTGTCACAGTGAGGGAGGGAGGGGATTCACAGTGTCATAGTGAGGGAGGGAGGGGATTCACAGTGTCACAGTGAGGGAGGGAGGGGATTCACAGTGTCACAGTGAGGGAGGGAGGGGATTCACAGTGTCACAGTGAGGGAGAGAGGGGCTTCACCGTGTCACAGCGAGAGAGGGGATTCACAGTGTCACAGTGAGGGAGGGAGGGGATTCACTGTCACAGCGAGGGAGGGGATTCACAGTGTCACAGTGAGGGAGGGAGGGGCTTCACAGTGTCACAGTGTGGGAGGGAGGGGCTTCACCGTGTCACTGAGGGAGGGAGGGGATTCACAGTGTCACAGGGAGGGAGGGGATTCACAGTGTCACAGTGAGGGAGGGAGGGGCTTCACAGTGTCACAGCGAGAGAGGGGATTCACAGTGTCACAGTGAGAGAGGGAGGGGATTCACTGTCACAGCGAGGGAGGGGATTCACAGTGTCACAGTGAGGGAGGGAGGGGCTTCAGTGTCACAGTGAGGGAGGGAGGGGATTCACAGTGTCACAGTGAGGGAGGGAGGGGATTCACAGTGTCATAGTGAGGGAGGGAGGGGATTCACAGTGCCACAGTGAGGGAGGGAAGGGATTCACAGTGTCACAGTGAGGGAGGGAGGGGATTCACAGTGTCACAGTGAGGGAGGGAGGGGATTCACAGTGTCACAGTGAGGGAGTGAGGGGATTCACAGTGTCACAGTGAGGGAGGGAGGGGATTCACAGTGTCACAGTGAGGGAGGGTGGGGATTCACAGTGTCACAGTGAGGGAGGGTGGGGATTCACAGTCTCACAGCTCCGGTTTGTAACACCGCAGAGAAAATGGCGCATTTCCGTCTACATGAGTGAAATTGCGGAAGTCTCAGATCTAATGTTTTATCTCACAGGGAGGGAAGTTAAAGTGTAACAGAACCGGTTAATAAATCAAGAGAAACGGCGGGGAGATTCCTGTCAGCATCAGCTCACAATACAGGGGCTGGTCCGGGGGTGGAGGGCCCGGTCGCTTCATCGGCTATTTAGACAGAAAATGGCGCATTTCCGCCCAGAGCAGTAAAAATGGGGAAATCTCAGGAGGCTGGAATTTTTCTGTGATGAATATCTCCAAAATAAACACACAGCTCCGGAACTGAGCGTTTGGAGAGAGGAGGGATTTAGAATTATTCTAACAGTGAGAGCAGACAGTGAATAACCCGAGGAGGATGGACTGGTCTGATCAGAAAGTCTGTAACCCGGGGAGGATGGGCCCAGTGTGATCAGACAGTGTGTAACCCGGGGAGGATGGGCCCAGTGAGATCAGACAGTGTGTATCCCGGGGAGGATGGGCCCAGTGAGATCAGACAGTGTGTAACCCGGGGAGGATGGGACCAGTGAGATCAGACAGTGTGTAACCCGGGGAGGATGGGCCCAGTGAGATCAGAGAGTGTCTAACCCGGGGAGGATGGGCCCAGTGAGATCAGACAGTGTGTATCCCGGGGAGGATGGGCCCAGTGAGATCAGACAGTGTGTAACCCGGGGAGGATGGGCCCAGTGAGATCATACAGTGTGTAACCCGGGGAGAATGGGCCCAGTGAGATCAGACAGTGTTTAATCCGGGAAGGATGGGCCCAGTGAGATTAGACAGTGTGTAACCCGGGGAGGATGGGAACAGTGAGATCAGACAGTGTGTAACCCGGGGAGGATGGGCCCAGTGAGATCAGCCCAGAGTGTAGATCACAGCGTGGGAGGGAGGGGCTTCAAAGTGTCACAGTGAGGGAGGGAGGGGATTCACCGTGTCACAGTGAGGGAGGGAGGGGATTCACAGTGTCACAGTGTGGGAGGGAGGGGCTTCACAGTGTCACAGTGAGGGAGGGAGGGGATTCACAGTGTCACAGTGTGGGAGGGAGGGGCTTCACAGTGTCACAGTGAGGGAGGGAGGGGATTCACAGTGTCACAGTGAGGGAGAGAGGGGCTTCACCGTGTCACTGAGGGAGGGAGGGGATTCACAGTGTCACAGGGTGGGAGGGGATTCACAGTGTCACAGTGAGGGAGGGAGGGGCTTCACAGTGTCACAGCGAGGGAGGGGATTCACAGTGTCACAGTGAGGGAGGGAGGGGCTTCACAGTGTCTCAGTGAGGGAGGGAGGGGCGTCACAGTGAGGGAGGGAGGGGCTTCACAGTGTCACAGCGAGGGAGGGGATTCACAGTGTCACAGTGAGGGAGGGAGGGGCTTCACAGTGTCACAGGGAGGGAGGGGGGATTCACAGTGTCACAGTGAGGGAGGGAGGGGATTCACAGTGTCACAGTGTGGGAGGGAGGGGCTTCACAGTGTCACAGTGAGGGAGGGAGGGGATTCACAGTGTCACAGTGTGGGAGGGAGGGGCGTCACAGTGAGGGAGGGAGGGGATTCACAGTGTCACAGTGAGGGAGGGGGGTGGAATCACAGTGCCACAGTGAGGGAGGGAGGGGATTCACAGTGTCACAGTGAGGGAGGGGGGTGGAATCACAGTGCCACAGTGAGGGAGGGAAGGGATTCACAGTGTCACAGTGAGGGAGGGAGGGGATTCACAGTGTCACAGTGAGGGAGGGAGGGGATTCACAGTGTCACAGTGAGGGAGGGTGGGGATTCACAGTGTCACAGCTCCGGTTTGTAACACCGCAGAGAAAATGGCGCATTTCCGTCTACATGAGTGAAATTGCGGAAGTCTCAGATCTAATGTTTTATCTCACAGGGAGGGAAGTTAAAGTGTAACAGAACCGGTTAATAAATCAAGAGAAACGGCGGGGAGATTCCTGTCAGCATCAGCTCACAATACAGGGGCTGGTCCGGGGGTGGAGGGCCCGGTCGCTTCATCGGCTATTTAGACAGAAAATGGCGCATTTCCGCCCAGAGCAGTAAAAATGGGGAAATCTCAGGAGGCTGGAATTTTTCTGTGATGAATATCTCCAAAATAAACACACAGCTCCGGAACTGAGCGTTTGGAGAGAGGAGGGATTTAGAATTATTCTAACAGTGAGAGCAGACAGTGAATAACCCGAGGAGGATGGACTGGTCTGATCAGAAAGTCTGTAACCCGGGGAGGATGGGCCCAGTGAGATCAGACAGTGTGTATCCCGGGGAGGATGGGCCCAGTGAGATCAGACAGTGTCTAACCCGGGGAGGATGGGCCCAGTGAGATCAGACAGTGTGTATCCCGGGGAGGATGGGCCCAGTGAGATCAGACAGTGTGTAACCCGGGGAGGATGGGCCCAGTGAGATCATACAGTGTGTAACCCGGGGAGGATGGGCCCAGTGAGATCAGACAGTGTGTAACCCGGGGAGAATGGGCCCAGTGAGATCAGACAGTGTTTAATCCGGGAAGGATGGACCCAGTGAGATCAGACAGTGTTTAACCCGGGGAGGATGGGAACAGTGAGATCAGACAGTGTTTAATCCGGGAAGGATGGACCCAGTGAGATCAGACAGTGTGTAACCCGGGGAGGATGGGCCCAGTGAGATCAGACAGTGTCTAACCCGGGGAGGATGGGCCCAGTGAGATCAGACAGTGTGTATCCCGGGGAGGATGGGCTCAGTGAGATCAGACAGTGTCTAACCCGGGGAGGATGGGCCCAGTGAGATCAGACAGTGTGTATCCCGGGGAGGATGGGCCCAGTGTGATCCGACAGTGTGTAACCCGGGGAGGATGGGCCCAGTGAGATCAGACAGTGTGTAACCCGGGGAGGATGGGCCCAGTGAGATCATACAGTGTGTAACCCGGGGAGAATGGGCCCAGTGAGATCAGACAGTGTGTAACCCGGGGAGAATGGGCCCAGTGAGATCAGACAGTGTTTAATCCGGGAAGGATGGACCCAGTGAGATCAGACAGTGTTTAACCCGGGGAGGATGGGAACAGTGAGATCAGACAGTGTGTAACCCGGGGAGGATGGGCCCAGTGAGATCACACAGTGTTTAATCCGGGAAGGATGGAC
This sequence comes from Squalus acanthias, assembly GCA_030390025.1. Classification (NCBI taxonomy): domain Eukaryota; kingdom Metazoa; phylum Chordata; class Chondrichthyes; order Squaliformes; family Squalidae; genus Squalus; species Squalus acanthias. The sequence continues at coordinate 392,634 of JASTWF010000416.1, forward strand.
CCAGTGAGATCAGACAGTGTTTAACCCGGGGAGGATGGGCCCAGTGAGATCAGACAGTGTGTAACCCGGGGAGGATGGGCCCAGTGAGATCAGACAGTGTGTAACCCGGGGAGGTTGGGTCCAGTGAGATCCGACAGTGTATAACCCGGGGAGGTTGGGTCCAGTGAGATCAGGCAGTGTGTAACCCGGGGAGGATGGGCCCAGTGAGATCAGACAGTGTGTAAACCGGGGAGGATGGGTCCAGTGAGATCAGACAGTGTGTAACCCGGGGAGGATGGGCCCAGTGAGATCAGGCAGTGTGTAACCCGGGGAGGATGGGCCCAGTGAGATCAGGCAGTGAGTAACCCGGGGAGGATGGGCCCAGTGAGATCAGGCAGTGTGTAACCCAGGGAGGATGGGCCCAGTGAGATCAGACAGTGTGTAACCCGGGGAGGTTGGGTCCAGTGAGATCAGGCAGTGTGTAACCCGGGGAGGATGGGCCCAGTGAGATCAGACAGTGTGTAAACCGGGGAGGATGGGCCCAGTGAGATCAGACAGTGTGTAACCCGGGGAGGATGGGCCCAGTGTGATCAGACAGTGTGTAACCAGGGGAGGATGGGCCCAGTGTGAACAGATAGTGTGTAACCCGTGGAGGATGGGTCCAGTGAGATCAGACTGTGTTTAACCCGGGGAGGATGGGAACAGTGAGATCAGAATGTGTTTAACCCGGGGAGGATGGGAACAGTGGGATCAAAATGTGTGTAACCCGGGGAGGATGGGCCCAGTGAGATCACACAGTGTGTAACCCGGGGAGGATGGGCCCAGTGAGATCAGACAGTGTGTAACCCGGGGAGGATGGGCCCAGTGAGATCAGACAGTGTGTAACCCGGGGAGAATGGGCCCAGTGAGATCAGACAGTTTGTAACCCGGGTAGATGGGCCCAGTGAGATCAGACAGTGTGTAACCCGGGTAGATGGGCCCAGTGAGATCAGACAGTGTGTAACCCGGGGAGGATGGGCCCAGTGAGATCAGACAGTGTGTAACCCGGGGAGGATGGGCCCAGTGAGATCAGACAGTGTGTAACCCGGGTAGATGGGCCCAGTGAGATCAGACAGTGTGTAACCCGGGGAGGATGGGCCCAGTGTGATCACACAGTGTGTAACCCGGGGAGGATGGGCCCAGTGAGATCAGACAGTGTGTAACCCGGGGAGGATGGGCCCAGTGAGATCAGACAGTGTGTAACCCGGGGAGGATGGGCCCAGTGAGATCAGACAGTGTGTAACCCGGGGAGGATGGGCCCAGTATAATCAGACAGTGTGTAACCCGGGGAGGATGGGCCCAGTGACATCAGACAGTTTGTAACCCGGGCAGGATGGGCCCAGTGTGATCACACAGTGTGTAACCCGGGGAGGATGGGCCCAGTGAGATCAGACAGTTTGTAACCCGGGCAGGATGGGCCCAGTGTGATCACACAGTGTGTAACCCGGGGAGGATGGGCCCAGTGAGATCAGACAGTGTTTAACCCGGGGTGGATGGGCCCAGTGAGATCAGACAGTGTGTAACCCGGGGAGGATGGGCCCAGTATGATCAGACAGTGTGTAACGCGGGGAGGATGGGTCCAGTGAGATCAGACAGTGTGTAACCTGGGGAGGATGGGTCCAGTGAGATCAGACAGCGTGTAACCCGGGGAGATGGTCCCAGTGAGATCAGACAGTGTGTAACCCGGGAAGGATGGGCCCAGTGAGATCAGCCCAGAGTGTAGATCACAGCGTGGGAGGGAGGGGCTTCAAAGTGTCACAGTGAGGGAGGGAGGGGCTTCACAGTGTCACAGTGAGGGAGGGAGTGGATTCACAGTGTCTCAGTGAGGGAGGGAGGGGCTTCACAGTGTCACAGCGAGGGAGGGTGGGGATTCACAGTGTCACAGGGAGGGTGGGAGGGGATTCACAGTGTCACAGTGAGGGAGGGAGGGGATTCACAGTGTCACAGTGAGGGAGGGAGGGGCTTCACAGTGTCACAGTGAGGGAGGGAGGGGATTCACAGTGTCACAGTGAGGGAGGGGGGTGGAATCACAGTGCCACAGTGAGGGAGGGAGGGGCTTCACAGTGTCACAGGGAGGGAGGGGATTCACAGTGTCACAGTGAGGGAGGGAGGGGATTCACAGTGTCACAGTGAGGGAGGGGGGTGGAATCACAGTGTCACAGTGAGGGAGGGAGGGGATTCACAGTGTCACAGTGAGGGAGGGAGGGGATTCACAGTGTCACAGTGAGGGAGGGAGGGGATTCACAGTGTCACAGTGAGGGAGGGAGGGGAATCACAGTGTCACAGTGAGGGAGGGAGGGGATTCACAGTGTCACAGTGAGGGAGGGAGGGGATTCACAGTGTCACAGTGAGGGAGGGAGGGGATTCACAGTGTCACAGTGAGGGAGGGAAGGGATTCACAGTGTCACAGTGAGGGAGGGAGGGGATTCACAGTGTCACAGTGAGGGAGGGAGGGGATTCACAGTGTCACAGTGAGGGAGGGAGGGGATTCACAGTGTCACAGTGAGGGAGTGAGGGGATTCACAGTGTCACAGTGAGGGAGGGAGGGGATTCACAGTGTCACAGTGAGGGAGGGTGGGGATTCACAGTGTCACAGTGAGGGAGGGTGGGGATTCACAGTCTCACAGCTCCGGTTTGTAACACCGCAGAGAAAATGGCGCATTTCCGTCTACATGAGTGAAATTGCGGAAGTCTCAGATCTAATGTTTTATCTCACAGGGAGGGAAGTTAAAGTGTAACAGAACCGGTTAATAAATCAAGAGAAACGGCGGGGAGATTCCTGTCAGCATCAGCTCACAATACAGGGGCTGGTCCGGGGGTGGAGGGCCCGGTCGCTTCATCGGCTATTTAGACAGAAAATGGCGCATTTCCGCCCAGAGCAGTAAAAATGGGGAAATCTCAGGCGGCCGGAATTTTTCTGTGATGAATATCTCCAAAATAAACACACAGCTCCGGAACTGAGCGTTTGGAGAGAGGAGGGATTTAGAATTATTCTAACAGTGAGAGCAGACAGTGAATAACCCGAGGAGGATGGACTGGTCTGATCAGAAAGTCTGTAACCCGGGGAGGATGGGCCCAGTGAGATCAGACAGTGTGTAACCCGGGGAGGATGGGCCCAGTGAGATCAGACAGTGTTTAATCCGGGAAGGATGGACCCAGTGAGATCAGACAGTGTGTAACCCAGGGAGGATGGGTCCAGTGAGATCAGACAGTGTTTAATCCGGGAAGGATGGACCCAGTGAGATCAGACAGTGTGTAACCCGGAGAGGATGGGCCCAGTGAGATCAGACAGTGTGTAACCCGGGGAGGATGGGCCCAGTGAGATCAGACAGTGTGTATCCCGGGGAGGATGGGCCCAGTGAGATCATACAGTGTGTAACCCGGGGAGAATGGGCCCAGTGAGATCAGACAGTGTGTAACCCGGGGAGGATGGGCCCAGTGAGATCAGACAGTGTTTAATCCGGGAAGGATGGGCCCAGTGAGATTAGACAGTGTGTAACACGGGGAGGATGGACTCAGTGAGATCAGACAGTGTCTAATCCGGGAAGGATGGACCCAGTGAGATCAGACAGTGTTTAACCCGGGGAGGATGGGCCCAGTGAGATCAGACAGTGTTTAACCCGGGGAGGATGGGCCCAGTGAGATCAGACAGTGTTTAACCCGGGGAGGATGGTCCAGTGAGATCAGACAGTGTGTAACCCGGGGAGGATGGGCCCAGTGAGATCAGACAGTGTGTAACCCGGGGAGGATGGGCCCAGTGAGATCAGACAGTGTTTAATCCGGGAAGGATGGGCCCAGTGAGATTAGACAGTGTGTAACCCGGGGAGGATGGGCCCAGTGAGATCAGACAGTGTGTAACCCGGGGAGGATGGGCCCAGTGAGATCAGACAGTGTGTAACCCGGGGAGGATGGGCCCAGTGAGATCAGACAGTGTGTAACCCGGGGAGGAAGGGCCCAGAGAGATCAGACAGTGTGTAACCCGGGGAGGATGGGAACAGTGAGATCAGAATGTGTTTAACCCGGGGAGGATGGGCCCAGTGAGATCAGACAGTGTGTAACCCGGGGAGGATGGGCCCAGAGAGATCAGACAGTGTGTAACCCGGGGAGGATGGGAACAGTGAGATCAGAATGTGTTTAACCCGGGGAGGATGGGAACAGTGAGATCAGAATGTGTTTAACCCGGGGAGGATGGGAACAGTGGGATCAAAATGTGTGTAACCCGGGGAGGATGGGCCCAGTGAGATCAGACAGTGTGTAACCCGGGGAGGATGGCCCAGTGAGATCAGAAAGTGTGTAACCCGGGGAGGATGGGCCCAGTATGATCAGACAGTGTGTAACCCGGGGAGGATGGGTCCAGTGAGATCAGACAGTGTGTAACCCGGGGAGGATGGCCCAGTGAGATCAGACAGTGTGTAACCTGGGGAGGATGGCCCAGTGAGATCAGACTGCAACTGTTTATATAAAGCACAGAAAGTAAATTGCACATTTGCGCCCAAAACTCTGGGGATATTCAGGAAACCGGGCTCTGGATATGAGGAAAGGGAAAAATCAACAAAATACTCGTCCTTGAAATTTAATTCTACATTACATTATTTCACGATTTCAATATTCTCATTTTCTCCTCTGCCATAATTAGATCTTCAGGTGAATGACGGAGTGATTGAGGAAGGTCCACAGCTGGAAGTAAACAGGGATTGTAGACTGAGGAACAGCAGCATTTGAACCAGCACAGGATTGTGAGAGCACCAACCAGAGAGAACCCTTCCGATTCCAAGAGCTTCCAGGGATCGACTGGTGAGAAAGGTCAGAGAAAGTCTAATTGACTCCGGTAAACACTGGTCCTGGAGACAGTACACAAAGTTTACAAAGTGAGGCAGGTATTGGTGAGAATGAGAGTGGGAGAGTCTCACCACTGTGCACAATTATCCAACATGTGGCTGTGCAATGAAATGTGAAGTGAGATCAGTTTCTGTCTCTAAACACACATTCACAAGTAAATTTTGTGTATGTTTTTGAGTAAAGGGGTTTGATCTCAGAGGTGACTCTGGGGTAGAGTCTGGGGCAGAGCCCAGCAGATGGACACGTGTCTGTTTGTTAGGTGGGGCTGAACTCACACCGACACCATCAGATCTCAGTGTTTAAAATATTTCAGTCTGGTGACAGATCAAGGGGAAAGATTGAACAGGGAAACTAATTAAAATCAATTCATTGAACACGATTCAGAGACCAACCTATAGCCTGTTACCAGCAGATATGGAGTATTGTCAGATAGTGATTACATCAGAAGTAGGAGCAGGAGTTGGTCACACAGCCCCTCGAGCCTGTTCCGACATTCAATAAGATCATGGCTGATCATCGACCTCAACTCCACTCTCCCGCCCTATCTCCATATCCCTGGATTCCCCGAGAGTCCAAAAATCTATCTCTCTCAGCCTTGAATGTACTCAAAGACTCAGCATTCACAGCCCCCTGGGGCAGAGAATTCCAAAGATTCACAACCCTCTGAGTGAAGAAATTCCTCCTCATCTCAGTCTTAAATGGCTTACCCCTTATCCTGAGACTATGCCCCCTAGTTCTAGACACTCCAGCCAGTGGAAACAACCTCTCAGCATCTACCCTGTCAATCCCTTCAGAATCTTGTATGTTTTAATGAGATCACCTCTCATTCTTCTAAACTCCAGAGAGGATAGGCCCATTCTACACAATCTCTCATCCCAGGCATCAATTTAGTGAACCTTCGTTGCACCGCCTCCAAGGCAAGTATATCCTTCCTTAGATAAGGAGCCAAAACTGTGTACAGTACTCCAGGTGTGGTCTGACCAATACCCTGTACAATTGTAGCAAGACTTCCTTACTCTTATACTTCAAGCCCCTTGCAATGAAGGCCAACATGCCATTGCCTTCCTTATGCTTGCTGGACCTGCATGCTAGCTTTCTGTGTTTCTTGCACGAGGACACCCAAATCTCTCTAAACACCAACATTTGTAAGTTTCTCACCATTTAAAACGTATTCTGTTTTTCTATTCTTCCTCACATTTCCTTAAATTATGCTGCATCTGGCAGCTTACTGCCCACTCAATTAGTCTATCGATATCCCTTTGCAGACTCTGTGTTCCCCTCACAGCTTACTGTCCCACCTAGATTTGTATCGTCAGCAAACTTGGATACATTACACTCGGTCCCTTCATCTAGGTCATTAATATAGATTGTAAATAGCTGAGGCTCCACTACTGATCCACTAGTTACCCCTGCCAACCTGAAAAAGTCCGTTTATCCCTACTCTCTGTTTTCTGTCCGTTAACCAATCCTCTATCCATGCTGCTATATTACCCCCAACCCCATCAGCCCTAATTTTGTGTAATAACCTTTTATGTGGCAGCTTATCGAATGCCTTTGGAAAATCCAAATATACTACATCCGCTGGTTTCACTTTATCTACCCTGCTAGTTACATACTCAAAAAACTCTAATTTGTCAAACACGATTTCCCTTTCATAAAAATATGTTGACTTTGCCTAATCATGTTATGATTTTTAAGTGCCCTGATACAACTTCCTTAACAATGGATTCCAGCATTTTCCCGACGACGGATGTCAGGCTAACTGGCCTGTAGTTTCCTGTTTTCTCTCTCCCTCCTTTTTGAATAGTTAATGTTGCGACCTTCCAATCCGCTGGATCCGGTCTAGAATCTAGGGAGTTTTTAAGATCGAAACCAAATCATCCACTATCTCTTCAGCCACCTCTTTTAGAACCCTAGCATGTATGTCATTAGGTCCAGGGGATTTGTCGGCTTTTAGTCCCATTAGTTTCTCTAGTACTTTTTCTCTACTTATATTAAATACGTTAAGTTTTTCAAACTTGGTTCCGCACCATTTTTAGTTTGCTTTGTGTGTCTTCTACTTTGAAGACCGGTACAAAGTATTTGTTTAAGATTTCTGCCATTTCCTTATTCCCCTTAATAATTTCTCCTGTCTCAGCCTCTAAGAGACCAACGTTTACTTTTACTACTCTCTTCCTTTTTTCATACTTGTAGAAGCTCTTACAATCTGCTTTTATATTTCTTGCAAGTTTTCTCTCATTCTATTTTTTCCCTTATCAATTTTTTGGTCAACCTTTGCTGGTTTCTGAAACTCTCCCAATCCTCAGACTTACTATTATTCTTTGCAACATTATAAGCTTCTTCTTTGAATCTAACGCTATCCTTAACTTCTTTAGTTAGTGTGGGGTTGTGGAGGCCTGGGCCAGTGTGGGTGGGTGCGGAGTGCTGGGCCGGAGGGGGCCTGTGCTAGTGGAGGGGGTGGGTATCTGGGCCAGTGAGGTGGCTGGGGGCTTGGCCAGTGAGGTGGCTGGGGGATGGGCCAGTGGAGGGGGCGGGTATCTGGGCCAGTGAGGTGGCGGAGTGCTGGGCCAGTGAGGTGGCGGGGGAAAGGCCAGTGGAGGGGGCGGGTATCTGGGCCAGTGAGGTGGCGGGGTGCTGGGCCAGTGAGGTGGCTGGGGGATGGGCCAGTGAGGTGGCGGGGGGCTGAGCCAGTGAGGTGGCGGGGGCCTGGCCAGTGAGGTGGCGGGGTGCTGGGCCAGTGAGGTGGCTGGGGGATGGGCCAGTGAGGTGGCAGGTGCCTGGGCCAGTGAGGTGGCGGGAGGCTGGGCCAGTGAGGTGGTCGGGTGCTGGGCCAGTGAGGAGGTAGGGGCCTGGGCCAGTGAGGTGGCGGGTGCCTGGGCCAGTGAGGTGGCGGGGTGCTGGGCCAGTGAGGTGGTCGGGTGCTGGGCCAGTGAGGTGGTGGGGGGCTGGGCCAGTGAGGTGATCGGGTGCTGGGCCAGTGAGGAGGTGGGGGCCTGGGCCAGTGGAGGGGGCGGGTATCTGGGCCAATGAGGTGGTCGGGTGCTGGGCCAGTGTGGTGGCTGGGGGCTGGGCCATTGGAGGGGGCGGGTGTCTGGGCCAGTGAGGTGGTGGGGTGCTGGGCCAGTGAGGTGTCGGGGGCCTGGGCCAGTGAAGGTGGGGGGGGCGGGAGCTGTGCCCGTGGGGGGACGGAGGAACAACATCACTTGAATTGTTTAGGATCGGTCAGAAGGTAAGTTCCATGTTGCTGAGCCTCACTGCAAATAATAGATACATTGAATGGGATGTGTGATAAATGCATGAGAGAGAAAGGAATATAAGGTCATGCTGATGGGGTTAGATGAAGAGCGCTGGCAGCAGGCTCGTGTGGACCATAAACACCGGCACCGACCACTTGGGATGAATAGCTTGATTCTCTGCTGATAATGCCATGTAAAACAGGAAGTGACGATGCCGCATTTTCTGAGACAGTTTGTTATAAAGACAACATCAGAAGCTTTGCTCTTATTCTGTAGCCTGCAACAAGCAAACTCCTCCGGTGGAACTGGGAGATTCCAGTCGCCCAGCCAGAGCGCGTGGAATATTCTGTAAAAGTGAAACGAGTTTAACTGTTTCTATAACATTGAATCACAAATAGGGTTTGTGTATTTCAGAGGAGAGGGTTTGATCAGAGACTCGTCCCGTTTGACACATGGGTGAAGAGTTAGACAGGTGCATCTCCATCTCCAGACTCCCTTTCCTCAATGTTTTGTCGCTTCCCGAATTTCTGCCCATCTTTTTCACAGCCTTATGTTTGAATCTCTCCAATCGGGTTTCTGCTCCTGCCACAGCACTGAGACTGTGACCGTGGTAAACTATCCCTCCGCATTCTTCTCGACCTCTGCCGTCTTTGAAACGGTCGAGCACAACATCCTCCAACGCTTCACCCCCGTTGTCCAGCTCAGTGGGACTGTCCTCCCCTCCGTTGTCCAGCTCAGTGAAACTGCCCTCCCCCCGTTGTACAGCTCAGTGGGACTGCCCTCCCCCCGTTGTCCAGCTCAGTGAGACTGCCCTCCCCTCCGTTGTCCAGCTCAGTGGGACCGTCCTCCCCTCCGTTGTCCAGCTCAGTGGGACTGCCCTCCCCTCCGTTGTCCAGCTCAGTGAGACTGTCCTCCCCTCCGTTGTCCAGCTCAGTGGGACTGCCTTCCTCCCATTGTCCAGCTCAGTGGGACTCCCCTCCCTTTGTTGTCCAGCTCAGTGGGACTGTCCTCCCCCCCCCGTTGTCCAGCTCAGTGGGACTGCCCTCCCCCCGTTGTCCAGCTCAGTGGGACTGTCCTCCCCCCCCGTTGTCCAGCTCAGTGGGACTGCCCTCCCCTCCGTTGTCCAGCTCAGTGGGACTGCCCTCCCCTCCGTTGTCCAGCTCAGTGGGACTGCCCTCCCCTCCGTTGTCCAGCTCAGTGGGACTGCCCTCCCCCCCCCGTTGTCCAGCTCAGTGGGACTGCCCTCACTTGGTTCCACTTTTACCCATCCAGTCGTTGCCAGAGAATCTCCATCAATGTCTTCTCTTCCCGCTCCCACACTGTTCCCTCTGGAGTCCCCCATGGATCTATCCTCGTCCCCTCCTATTTCTCATCTACGTGCTGCACCTTGGAGACAGCCGAAGACAAGCGGTCAGCTTTCACATGTACCCTGACACCACTCTGCTCCACATCTCCACCAGCTCTCTCCAACCCTCCACTGACTCTGATTCCTCACGCTGCTTGTCCGACATCCATCTGTGATGAGCTACACATTTCTCCAATTAAACATTGGGAAGACCACAGTCATGGTCTTCAGCCCCTGCCAGGAATCCTGTTCCCTCCCCGTCCCAATCAGTGTCTCAGATTTAAACATACTGTTCGCACGTGATATCAAGAAATGGCTGATTGCACTGGATACAGGAAAGGGTGTGGGCCGCGACAACATCCCAGCTATCGTGCTGAAGACTTGTGCTCCAGAACTAGTCGCGCCTCTAGCCAAGCTGTTCCAGTACAGCTACAATACTGGCATCTACTCGACAATGTGGAAAACTGCCCAGGTATGTCCTGTCCACAAAAAGCAGGACAAATCCAACCCGGGTAATTACCGCCCCATCTGTCTACCCTCAATGAAGAGCAAAGTGATTGAAGGTGTCATCGACAGTGCTATCAAGCGGCACTTAATCACCAATAACCCGCTCACTGATGCTCAGTTTGGGTTCCGCCAATACCACTCGGCTCCCGACCTCATTACAGCCTTAGTCCAAACATAGACAAAGGAGCTGAATTCCAGAGGAGAGGCGAGAGTGACTGTCCTTGACATCAAGGCAGCCTTTGACTTATTGTGGCATCAAGGAGACCTAGTAAAACTGAAATCAATGGGAATCGGGGGGGATAACGCTCCACTGGCTGGAGTCATACCTAGCACAAAGGAAGATGGTTGTGGTGGTTGAAGGTCAATCATCACAGCCCCAGGACATCGCGGCAGGAGTTCCTCAGGGCCCAACGATCTTCAGCTGCTTCATCAATGACCTTCCCTCCAACCATGTTCAGAAATGGGGATGTTCGCTGATGACTGCACAGTATGCAGTGCCATTCACAACTCCTCAGATAATGAAGCAGTCCATGCCCGCAAGCAATAAGACCTGAACAACATTCAGGCTTGGGCTGATAAGTGGCAGGTAACATTCGCGCCACAGAAGTGCCAGGCAATGACTATCTCCAACAAGCGAGAGTCTAACCACCTCCACTTGACATTCAATGGCATTTACATCACCGAATCCACAACCATCAACATCCTGGGGGGTCACCATTGGTCAGAAACTTAACTGGACCAGCCACATAAATACTGTGGGAACAAGAGCAGGTCAGAGGCCAGGTATTCTGCAGTGAGTGACTCACCTCCTGAGTCCCCAAAGCCTTTCCATCTTCTTCAAGTCACAAGTAAGCAGTGTGATGGAATACTCTCCACTTGCCTGAATGAGTGCAGCTGCAACAACACTCAAGCTCGACACCATCCATGACAAAGCAACCCGTTTGATTGGCACCCCATCCACCACCTTAAACATTCACACCCTCCACCACCGGCGTACCATGGCTGCAGTGTGTACCATCTACAAAATGCACTGCAGCAACTCGCCAAGGCTTCTTCGGTAGCACCTCCCAAACCCGCGACCTCTTCCACCTAGAAGGACAAACGCAGCAGGCGCTTGGGAACACCACAACCTCCAAGTCACACAACATCCTAACTTAGAAGTATATCGCCGATCTTTCAACGTCTCTACTCAAAATCCTGGAACTCCCTCCCTAACAGCAGTACTTTCACCACACGAACTGCAGCGGTTCAAGATGTACAGAGCTTTGGTTAGACCCATTTAGAGAACCGCACCTCGGGAACAATATCATGGTTTTGGAGGTGGTTCAGCTCAGATTCAACAGAACTATACTTGGGCTAAAAGCTTTAAATTATGAGGATAGATTGCATTGACGAAGCTTTTAGTCCCTTGATTATACAAAGTTAAGGAATGATCTAATTGAGGTGTTTAAGATGATCAAAGGCATTGCTAGCACAGAAAGAGTTAAACTATGTCCTTTGGTGGACCAGTCCAGAAAAAGGGGGCATAACATTAAACGCAGAGCGAGGCCGTTCAGGGGTGATGTTAGAAAGCATTTCTTCAGACAGTGTAGTGGAAATCTGGAACACTCGCCCTCAAAAAGCTGTTGAGTTTCGGTCAATTAAAAATGACAAAACTGTCATTGATAGATTTATGTCAGGCAATGGTACTTAGGGTTATGGAACCAAGGCGGGGAGATGGAGTTAAGATACAGCTCGGCCATGATCGAATTGAATGGAGGAAAAAGCTAGAATGAATGAGTGGCCTACTCCTGTTCCTATGTTGCTGTGCCTCTATTTATAAAGCCAATGCTCCCAAATACGTTTCTAAAAGACTTATCGTCCTGTCCTGCCACTGTCAAAGATTTCTGTATCTATACCCCCACGTTTTACTGTTCCTGCAACCCCTTTAAATTGTACCAGTTGGTTTAAATTGCATCGCCTCATTCTTCCTTCCAAAATGCAGCATTTCCCACTTCTCTTCATTAAATTTCACCTGCCGTGTGTCTGCCCATTTCATCAGTGTCTCTATTTCCTCCTGAAGTCTTCTGTTATCCTCCTCACAGTTTACGACTTTTTTGAGATTCGTGTCAGCGACAAACTTTTAAATTATGCCCTGTATACCTAAGTCCATGTCACTAAAATATATCAAAGAGAGCAGTGGTCCTAATACCGACCCCTGGGGACACTGTATACTTCCCTCACAACTACTGCCTGTTTTCTGTCCCTTCACCAATTTAGTATCCACGCTGCCACTGATCCTTTACTATCATTGGCTTCAATTTGTTAACCAGTCTATTATGAGTTATTTTATCAAACGCCTTCTGAAAGCCCATACACAGAACATCAACTGCACTACCGTCATCAATCCTCTCCTATTTCATCGATTAGCTCATTCAAGTCAGCCAGGTTTGATTTGGCTTGAAAAAAATCCATTTTGGCTGTCGCTAATTAACCCATGTTCTTCCAAGTGACAGTTAATTTTGTTTCGGAAATGTTGTCCCGAGGAGTTTCCTCAACACCGATGTTAAGCTGAGTCGCCTGTAGTTATTTGGTTCATCACTCTCTCCTTTTTTGAACAAGGAAGAAACGTTTTCAGCCCTCCCGTCCTCTGGCACCTTTCCCATATCCAAGGATTGGAAGATTGTGGCAGAGCGGGTGACATTTCTCCTTTGAGGCCTGTATACCCTGACCAATTTCTCTACCACCTCCTCCTTTACTGTACGATTGGCAGCATCCTATCCTTTATTGAATACGGATGCAAAGTCTTAATTTAGTACCTCAGCCATGTCCTCTGCTTCCACAAGATGATTGCATTTTTGTTCATTAATCAGCCCCACCTTTCCTTGGACTATTCTTTCACGCTTTATATGTCTTTAAAAGGCGTTAGTGTTCCCTATTATATTATCGCTAATCATTTTTCATACATTCTCCTTGCCCCTCTGTTGTTGCTGTTGTGTGTTTATTACACTAGTGGCAGCGTTAGTGAAACAGCAACGTACTGAATTTTACAAAGTCTCAAACTGGAACTGAGTTAACTGAATCGCTTTGACATTTCCACAGTGGGGAAAGGAGAAGACGCTGATTGATAGTTTCAACGGACGAACCTGCGCGGGCACACACAAATGGAGAATTATGATTGTAAAACCGCAGTCAAATCCACCAATTGTATATTCATGGTGTTTCCTGAGATCCCAGAGCTACCAGCTGCTGTACTGATGGGGGAGGAGCGACTGGATATCATGTTTAACAAGGAAACGTTCTCCGCATTGTAATATTTCCCTCAAAACCTCCTATTAAAATTATATTTGTTACAGAGCATCAGAGCCTGGGAACACCTGTCACCACCATGGCTGAAGGTCCAAACAAGAGAGAAGATCCAACATCTTCAAAAAGAATGAGAATGGACACAGGTAGGCTCACAAAACTCTTTAAAATACAATTTCTGTCCTGACAAAAGCTCCAGATCTAGTGCATGAACCTGCAGCTCACACAGGAAGAGGGAACAGGAGAGTGGCTGAGTAAAAAGAGGGAAGTGAGTGACCATCGAGAGGGACACTGCAGTCACAGGTGGAGGAAGCCCCTGAGTACTGGAACTGTCCAGTGGATACCTGGTATTGGGGATTGTAAGGTGGAGAGAGACAGTGACTCAGAGGAGGGTCTTCCTGAGCAACAGTGTGGCAACAGAGAGCAGGAGGTCACCCAGCGGGGCGAGAGTGAGAGGCAGGTGGGGCACAGGAATAGGAGAACGGTACTGGTGGCAGATTGTGTAGTCGGGGGAATAAACAAACTCTTCTGCAGCCCTGAGCAGGTCCTGAATGGTTAGTTACCTCCCTGGTGCCAGAGGGAAGAACATCTTTGACCGGGTGGGTCCACCTCTGGGAAGGAAAGGAGAGCAGAAAATAGCCATGGTCGGAGCCAGTAACACGGATAGAAATACGTTTATAGAGGAACTATTAAGACTGAGGCACTGAACTAAGAAACCAGGCCTCAAGCTGTTGATCTCCGGATTGATTTTCACTGGGCTGCTGAAGGCGGGAAATATGAGGCTGGTCAATTTGCGGCTGAGGGCTGGAGCAGGAGGGAAGTGTTCACGTTCTTGGGGCACTAGAGTGTGTTCAGTTGGAAGGGAAGGGACGACTGCGACCTGTACCGACCAACAATAATGGTTTTATAGAAAAGGTGAATGGAGCAGTGGGAGGCTATCAGGAGATGTTACTGGAGATTGGGAAATATCCGGATCTGAGAGTAGAGAGCGGAATTAATAAAAATGTGGGAGCTGAAACAGAAGATTTAAGAAATAGTGAAAAAGGTATTAGCAAGAAAAAGGAAGGAGAGTTTGAAATATTGGGAGACAAATTCACTTGTTTTTTTAAAAAAAAAAGAAAGGTGGACCAGTCAACATTCCAAATGTTGGAGCTAGTATTGAGTGTTGTGTGTGTGAGTGTATAAATCATTCCAAACATTCAGAAGCATCAGAGATGTGATCTAGTATCTATAAGACAGGGCCTTGGTTTCACCGGATTCAGAGGGAAATGTTCCTGGTGATAACATTTTGAGGGAAGAGTAAAAGTTTGTGGCCGCCAGTATCAATAAAGCATTCTATGACAGCGTCGATCAACAAGAGCAAATGTGCGTTTAGATAGCACCTTTAATGTAGTAAAACGTCTCAATCAAGGTGCTTCACAGCAGTGTTACCAATCAAAATTTGACACCGAGTCACACAAGGTGATATTAGGACAGGTGAGCAAAAGCTTGCTCAAAGAGGTAAGGTTTAAGGAAGGTCTGAAAGGAGGAGAGCGAGAGAGAGGCGGAGGGGTTTAGAACATACGGGTGTTCCAGGGAGCAATGCTAAGATGGAATCCATATGTACACAGTTCAGCAATAGGAAGGGAGATAGCACAATTCTCAGTGGGTTTTGCAGGTCAGCGAGCAGTGGAGGTGAGATAGAGGGGTGTCTGGGGGAACTATTTGTGGAGGATGCAATTTTGGGGAGACACAAAATATTTCCTTTACTTTCTAAAAATGATGGTGGAAGTGACCATGTTGATGTAGTGGAGGAGGATGTGGGTCCACAGTTAGCGATCATTGTAGAGAAGGATTTGAATCTGAGTAAAATAGCCGAGGTGGCGAAGTCACAGGGCTCAGAAATGTTAGAGGAAGTCAGAGAGGAGATAGGAGGGACTGACCACAGCATTTCAACACACGTTTAATATTAAAAATATATTGGTGGACTGAAGAAGCCCAAACAATGTTTCTGTTATAATGTGGAGAGAGGATCAACTTGGCAACCAGAGACCATTGTGTAGAAACTCATCAAATCTGTTAATCCAGGTCGAATTAGCGAGTATTTCGCGATAAAGATGATGATGAGGAGAGGCCAGAACGGATTAGATGTAGAAAAGTCGTATATGATAATTCTCCGAACAATGACAGACAGGTGAAGACCCTTTGGTCCATCCAGACTTTCCCAGGCAATTGCGATACTTTGTCATAGTTTGTTTTATGTCACTTCCACCATCATATCCCAAACCAAACCATCGGTGAGGTGAAAAAAAACAGGTAAAAACACAGGCCAATTTGGTGGATTAAAATACGGGAAATTCCTCTCCGACCCATCTAGGGGATTGAAACCAGTCCAGCAGATCAATCTTACACTGAATTCCCGGAAGTGTCCTCCTGTTGTAAGAGGTGATGTCCGCAGCAAACAGGAACAGGTCCAGCTCTCGCCTGAAGGAATTGACCGAGTCACTGTCCACCGCCAGAGAAGGTATCCTGTTCCAGAGGTCGACTATTCTCTGGGAAAAGAACCACCTCCTGACATCTAACTTAAATCTGGCCTTGCACAACTTAAAATGGTGATCCCTGGCCCTCCGTAAGCTATGGAATTGGAACAAACTGTCAAATGGAACACAATCGATTCCCTTCATCATCTTATAAACCTCAATCAGATCACCGCTAAGTCTTTGCTTCTCTAAAGTGTAGAGTCCAACTTATGTGCCAATCTTGATAACTAAACTGCTTTGTACTGGGAATTAGTCTAATGTCCCTCCTCTGCATCAAAGCCTCAATATCACCCACATTATGTGGGGACCATAACTGGACACAGTATTCCAAGTGAGGCCTTTACCAAGGTCTTGTACAAGGACAGAATAGGTCGTCTTATACCCAACTGTCCTATGAATGCAGCTCAATATATCCTTTGCTCTAGCTATCGCTGCACGGCATTGCTCCTGTAACTTCAGAGATGTATGCACTAGAATGCCCATCTTCCTTTCTCCCCCTTATTTAATGCTTCTACATGAAGGGTGTATGAATGTTGAGCATTCGCACTGCCAACAGGCATAACACGGCACTTATCCAAGCTAAACATCATTTGCCAGTCATGTGCCCAATCTCCTAACACATTAAGATGCAGTTTTGTTGAGATGTGACTATTCAGGTTGATGGAATGTTGAACATGCGGTGTATGTGGGTTATCAGAAGGTGTTTGATAATGTGGATCACAGGAAGGTTCAGCCGTTTGGTATACGATGAAATGTAGCAGTCTAGGCAGAAAGTGGATAATAGGCCAAAAATTCGGCACTTGACGAGTGAGTAGTTAATTTATTTAACTTATAGTTATTTTAAAAATGTGATGGTTTTTAAAAAAACATATTTGAAGTTTAGGTGTTGTTTTGGGGCCGATTTCAAATCATAGATTTGACAGGTTCCTGTCAAATCTATGAATGAATGATGGTCTGCTGCCATTGGCTCTCCATGATTCACGTGATCCCAGGGGTCGCATCGCTGTAACTACGCCCTGGGACACGCAAGCACTGCACGCCGGCAGTAGGAGCAGGCCCAGGAGCTGAAGTCCCCGTGGGCCCAGAGGTCAACGGCAGGCGCGGTAGGTAGGTGCGCGCGTGATCGTTGCACCCGCGGGAAGCCAGGGAGCCTCATTTCTGGGCAAATGTGTTTAGTTTTCTCCATTTGTGTTCACAGATCCGAACTCTACAATCACTGAGTTCTTGACAAAGTGCGACGATTACCAGCTGTTCAAGTTCACGAAATTCTACCGGGACAGACTGGAACAGGCGATGGAAGGAGGGGTGGACGGTGTCAGCTCGTTGTTAACATACGAGAGGCATTTCAGTGGACAAGAACATCGGGTGAGTGGCGGGGACAAAGAATGAGTTTGGATTATCCAAACATCAGAGAACTGACAGGATATCAGATCTTAGAATCACAGAATGTTACCGAAGAGAAACTGGCCAGACAGGAAAGAAGTAGATAAAACTGAAAATGACCCAAAAATTCGGCTGAATATGGGAGAGTGCGAACTGTGTACTCTCCCGTATTCAGTCCCGAAGTGCCGGTTTCCTGCATGCACTGCGCATGCGCGGGAAACCGGCACTTCCGGTATGGCGTGGGGCGGTTCCTAAGTGAACCGCGTGCGCACTTCAGGCTGTGCGCACGCAGCACACTTAGGTTTTTTTTTCAGGTTTCAACGCGAAGTTAAGTATGGAAGATTTAACACATGAAAAATGGAGGCGTAAGACCCCCTTTTAACAAGGTAAGTAGCTAATTAAGTATTTTAAATTTTTTTCAACAGGTTTATCTTTTGTTGAGACTTTAAAGAAAGGTAAGTTTATTTTTATAACTTTTAAAAATAATTAAAACAATTTTAAAAATTTAATTTTTTGTTTAAATTGGTTAATTTACTTAACGATAGTTATTTTATTAATGTGATGGTTTTTTAAAAATTTATTTGAGGTTTAGCTGTTCTTTTGGGGCAATTTGTATTCATAGTTTTGACAGTTCTCCTGTCAAAGCTATGAATGAAAGATGGTGTGCTGCCATTGGCTCTCCATAGCCCACGTGCTCCCAGAGGTCGCATCGAACTAACTGCGCCTCAGAGACACGCACACATGCGCGCCGGCACCAGGGAGTGGCCCAGAAGCTGAAGTTCGTGTGGGCCCGAAACACTACGGCAGGCGCGGAGTGTGATATCGCGGGAGATCCTATTCCTGCGGCAACCCTCGGAGTCAAATTTATGGGCCAATCTGAAACAATAATACGAAGAGATGAAAATACCCAGCGGATCCGTCCCTATCTGTACAAAGGACAGGGGAACGCTTCGGGTATAACTCTTTGTGTACTGAAAACAAAGGGAAACTGTTTTAGTGGGACTGGGAAAAGGAGAGACGAGAGACAACAGACAGGGATTAAAGGGATGGTCATGAGTTTACTGACCCAGAAACTACTAAACGTAAATTAAGAAAATGAGAGATGACAAAAATCATCTGTGGAGTAAATGAGAGGCATTTCAAGAACAAAAAATTTAAATCGTAAAATGGTTAAAGTGTATGAGACACAAACAGGGAAACTAACCCCAAAAAAATGAGGATTGAAAAAGCGACACTGTGCAGGTTTTTCCTCCCCCTGCATCACCGGGGGTCAATTCCATCTTCGGCAGAGACTCAATCCGGGCGGTAGAATCTGTCGTGGAGCGTCACTCCCCGGAACAGCACTTCAGGAAATTACAGCAAGCAGCCCGTAATATTCTGTCAGTTACCTGTGATGGAATAGAACTAAATGGAAATGATAATCGGGCAGGGGGTGTAATGGACAGTCGACCTGCGACCAACATTCCAAATTGATCATTTAGGAAACTTAGTCTCATCCCAACCGCCAGCTCACTACCCATTACCGTTAATATCCCACCTAGTCTAATCCCAACCTCCTGCTCACTACCCATTACCGTTAATATCCCACCTAGTCTAATCCCAACCTCCTGCTCACTGCCCATTACCGTTAATATCTCACCTAGTCTAATCCCAACTTCCTGTTCATTACCTATTACATTTTAATATCCCACCAAATTTACCCATCCTCCTTCTCACTGCCCATCACCGTTAATATCCCACCTCGTCTAATTCCAGCCTCCTGCTCACTGCCCATTACCGTTAATATCCCACCTAGTCTAATTCCAGCCTCCTGCTCACTGCCCATTACCGTTAATATCCCACCTAATCTAATCCCAACTAAATGTTCACTGCCCATCACCGTTAATATCCCACCTAGTCTAATCCCAACCTCCTGCTCACTGCCCATTACCGTTAATATCCCACCTAGTCTAATCCCAACCTCCTGCTCATTACCCATTGCCGTTAATATCCCACATAGTCTAATCCCAAACTCCTGCTCACTACCCATTACCGTTAATATCCCACCCAGTCTAATCCGAACCTCCTGCTCACTACCCATTACCGTTAATATCCCACCCAGTCTAATCCCAACATCCTGCTCACTACCCATTGCCGTTAATATCACACCTAGTCCAATCCCAACGAACTGTTCACTGCCCATTACCGTTAATATCCCAACTAGTCTAATCCCAATCTCCTGCTCACTATGCATTACCGTTAAATTCCCATTTAGCCTAATCCCAATCTCCTGCTCACGACACATTAACTTAAATATCCCACCTAGTCTAATCAAAACCTCCTGCTCACTACACATTAACGTTAATATCCCACTTAGTCTAATCCCAACATCCCGCTCAATACCCATTACTGTTAATATCCCACCTAGTCTAATCCCAAACTCCTGCTCACTACCCATTACCTAGAATATACCTCCTAGTCGAAACCCAATCTTCTGGCTACTACCAATTACCGTTAATATTCCACCCAGTCTAATCCCAATCGCCTGCTCACTACCCATTACCGTTAATATCCCACCTAGTCTAATCCCAACCTCCTGCTCACTGCCCATTACCGTTAATATCTCACCTAGTCTAATCCCAACTTCCTGTTCATTACCTATTACATTTTAATATCCCACCAAATTTACCCATCCTCCTTCTCACTGCCCATCACCGTTAATATCCCACCTCGTCTAATTCCAGCCTCCTGCTCACTGCCCATTACCGTTAATATCCCACCTAGTCTAATTCCAGCCTCCTGCTCACTGCCCATTACCGTTAATATCCCACCTAATCTAATCCCAACTAAATGTTCACTGCCCATCACCGTTAATATCCCACCTAGTCTAATCCCAACCTCCTGCTCACTGCCCATTACCGTTAATATCCCACCTAGTCTAATCCCAACCTCCTGCTCATTACCCATTGCCGTTAATATCCCACATAGTCTAATCCCAAGCTCCTGCTCACTACCCATTACCGTTAATATCCCACCCAGTCTAATCCCAACCTCCTGCTCACTACACATTACCGTTAATATCCCACCTAGTCCAATCCCAACGAACTGTTCACTGCCCATTACTGTTAATATCCCAACTGGTCTAATCCCAATCTCCTGCTCACTATGCATTACCGTTAAATTCCCATTTAGCCTAATCCCAATCTCCTGCTCACGACACATTAACTTAAATATCCCACCTAGTCTAATCAAAACCTCCTGCTCACTACACATTAACGTTAATATCCCACTTAGTCTAATCCCAACATCCCGCTCAATACCCATTACTGTTAATATCCCACCTAGTCTAATCCCAAACTCCTGCTCACTACCCATTACCTAGAATATACCTCCTAGTCGAAACCCAACCTTCTGGCTACTACCAATTACCGTTAATATTCCACCCAGTCTAATCCCAATCGCCTGCTTACTACCCATTACCGTTAATATCCCACCTAGTCTAATCCCAACATTCTGCTTACTACCCATTACCATTAATATCCCACCTAGTCTTATCCCAACCGCCTGCTTACTACCCATTAACTTTCATATCCCACCTAGTCTAATCCCAACCTCCTGCTCACTATCCATTACCTTTAATATCTCACCCGATCTAATCCAAACTGCCTGCTCACTACCCTTTACCGTTAATAACCCACCTAGTCTAATCCCAACCTCCTGCTCACTGCCCATTACTGTTAATATCCCACCTCGTCTAATCCCAACCTTCTGCTCACTGTCCATTACCGTTAATATCCCACCTAGTCTAATAACAACCTCCTGCTCAGTGCCCATTACCGTTAATATCCCACCTAGTCTAAACCAAAGCTCCTGCTCATTACCCATTACTGTTATTATCCCACCCAGTCTAATCCCAACCATCCTGCTCACTACCCACTACTGTTAATAACCCACCTAGTCTAATCCCATCCTCCTGCTCACTACCCACTACTGTTAATAACCCACCTAGTCTAATCCCATCCTCCTGCTCACTACCAATTACTGTTAATAGCCAACCAAGACTAATCCCAACTTCCTGCTCAATACCCATTACTGTTGATATCCCACCTAGTCTAATCTCAACCTCCTGCTCACTGCCCATTTCCATTAATATACCACCTAGTCTAATCCCAACCTCCTGCTGACTACCCATTACCGTTATTATCCCACCTAGTCTAATTACACCCTCCTGCTCACTGTCCATTACCATTAATATCCAACCAATCAAATCACAACCTCCTGCTCACTACCCATTACTGATAATATCCCACCTAGTCTAATCCCAACCTCCTGCTAACTGCCCATTTCCGTGAATATCCCACCTAGTCTAATCCCAAACTCCTGCTCACTACCCATTACCATTAATATCCCAGCAAGTCTAATCCCAACCGCCTGCACACTAACGATTACCGTTAATATCCCACCCAGTCTAATCCCAACCTCCTGCTCACTATCCATTACCGTTAATACCCCACCTAGTCTAATCCCAACATCTTGCTCACTACCCATTACCGTTAATATCCCACCTAGTCCAATCCCAACTTCCTGCTCACTACCCATTACCATTAATATCCCACCCCGTCTAATCCCAACATCCTGCTGAATACACGTTACCGTTCATATCCCACCTAGTCTAATCCCAATCTCCTGCTCACTATGCATTACCGTTAAATTCCCATTTAGCCTAATCCCAATCTCCTGCTCACGACACATTAACTTAAATATCCCACCTAGTCTAATCAAAACCTCCTGCTCACTACACATTAACGTTAATATCCCACTTAGTCTAATCCCAACATCCCGCTCAATACCCATTACTGTTAATATCCCACCTAGTCTAATCCCAAACTCCTGCTCACTACCCATTACCTAGAATATACCTCCTAGTCGAAACCCAATCTTCTGGCTACTACCAATTACCGTTAATATTCCACCCAGTCTAATCCCAATCGCCTGCTCACTACCCATTACCGTTAATATCCCACCTAGTCTAATCCCAACCTCCTGCTCACTGCCCATTACCGTTAATATCTCACCTAGTCTAATCCCAACTTCCTGTTCATTACCTATTACATTTTAATATCCCACCAAATTTACCCATCCTCCTTCTCACTGCCCATCACCGTTAATATCCCACCTCGTCTAATTCCAGCCTCCTGCTCACTGCCCATTACCGTTAATATCCCACCTAGTCTAATTCCAGCCTCCTGCTCACTGCCCATTACCGTTAATATCCCACCTAATCTAATCCCAACTAAATGTTCACTGCCCATCACCGTTAATATCCCACCTAGTCTAATCCCAACCTCCTGCTCACTGCCCATTACCGTTAATATCCCACCTAGTCTAATCCCAACCTCCTGCTCATTACCCATTGCCGTTAATATCCCACATAGTCTAATCCCAAGCTCCTGCTCACTACCCATTACCGTTAATATCCCACCCAGTCTAATCCCAACCTCCTGCTCACTACACATTACCGTTAATATCCCACCTAGTCCAATCCCAACGAACTGTTCACTGCCCATTACTGTTAATATCCCAACTGGTCTAATCCCAATCTCCTGCTCACTATGCATTACCGTTAAATTCCCATTTAGCCTAATCCCAATCTCCTGCTCACGACACATTAACTTAAATATCCCACCTAGTCTAATCAAAACCTCCTGCTCACTACACATTAACGTTAATATCCCACTTAGTCTAATCCCAACATCCCGCTCAATACCATTACTGTTAATATCCCACCTAGTCTAATCCCAAACTCCTGCTCACTACCCATTACCTAGAATATACCTCCTAGTCGAAACCCAACCTTCTGGCTACTACCAATTACCGTTAATATTCCACCCAGTCTAATCCCAATCGCCTGCTTACTACCCATTACCGTTAATATCCCACCTAGTCTAATCCCAACATTCTGCTTACTACCCATTACCATTAATATCCCACCTAGTCTTATCCCAACCGCCTGCTTACTACCCATTAACTTTCATATCCCACCTAGTCTAATCCCAACCTCCTGCTCACTATCCATTACCTTTAATATCTCACCCGATCTAATCCAAACTGCCTGCTCACTACCCTTTACCGTTAATAACCCACCTAGTCTAATCCCAACCTCCTGCTCACTGCCCATTACTGTTAATATCCCACCTCGTCTAATCCCAACCTTCTGCTCACTGTCCATTACCGTTAATATCCCACCTAGTCTAATAACAACCTCCTGCTCAGTGCCCATTACCGTTAATATCCCACCTAGTCTAAACCAAAGCTCCTGCTCATTACCCATTACTGTTATTATCCCACCCAGTCTAATCCCAACCATCCTGCTCACTACCCACTACTGTTAATAACCCACCTAGTCTAATCCCATCCTCCTGCTCACTACCCACTACTGTTAATAACCCACCTAGTCTAATCCCATCCTCCTGCTCACTACCAATTACTGTTAATAGCCAACCAAGACTAATCCCAACTTCCTGCTCAATACCCATTACTGTTGATATCCCACCTAGTCTAATCTCAACCTCCTGCTCACTGCCCATTTCCATTAATATACCACCTAGTCTAATCCCAACCTCCTGCTGACTACCCATTACCGTTATTATCCCACCTAGTCTAATTACACCCTCCTGCTCACTGTCCATTACCATTAATATCCAACCAATCAAATCACAACCTCCTGCTCACTACCCATTACTGATAATATCCCACCTAGTCTAATCCCAAACTCCTGCTCACTACCCATTACCATTAATATCCCAGCAAGTCTAATCCCAACCGCCTGCACACTAACGATTACCGTTAATATCCCACCCAGTCTAATCCCAACCTCCTGCTCACTATCCATTACCGTTAATACCCCACCTAGTCTAATCCCAACATCTTGCTCACTACCCATTACCGTTAATATCCCACCTAGTCCAATCCCAACTTCCTGCTCACTACCCATTACCATTAATATCCCACCCCGTCTAATCCCAACATCCTGCTGAATACACGTTACCGTTCATATCCCACCTAGTCTAATCCCAACCTGCTGCTCACTGCCCATTTCTGTTAATATCCCACCTAGTCTGATCCCAACCTCCTGCTCACTACCCATTACCGTTAATATCCCACCCAGTCTAAACCCAACATTCTGGCTACTAAAAATTACTGTTCATATCCCAGCCAGTCTAATCCCAATCGCCTGTTTACTACCCATTACCATTAATATCCCACCTAGTCTAATCCCAAACATCTGCTTACTACCCATTACCGTTAATATCCCACCTAGTCTAATCCCAACCTTCTGCTTACTACCCATTACCGTTAATATCCCACTAGTCTAATCCCAACCTCCTGCACACAATCCATTACCGTTAATATCGCACCTAGTCTAATCCCAACCTCCTGCTCACTGCCCATTACCGTTAATATCTCACCTAGTCTAATCCCAACTTCCTGTTCATTACCTATTACATTTTAATATCCCACCAAATTTACCCATCCTCCTTCTCACTGCCCATCACCGTTAATATCCCACCTCGTCTAATTCCAGCCTCCTGCTCACTGCCCATTACCGTTAATATCCCACCTAGTCTAATTCCAGCCTCCTGCTCAC